>AP025054.1:980976-1039836 GCA_036186865.1 Eustoma russellianum
TCATGAACTCAATGAATGTACCTAAACAATATTGGGGTGAAGCAGTTCTAACTGCCACTTAACTTATAAATCGCATGCCATCTAGAACTCTTGAATTTAAAACACCAAGACAAACCCTAATAGATAGTCATTTATATGACAATCTAATGTCGGAATACCCCTTAAAATTTTTGGGTGCACAGCATATGCACACATATACAACCGAACCAAGCTAGATTCGAAGGCTATAAAGTGCATATTCATCGGATACTCTGGAACTCAAAAAGGATACAAATGTTAGTGTCCAAACAGTAAACGGGTATACACAACACTAGACGTAACTTTCAATGAAGCTCAAGCTTTCTATGAAAACACAACAACAAACACAATCCGGGAAGAACCTGGAATCTAATTGATCTAGGTACACAACCACCTGATCAGGCACCATTAAGTGACCAAGAATCATCAGGACAAGAACAACCTTCAACTGAATCATCAAGTGACAGGAATTGAATATACAAGGAAGACCTCCCATTCGGAAAGTATATAACCGGAGAAATATTCTCCAAACATATAGGACAAATGAACAAAACATACATACTGAAGATACAATACATCCTACACAAATGGACGAACTCGGCCCAGAAAATCAAGAAATTAAAGATAGGCCAATCGCCCTCAGGAAAGGAACCAGAGAATGTACAAACCATCCTCTATATAACTTCCTGACATACTTAAAGTTAAGCCATGAGTTTCAAACCTTCACAAGTAGCCTAGACTCATAACTGATTCCTAAAGACATTAAGGAAGCACTATCAATACCACATTGGAAGCAAGCAGTAAGTGAAGAAATGAAGGCTTTAGTAAAAGTCAATACTTGGAAACTAACTCCACGTCCAAAAGGGGTTAGACCAGTAGGGTGTAAATGGATTTTTACCATTAAAATACAATACCAATGGAACTATTCATCGATATAAAGCCAGACTGGTAGCTAAAGGATTTACATAAACATGTGGAATAGATTATTTAGAGACGTTTGCTCCAGTAGCAAAACTAAATACAGTATGAGTTATATTTTCCATTGCTGTAAACTTAGACTGGAAGTTGCATTAACTAGATGTAAAAAATGCATTCTTAAATGGAAATTTACAAGAAGTATATATGCATATACCTCCAGGATTCACTAGTGAAACAAACAAACATATGGTCTGTAAGTTACAAAAAAATCATTATATGGTCTAAAATAGTCTCTTAGAGCCTTGTTCCAAAGATTTACTAAAGAAGTAAAAAACCAAGGGTTTGTACAGTGTCATGGAGATCACACGTTGTTTCTACATACCTCAGAAAATGGATCGTTAACAATTCTTATTGTATATGTTGATGATATAATCGTCACGGGAAACAATGAAAAAGGAATCCATGAAGCCATAAAGAAACTATCACAAAAGTTTGAAGTAAAAGAACTATGAGAACTTAGGTACTTTCTTGGCATGGAAGTAGATAGAAACAAAGAAGTCATGAGCATATCACAAAGAAAGTATATTCTGGATTTACTAAAGGAAACTGGGATGTTAGGTTGTAAACCAGCCACTTCACCAGTAGAACCAGGGTATAAGCCAAAAGAAGTATGTGATACAAAGCCTGTAGATAAATTAAGGTATCAAAGATTGGTGGGAAAGTTGATATTTCTTTCTCACACAAGACCTGATATATGTTATGTTGTAAGCTTCATTAGTCAGTTCATGCATAATCCAACTAATAAGCATCTAAAAGCCACTGTGAGAATTATCAGGTATCTGAAGAATACTCTTGGACAAGGTTTACACTTTAGAAAGACATCAGATAGGAGTATAAAAGTATATACAGATGCTGATTGGGCAGGTTCAAAAACAGATCGGAGATCAACCACATGATACTGCACTTACGTGTGGGGTAACCTAGTTACATGGAGGAGCAAGAAGCAAGGAGTTGTAGCTAGGAGCAGTGCAGAAGCAGAGTTAAAGGCGCTGGCACTAGGCGTGTGTGAAGGAATGTGGCTCAAGACAGTCTTAACAGACCTCAATCAACAGTTTGACAGGCCTATCCAAGTATATTGTGATAATGTATCAGCAATTAACATGGCAGAGAATACAGTTCAACATGACAAGTCTAAACACGTGGATGTTGATAAACACTTCATCAGAGAAAAGATCGAAGACCAACTTATCAGTCTGACGCGTGTCCCCACAAAAGACCAGATAGCTGATCTCCTCACAAAACCAGTCTCAGTCAAGATATTTCAACATTTACTATCCAAGCTTAGATGCATTAATATCTACATCTAAGCTTGAGGGGATGTAGGAATATCCGGATCTCGGATATTAATGCACCGGGTATTAATTCGGTTATGATTATAATTGATAAAGAGTTATAGTAGTCAATAATTGTAGGAATATATTTGTCACCAAAGATAGGCATAGTAGTAATAATAGTATATTGGTTTTCCATAGTTAGGAACCAAAAATATAAAGATTAGATTGATCTCTCATCAATCTATAAATAGAGAAGCCTTGTATACTTTAGTTGTAAGAAATCTTCTTAAGTCAATCAATAAAATTCGATTGCCTCCATTTCTACACAATCAATGCATGGTCTGTAGCAGATGCACATAAAGTGAACCTGCTGAAAACTTTCCATGGATATACATAATTTAGTTGTTCATGTTGGCATCCATGGCAAAATGACTTTGCCAATAAAACTCACTAGAGCCACATCAATTAAAAAGCTCTGCGGCCACTGTCTTCATCATGCCTTTTATCTGTATACTAGAAGAACAAAAATTAACTTTGTGCATTGCCTCTAAGTAGAGAAAGTTGAAAGTTTGACCGCATGCTAATGCTATGTTCTAAAGCATTTCTCAAATTAAGTTTTTCATTAACATTTCATATGTCCTCATGGGATATAATGATAGTATGAACGCAGAAACAGGAACCTTTTGGGGTCTGGGGGGAAGGCGTGTTTGTGTTTGAAGTCATAGTCATTTTGTTTGATCCTACCTGTTGAGCTGGAAGTCCGATTTCACCCAGATCCTCAAGCTGTGAAGAAAGTGGTCACGTTATGAATACAAATCCTTAAACAAAAGAAAACCCAAGAATTCTTGACAATATTTTATTTTTCCTTTGCCGTGGGAGGCGGATGTTGTTGGATTACAATAGACAACTTACATTCTTGAAAGGTTCAGGGGACTCTTCACGAAGGTCAAGAATCCATGTAGCTCTCTTTTCTCCAATGCCCTACAGAAGAAATTCTTATTATTTATTTGATGTAGGAAGATCTACCGTTATTCACAAGAGAAAATTTCAGATGCAAACGTACTTTTAGTTTTTGCAGCTCCTCCCTGCAAAATAGTACGGTGACATGTAAAAAGTAAGAAGTGAGCGTTTATGTAGCATGTAATATGAAAAGCAAAGATTCATGAACTTTCCAAAACATTTGGAGTACATCCTCAATATAGTTGAATGTCTGTTGGTGTTTTATACACTGTAAGTTTGAAACATGACTTGCAAATGTCATGTGCTCTTATAGCTATTATTCAAAACAATGAAGCCCATCCCTTCAATATTTTACTATCTGTGTGTATGTGTTGTTTCCTTTTTCTTTTGTGTAAGTTACATTTCATAGATATTAAAATATACATACAAGGTAGCCATTATAATAGGCGGCACCACAAGTAATTGATCAATGTACGTTCAAACCATCAATAGGCAGAACCTACTTCTAGGGAGCAATTCAAAATCATATCAAAAAAGAAACCAAAACTATTGCTTTGTTCTCCTCTCTCTATCCTACCTCTATTATATTACTTAACAGTCTTGGCGTCAGTGTCCTCTGTTAAGTCGACTGCTGAAATTGGCTGTTGAATTTGTTCTTTTACCTCAGACCCCCTAACATAAGACATGGGAGAACATGGACAACCTGTTCATGATCAATTTCCACCATATCATCATCAGTTTTATTTCCTAGTTCACGAGAGCGTTTTATCACTTTACCTCTTTTGTTCTTCTTTGCCCTGGATACAACAGCTTCGAAACTTAGTTTTTCTTCAATTTTATCTCCTTGACCCTCTGTTTCTATCTGTTCACTAATTTTATTATTGTGGTTTCTCTTTGCAAGCTTTCTTCCAAAGGTATCAGCTCTAGTTGAAAATACTTCCATTTGTTAAAGTGGATTTTCTTCCAAATGTGTGTTCTGCTTCTTTTCTTTCTTTATAGCCATCTTCTAAGAAGAGTTTTTCTTACCTTCTTTCCCAACCTTATGTTCTTTAGCTTCATATTAAGAGAAAGTCAGTTCTTCCTCTAAGTTACCATCCGGATCATAACTATTCTCATTCACCAAAAGGTCAAATTTATTTAGTGAAACCACTTTCTCAACCTGTTTCTATGCTAATTTCTCATGTGGCACTGTTACAACCCACATTCCAAAAAGAAAAAAAATATTATTAGTGCACGTGTGTGCAAACGGTTATACATGGGAAGGAAAAAAATTAAAATTAATTACAATAAATCCCCATTTCTTCCACTACTCTTTTATAACTCCCATAACCCCGCTCTTATATTCATTAGCCCCACTACACCTCTCATAACCCCATTCATCTCCTATTATATTAGTAAACTTCATCCATCCCCATTCCATTGCTCCAGCCGGCCACCCTTGTGTAAAAAAAAAAGAATAGTGATGTGACTGTGGGGGAGAAAGGAAAAGGAAAAAGAGAGAAAAAAGAGAATGAGATTCTTGTCCAACTCAACCCCGATTTCAACTATGGTTTAGTATAATCCAAACAATATAAGTAACCTCATTATATTTGCTATATTTTTTCCGCAAAACATATGATTTTATTTTTGGTACCAAAACTTGGATCATGCACGTATATTTTTGTCTTCATAGTTGGTTGAAACTATATATGTATATGTGTTTGTGAGACCGATCATATATGTACGTATATGTCAGTTGTATTTTTATGTTTGGTCAAATATTGTATAAGTTGGTGTATTCGATTTATATGTAAATGTAACGTCCGATTATATGTTTATATATATAATATATATTTATGTTAAGTGAGTTGATACAAGTGTAGCCAAATAACATATGGGCCGGAAGGAATTATATGGAGTCGGTCAGTGGCTGATTGGGGATAAGTTTTGACGTTGATTTGGTAATTATATGTATTTTAATGGTATGGGTTTGTGAGAGTTTTGATTTGAGATTTGAGCAAATTTGGAATTGCTAAAAATTGGGACTTTGCACAGTTTGAGGGTGGAATAAGGTTGGAATTGGAAAAACATGAATTCTGGTGGTCAGAGTGGCTGGACTGCGGCTGTGCATGAACTTCATGCGCCGCCGAGTGGCTGTGCGTGAGGCGTGTGAGAGCGCGTGCTAGGATGATTTTTGGGGCAGTGTGTTAGACATGAATCATACTAGCTGTTTGAGGTGTTGAATATGAGAAAATGTAGGTAGTGTGTGATTTGGAGGGAGAATGAGGTGTAGGACATGGGTTGAGTGTGGTTTGAGTTTTGGGGGAAAAAGAAGGTGTTGGGCTGACATATTTGGGGATGGGGAGGGTCTGATGGTACTGGTCAGTAGGGGGCTGAGGGTGGTGGAGGCGAGATAAAATAAGTTGAGTAGTGGTTTGAGGGTAAAGTGAGCCGAGGAATGTACGTATAAGTATATACATTTATATGCACATGTATGAGCATGGGCATATGTACGTATATATGTATGCGGATGAGATAGAAAATTTGGGTATATAGAACACTTGGATTATTTGGTATATTTTGCGATTGGTCTATTTGATATCAGATTTTTGGTAATTTTGGAAAATATCAAATCTTTTTGGAAAATCTTGGAATTTTGGAAATTGCATTGCATATTTTGAAAATTCACCCCTACAGCGTGAAATATATTGTGAAGCCGAATTGGTTTCAAACAAATTAGGGCACACCGGTATATTGGCTATTTTGATATAGAGCGCCGAGGCATATTAACTATTGGGGGATCAATTCGTAAGTCTTATGGTATAAGACACTTGTAGGAAAAGTGCTATAGTCATTGCATTGGATTTGAATTTGGTTATTCGGACTTTCGACCGGTTAAACCAGATTTGGTTTTGGACTTTGGAAAATGTGGTTTTGACTTGACATTGCATCGATTTTGAAAAATTGCATCATGCATTGACTTGGACTAACTTTTTATTGGTTTATGATATGTGACTTTGTTGGCTATATTCGTTGACTATGACTTTGAATGTTTAGAGGTAATTTGGTAATTTTATTTGCAAATGAAAAGCATGCTATTTTCTATATAATTATTTATTTTATAACCCTTGCTTCTCCATGTATGATCTTATGGTAAATATGGTAAGGTTACTTGCTGGGCAAAGTGTCACTCATACTATACTTATCATTCTTTGTAGATACCCAGGACTTTCATTGGGTTTACATTGAGGATAATCAGAAGTGAAAATTTTGAGACTAGGCTCCATTTAGTCGTGATACTTTATGGATTTGACATTGATGTATTTCCAGAGACTTAGTTATTTCTTTCGGTTTCATTAAGGACATTGTATTCGTTTTATTTCGCTAGACTTACTTCTTTATCGTTAATTATTATTCCAAGGTTTTAATTTTTATAACTTCCGCTGACATCGATTTGCGTCACATTGCTGATGTGTATTTGTATCGATTTCGACGTCTTGTATTTTCCTTAGCGAAATATGACGGTGAGCCGTTCCAGGTATTAGGGCTCCGGACGGGTCGCTACAGGCAGAGTCTTTGCTTTTGGAGCATTGGCAACCTTCTGTATCTTGCTAATCTTCTATTGGTGTTTGTCTGTAGAGTCTACTCCTTGTTGACCTTCACCTTCAAACTTTAGTTTGACAAGACGAGGCGGATACATGACATCCACATGAATATTTGCTTTAGAGTAGTATCATTAACATGCAATTTCTCGTTTTCTTCTTTCTTAGGTTGTTCAGTTCTTTTTTGCAACTGATTGGTCATTGAGTCAACCAAGTGGTTGGATTGGCTTTTGCCTTTTATTCTGCTTCACAAGCGTGACCAAAAGATATACACTTAGAGTATTGAATTGACATCCACTCGTAATTAATCTCTTAAGTAACTTATTCACCGTATTCATTAGTGAAGGTCACCTCTCCTTAGGAAGGGTTTCCTCAACCTTGATTTCAACACAAATCTTGTAAATGCAACTTGAGTCTGAGCACTGGTGGCTCTGTCCATGAAGAGAGGTTTTCCAAAGAGACTCTCAATTCTACTTAGATTGTATATGTTGAAATACTGGAGCCTGAAAGAAGGTAGTCTCACCCAAAGAATAAAATCTTGTTTTTTTTTTGTAATTGAAATTTTCATAAAAATACCCGAAGGCACATAAAGATAATTACATGTAATGTTGCACCAAGAGGCAACAAGTAGCAATTACTGTGACTAGCCAAAACAAGGTGGCCAAGTAGAATCTAACAAAACCAACCGCCAACCTTTACAAAAGGTGCCTAATGAATAAACGGAGGCCAGACTGACTAGCAAAAATAACATAAGACTGTAGTTCATAATTACAAAATATCCCAAATTGAGGGCAAGTAGGTTCAGCCACAAAATTGCACCCCAATTGGCCTTCAAGAATTTGGCATGGAGAAGGCACTTGATGGGAACTATCATTCCCCCATAGCTTGCAACTGAAAACACAACGTTTCTGCCCAAGTTCCGCTTCAAAGGCCAATAATGTAAATGATACTTCTCCAGCTGCATACAAAATCTTCCTGCACTCCATCCCCAGCTGCACAAAATAGTCCCAAGCCAACACCGAGAAGTAGAGAAAGCAGAAATACAGTGGATCCAAAGCCACCACAACCCAGCAGCATAGCGGCAAGACATATCTACAGAAGGAGAAAATAGTAGCAGTATCCCATCTAAAAGGCCATGCATCAAAATCCCACAAATGCAAATGGAGAGTAGGATAGACAAAAAACAATAAATGCAGCATATATATGAGAAAATAGCTATGAACAGAAAATGGACATAGGGAGTCCCAAGTTGATCGCAATGTGCCAATTGTTTTGGGTTTTCCGATACTTCCTCCATGAGGAAGCAGTCATTCGAACATTCTGTAGAATATCCCCCGTGATTGTTTGGGGGTTTCTACTCAAGGCAGTGTGGATTCTTTGGTTTCTTTCTTTCCAGATGCCATAAACAGCTGCAGAGAGACCAAGGCGAACTAAATCCAGCTGCAGCTTAGAATGCCAATGGTTAGATAGCAACCACTCTTGGATAGCATCCAGTGAAAAGATAAAGTTTGCACAATTTAGTTTCCCAAGCACACATGACCAAATCCCCTTTGAGAAATGACAGTTGAAAAACAAATGCTCTTGTGTTTCCTGATAACAGAAACACAATTTGCACCGATCTGAGTCAGCAATACCCCAAGCAGCAAGCTTTTGAAGAGTAGGTAACCTCCTCCAAAATGCAAACCAGAGAATGATTGCATATCTAGGAAGAACGGACCTACTCCAGACAATTTTTGTCCATGGAATGGGGGTATATATGGGAGTTAAAGCATTCATTGCGCTATGTACAGAGAACTGCTTACTGGGTTTCCATTCCCAGCGGTCAGAACAAGAAAGGATACGGATCCTGACACACTCATGCAAGAACGCTATAACCTGACTATCCCAACCTCTCCCAAAAGGAAGACTCCACCGTTGGTTTTGAATGACGTCAGAAACCTTTGCCTCAAGGCAGAGGTTAAGTTTGGACCTAAGCTGTGGGTGATATTTGATTAGTATGCCCCAGGGATGCCAGGGATCATACCAAAAATAGGTAGAGGATCCATTTCCAATTACACGAGTGATGTGCTTTTCAAAAATGTCTCTCACCAAAATCAGTTTCTTCCACAACCAAGAATCCTGCTGCTTAGGTGCAGCCATCCAGATTGACTTACCTTTTAGAATGACTGAATGGACCCATTTGACCCAAAGGGATTCCTTTCCCTCACAGATAAACCAAACCTGTTTCATAAGGAAGGCATTGTTTGTTTGTGTAAGATTTGGAATGCCAAGCCCCCCAGCATCCTTGGGCAAACAGACATCCCGCCAATTCACTCTGGCTTTCCTTGGGCTGCCCCAAAGAAACGAACGCAGGAGCCGTTCAATTTCCCTAATGACCTTCCTAGGGAGGAAGAAAGCAGCAGTCCAGTAGCGGACGATAGCTAACAGGACAGAATTTATCAGCTGGAGTCTACCACCATAGGATAGCTTTGAAGAAGTCCAGCTGGTGGTTTTTGTTTTTAGCTTCTCTAGGAGAGGCAAACAGTCAGCGTATGAAAGTTTTTTATTCACAAGCGGGAGCCCCAAGTATTTAATAGGCAGAGTGCCTATAGGAATACCAAGGATTGTAGAAAGGGTTTGCATTTTGGTGGTAGAAGTACCAGAGAAATAGATTTCACATTTAGCAAGATTTGGAGTGAGTCCAGACTGTGTAGCAAAGGAGTTAAGGGTGTCCTTGATTGTTCTGATGGAGTCCTCATCAGCCTTTGACAGAATGAACAAGTCATCCGCAAAGGCTAAAGAGCTAATGTTCAAGATCCCACATCTAGGGTGGAACTTGAAAGGATGGAATTGTGAATTTGTTTTGAGGAGCTGGGTAAAACCTTCCATTGTGAGAATAAAAAGAGCAGGGGATAAGGGGTCACCTTGTCTTAGCCCTCTTGTGGATGTGAAATTGCCTGTGAGAGACCCATTGAGATTAATAGAGAAAGAAGCAGTAGAAATACAGAGGTAAATCCAATGCCTAAATCTCTCAGGAATACGCATGAGTGTGAGGATGTTTAGCAGATAATCCCAATTGACGGTGTCAAATGCTTTCATGATATCAACCTTAATGGCACATCCACTAGGGCCCCCAGGTTTATGGTAGGACTTAACCAGGTCATGCATGAGCAGGATATTATCCTGGATGCAGCGCCCGTGAACAAATGCAAATTGGTTTTCATCAACCAATAGTGGAAGAATGGCTTTGATTCTGTTTGCAAGGATTTTGGAAATTATTTTATAAGAAACATTGCAGCAAGAGATTGGTCTAAACTCCTTCATATTGATTGGTCTAAAATCTTGTTGCCAAAGGACATTGAAGAAAATTCCAGAATTTCATTCTTGCAATCTTTAGATTGGAATCTAAAGGTGAAGAGGTCTTTTGACATTTTTGGAGTTTCCATTGACCTATTGCTATTCCATTTAGCTTATGCAAAGTGTTTGAGATTGAGAAAGGAGGCTTTGTTGCACATTACTTGACCAAAAATCGAGGAGCCCCATTTTTGCTTCCCACGGCTGACTTCTTCTGGAGGAATTGCAAAGAATTTTTCAAATTTTCCAACATCGAAGCTGAAAAGGGGAAGGGCAATTGGCTTTAAGCAGGCTAGACCATGATGATTTAACACCTATTAAATCTTGCATGCTTAGATCGAGTTTAGGTCGAGAAAGAAAAGCATTTTAAAAGAGACGAGAGAGCAGAAAGTGTATATTTTTTTCGCCAAACACATGCGACGGCGCCGGAATGGTTGGGAAGGGCTGGAAGCACCTCCGTGCTTAGAGACATTTCAGAAGAGGAAAAGTTAAATTTTTGTTTGCGGCCCTGAGTGGCCAGAGTGGGATGAGGGAACGCCGCCGGCAGTGGTTTTGTTCCTGAGCGGTTTCGAACACATGGGATGCGCCGGAATGATTGGGAAGGGCTGGGGAAGCACCTCTGTGGTTAGATCTAGACATTTCAGAAGAGCAAAAATTAAATTTTTGTTTTCGACTCAAGTGGCCGGAGTGGGATGAGGGAACGCCGCTGACAGTGGTTTCGTTCCTGAGTGGTGAAGGAATAGGTATGAAGGGATGGGGTTGGGAGGCAGAGTAAGTCACAGGATTTGTTTTCGAGAGAGAGGAGAAAAAAAGTAGATAGAGAGGATGAAATGTAAAGTTGTATAATCTCCAATAGTTTCCTTTTTCTTTTTGTCCCTGCATGAGGTACTTGATTACATGCAGAACAAGAAATGAAGCAAAAACAATTTGTAAATGCAATGCAGTACTGAAAGCGGAGTAAATTGAAATTCAATGCTACAAACTCTTTACTTGCTAGCTGTATTTAAAAACTTGAGGGACTCCTGGACAAGAGAATCCTGTCAAAGAAAAAGGAGAAAACAGCATATTAACCTTAAATACTTTAAAGAAAATCATACAAGGATAACATAAAAGATACATTTAAAAAAAAACAGTCATACCTTCATTTGCTAACTTCCCTTATTAAATGTTTTCCAAGGGCTAGTATATTTTAGAGTCATGTTGCAATTTTCATTGGTGGGAGTCTTTGGCTCAATGACTTCATTAGGTCCTGTTGGAATGGTTTCCTCCAACGACTTCAGGCGCAATGGAGCAGAGGAACAAAATAATTTCAAGTTTGCCGATATTTCTTGTAATCGCTCGCTAAGTGGAGGTGATCCACTTTCAAAATTTTCAACATCATTGTTCTCCTTTCCTGTATATCACAAGCTATAACAATGAGCAAACTAACAGAGTATTTAGTACCTCATTTAGTGCTATATTATATTTAACAGAACTGTATCCACTACCACGTTCTAGAGCAGATTTATCGTCACGAATAACTGGAATAACTTCCACATTTTTGTTCCCATTATTTATCTGATTACCCTATGGTAAAAGAAACATTTAATAGCATAAACAGTCAGATATCTATTGGATGGTATACTAATAGGACAAAAATCCAAGCCATCTTACATCTGCCTCAAGTGCAGACTCCAATGGAGATTCTACATTTAAGTTATCCTGGGAAACCTGCAAAATCACCACCCAAATATTAGAAACCAGAGTGCCCATTATAATCCCTTCCAAAATATCTTATATTCATCGCACAACTTCATCCAAGTGATCTTACATCTGACTCGGGTGCAGACTCCATTGAAAATTCTACATTTATCTTGGCAAACCTGCAAAGTCACTAACCACGTATTAGCAACAAGAGTGACAGTAGATCATCCCTTCCAGACTATCTTAATGAAATATTGATCTCGCAATCTCATCGGAAGCTAAAGACAAAGGTGTATCTGGAAGTGAGTTATCCCCCTGAGCCTGCAAATGGAAAACCACTTCTATTTAGGGCCCTTCACTGTATGCATCTTCATATTCTACTAAGCATATGAACTTTACACCAAAACATTAGTCTCATAGGAGTTTCAGGTAGATTATCAAACATCTTGAGAAAACATGTCCTTGTGGGGATCTTTCCTGCAGATGTGTTCGCACAGTACACATGAACTTTATCATCAAGAAATACCACAAAAGAAAAAAAAATCAGCTTCTACCTTCCACTTGACATGATACTGGCCTTAGCAGGTAGTTGCACACTGAGGTCCTTTTGTTTCTTCACAACTTTCGATGTTGACATACTAGTGGCCTTCGTAGGTAGTTGCAAACTGAGGTCCTCTTTCTTCACAACTTTCTGTGTTGACATGCTAGTGGCCTTCGTAGGTAGTTGCACGCTGAGGTCCTTTTGTTTCTTCATAACTTTTGGAGTATCTGATGGCCTCACAATCTTTTGGGGGGTAAGTGCCTGAACTCTTGTTGAACTGTTACTATTACCTTGCTTATAGTCAGTTAAGACACGACCAATGCTTTGGCATGACCGAGAAGCTACACCAACAGTATGAACAGTATCTCAGCAAAACAGCGGATTCTAAAAATACAAGGTCAGAAAGGAATTAAATAATATATCTTTTTCATCTGGTAATGAACTTAGGAGGCAAAAAAGGAACTCTTCCCAATGATTTGAGAGACATACAATACAAGCAAGCAAGATGACTTGATTTGTGCCTCCATGTGATTCTTGTAATATGTGTGTAAGTTTGCTCTCCCTAAACGGTACATGGTTCTCATTGATATCCAGTGCATAAATAACATTCAACAGAGCATGGAGAGACTTATTGATTCTGACACTGTCAGAGAGATTATTTCCATCACTGCTTTGTCTTCCGTTATTTCCATAACCTGGTGAAATTGATTTTGTATATGAATTATAAAATTAATTTTTCAGATCCTAAAGGTCTTCAAATTGCAAAAGAAACAACTACCTGCTAAATCAACAAAATTTATCTTCCCTCCGCAACTGTTACTTGAAGTCTCATCGATAGATGATAAATATATCACCACAACTTTATGCCTTTTTTTAGGCAACTCAAGCGGGTTCATCTGTCCTATTTTTCTGGAGGAAGATCTACTTAAGTACTCGCTAAATTGAGATAGCGATTCCACAGATACCTTAGACAGAAAAGGCAGCATGAGCCAGAACAACAGTATAACCATAAACCAACATTAACCAAGCTCCATAATTTCTATGAAAAAATAATAAGAACAAAATTATCTACCTGAGAAAGCCCTTTAAGTTTGACTCTCCCACGAGCATCTTTGAACACTTGAATCTCACCATGTCTGGGGTATAATAAATCATAGGCATGCTCATGAAGGACCTCGTAAATTGATACGGAGACTCACTTCCCAGAGTCCCTTGCCTTTGGAAGAAACTCAGACATTGCCATCATACAAATTCCTTGTTTATCTTCCATTCCCTTGAGAGAAGAAGCATTACAGTAAGTCCAACTATCAATTCTCATATCGACAAGTCATTCATACATATATATTCTAATTATTCACAGATAGCAAGTCCAACGACCTTAGCGTACCTGAATCAAGGAAGTTTTCCCACTGCCTCTAACCCCATAAGCAATGACAGATGCATCTCCACCCTTAAACACGTCAGACATCAAAGGTCTTAGTTCTCTTGAAAACTACAAATCCACATCCTGATCTTGCTGGTAGCAGTAATTCAATTCACATGACACATCTTTTTTTACTGCAAGCGGCAAGATATATGACCAAAACGAATAAAGGCTCTCCATCAATTAGAACACGAACAAAAGATAATTAAATCTTGAACAAGCAGTAAAAAGAATGAAATTCTTTAAAGGGAAAGGGAGAAAAGAAAGAACAGTTGGTACTAAATCTCAAATTGAAGTTATAAACAGCAAGAAACGAGAGAGAAACTTTACCTCACATTAGTAGATCGATCCGAAAAAGAGACGGTAACATTCTTTGCCGCAGATGCATCTTCTTGGGGTTTTCTTACAATTACCCAAGGACTTGAAGTTTGACCTAAAGATTTGGATTTACTGAAACCCATAACTTTCCCGATTACTTTGACCTTACAAGAAGGATGAGGGCAAGATTTTGTACCAGGCACCGATGAAGCCATTACGCATATGGCGAGAAAATTAAAGAAGAAGAAGAAAGAGGAAAATCAACGGAAGATTAGTCTCTTGAAAACAACAAATCCACATCCTGATCTTGCTGCTAGCAGTAATTCAATTCACATGACACATCTTTTTTTACTGCAAGCGCCAAGATATATGACCAAAACGAATAAAGGCTCTCCATCAATTAGAACAAGAACAAAAGATAATTAAACCTTGAACAAGGTGTAAAAAGTCTTAAATTCTTTAAAGGGAAAGGGAGAAAAAGAAAGAACAGTTGCTACTAAATCTCAAATTGAAGTTACAAACAGCAAGAAACGAGATAGAAATTTTACATGACATTAGTAGATCGACCCGAAAAAGAGACGGTAACATTCTTTGCCGCAGATGCATCTTCTTGGGGTTTTCTTGCAATTACCCAAGGCCTTGAAGTTTGACCTAAAGATTCGAATTTACTGAAACCCCTAATTTTCCCGATTACTCCGACTTGAGAAGAAGGATGAGGGCAAGATTTTGTACCAGGCACCGATGAAGCCATTACGCATATGGCGAGAAAATTAAAGAAGAAGAAGAAAGGGGAAAATCAACGGAAGATTAGTCTCTTGAAAACAACAAATCCACATCCTGATCTTGCTGCTAGCAATAATTCAATTCACATGACACATCTTTTTTTACTGCAAGCGGCAAGATATATGACCAAAACGAATAAAGGCTAGTAGAACAAAAGATAATTAAATCTTGAACAAGGTGTAAAAAGTCTTAAATTCTTTAAAGGGAAAGGGAGAAAAAGAAAGAACAGTTGCTACTAAATCTCAAATTGAAGTTACAAGCAGCAAAAAACGAGAGAGAAACTTTACCTGACATTAGTAGATCGATCCGAAAAAGAGACGGTAACATTCTTTGCCGCAGATGCATCTTCTTGGGGTTTTCTTACAATTACCCAAGGCCTTGAAGTTTGACCTAAAGATTCGGATTTACTGAAACCCCTAATTTTCCCGATTAATCTGACCTTACAAGAAGGATGAGGGCAAGATTTTGTACCAGGCACCGATGAAGCCATTACGCATATGGCGAGAAAATTAAAGAAGAAGAAGAAAGGGGAAAAGCAACGGAAGGTTTAGGCGGAGATGAGAGATTAGCAGAGGAGGATGTGAATGTATCGAAAGGAGAATTGGATGGAAAGTCTGTGAAGTAGCCGTTAAATAGAGGTGCCCATTGGGTTTTCAAAATATTAGACAGCGGGCAACACCGCTCCTTCTACAAAGATACAGTTGGCTGAGTATGGTTTATATTCCGACTCCGAATAATAATCATTGAGTATATAAATTAAGTTGCTCAATAATGGTAAAAGATTTAAGATTTAGTGTCAATGAAATGTTTGAACAAACCTATTCCGCTTTTATAAAGAGCTGCATGTGATATGCATTACGTTGCTAAAGTTCATACGAAACCATAAGATCGACGTTATGTATGATAATATTATATGTCACATATGTCACATAATAATATTAATTATTACGTATAACATTCACACGTTAAGTAATCATTGGATATGTTCGTTGATGTATAGTATGGTCTAAAATGAAAACCTCAAATATGTATTTGAGAATTTTTTTCCTATTGGTACTGCATTTATAATTTTTCTTATTAAAACTATATTATTTTTTAAAATTTACCCTAGCTCCTCTTAGTGCCTATGTATTGATTTCCATTTTTCTTCTTTCAGATTCTCACTTAGATAATACTTTCATACAGAATATAAATAGATACGGTGAGAATCACTCTCTCTTTCTTACTCTCCTTTATGTGTTGAAGGAGAAATGGACCATTTTTAGATTTAAATGCCATGCATGAATTTTATCAACAACATTTATCAAATTAAGGTTGTTATATAATTTATCAAATTTTATGATATTATAAATATTTTTCTTATCAAATCAAATAGAATTTTACCAAAATAATTTATTCATAGGGGTTATATTTTAGATTTACTTGGACGCTCTTTTAACATACTTTTAACATACACTACGAAAAGAGGAGAAAAAATATAGAGAAAATGTATTTCATGTTCTTATTGGTCGCTTCTCCGAAAAGTAGTATTCTAAATTTATAATGCAATAGATGCACATCTGAAACTTAATTCATATTATTTCATGAGTATCATCCATTTAGTGGTAACATTAGTATTTATTTATTTATTATTTTTTATTTCTAATAGAGTCAATGATCTTTTTTGACTTTGGAATATGATGTAATAAAACAAAATGACTCACTAAATTGATTGCGCATACAGTTGATCAACATAGCTTGATGCAATTTTCATTATGTGTTATCAGAAACAACCTCTATGTATTTTTAACAAATGGATATGGTTGCATATATTCGATCTTCTTATACCCTGTCATAGACGAGAGTATGTAAGAGAAGAATACCGATTTTTCTACTTTCTACATGTTTACATGGTTGTTTTAAATGAGAAATAAAAGAAGGAGAGTTCATATTCATTTCCCCTGAAAGGGAGCTTGGTTTTCTTCGAAGACCTCAAAATTGTTTTTTCTCCAAGAGCTAGGGTTTCGGGTTTCATGGACGGTGTGATTTCGCGTGCTCTTGCATGCGATGTTGAAGCTTTGAGGAAATGCTTGGAAGCTAACAATGGGGATCGTGCCAAATGCAAGAGAGAAATTGAATCTTTCAAAGCCTCATGTTCTTCGAAGACGCCCGATCGCCCTCAGCATTCCTTCTCCCCGGGCAGTCACCAGCAGCAGCAACAACATCGTCACTGAGCTATGAACCTTCTATCTTAACTTTGATATGCTCAATGGGCAAATGTTTGGTATCCTATTAGATTACTATAGTTGTTTATCAACATATAATGCAACTTGTTTGTAATAGTCCAGTAGTGCCAGATTGATTGGCTGTCTACCTTAGTACAATGTTAATTTCATTTCTTGATATTCTCTGAATGATATGACCACCTTGTGAAATCAATGTCGGGCACTCATTGTATATCGAAATTTGGCTCATCTTATGGTTTGGATGCTTAGATTTTGGAACATCCGCGTGCTTTTCTTGTTAAATGAATTTTGGCTTTTAAGGAAGAACTTCTATTTAGTTAACAGAATCTAGAAGTCAGTTCTTGATGGGATGTATGATTTCACTAGGTATAACGAACTTGCTAACCATAGCCCTTCAAGGCTTCATATCGTTATCCGAAGAAGCTTCAATCTGGAGAAAGATTTGTAGATAGTTACAAGCTTAGATGCAGATTCAATGAAGGAATTCACATGTATCGTATGTGCTGTACCGTCTCTTAACCAGTTTAGTAAGATCTTGCTACACACACATGTATTAGTTTGCTATTATGACATGATTTTATTAAGCAGGTTAGAATATACTAAAATTACATGGTCTAGGAGATCCTATGCGGAAGAAATATGCAAAGACAGTGTTTTATAGTAAGCTATTTACCAGGGTAATTCCAATCTGCAATTCGGTGAGTTGAACCTGAGGAAGTTCTGATTGAGGAGATTTTCCACTCCCATTGTTTAGCTTCCAAAACTTCCTTAGATGAAAATTTATCAGACCCTGTATGGAACTATTCTACACGAGACATATACGCTTTTTTCTTCTTCAATAGTTTGAACCAAACTTACATTATTTCATTGGGATGATAGCATCTCACCTATATTATTGAGAAAAGGTCCCGTATGTTAATGTATGATTCAGAGAACATAGACAGCAGCATATAGTTTGGGTTTTAATTATAGAGATAATTGTCAATGCATTGACCAGAGGAAAGGTCAGAACTCATGGGAGGAGGAGCATGTGGTTTGATGAACTGGCTCCAGAGGTCAAAGACAATTAACTCTGACAACATGAAATCTGCATATTTTACCACTAATTCTATAGCTTAGATTATAAGTGGTGGCAGACACCAGTACAAGTCATGGCCAGTCACAATATTCAATTGGCAAGATATGCTGCCTGTTTGCTTTCTGAGTTGAATACTCAGTGTTTTCCTACCTTCTATTAAATTGTTAAACAAGAAGAGGAGGAGGAGGAGGGGGTGGGGGTGGGGGTGGGGTGCACATAACTGATTGGACTTGGACATGATACATCTGCACACATATATTTGTTTGAGTTTGTCCATCAATGGTGCAGTATTAGTGTAAAATACCTGTCGAAATTTGTGCCTTGAATTTTTTGGTTTGCTGTCTTTCTTCTGGAGCAAAAGATCAATACCCTTGGCCCTGTGGGCTTCCACCGTCCCAGTCCCAAAGAGCTTCTTGGAGTATGCAAATTAAGAGTTCAGCGGCCTCCTGGGTTGTTAAGGCTTTGCCAGAAATCTACTGCAAGGTGCTTACTGCAAACCGGACCAGCAACCCTCTAACCCAATTGGGTCGGATACAATGGTTTCGCCATTACTGGCCCGGAGAGCAGTATTGCACCTATGTTGTGCGTATCCTGGTTCGAACCTGTGTCTTTCTAGAGCAATGTCTCAACCCGAGTACCAACTGATTTATGACATGCGGCTGTCTTTCTTATTTCACATTGAATGCTGCAAAATAGAACTCCTTAGGAAACATTCTTGATGCTGACCAATAAGATATAGAGGAGTAAAAGCATACATTGTCGCTTAGGAGTTGGGAGTATTTCCAAAGAAGTGTTAAGCAAATGTTTCACATCTGCCTTCTTACTGATTGTGACTCGAGGGATCTTTCTCTACTAGTCCTGGCAGCATTGGACGTAAAAGTTGGTGAGGTCAGCCTTGAATTAGAAATGTGCAACTTGGCCAGGAAAAGGCATCCACATCGAATGCAATCAATAAACAAAGTCAACCCATTTTACAAAAGAAATTGCCAAGTCAACCCACTATATGAAAGGGATTGTGAAAGTCAACACTGTAATTCTCCTTCTGCTTTATGAGTTTTGCTGCAGCGAAAGAATGGAGGCTGGAGGACCTTAAACGGCACGACCATGTCCCTCAAATTTACATGTGACATCTGTATCAAGCGTATATTTCATGTATTATTTCAGTAAAAAAGTTATGATACTTGAGTTCTCATTTTGCATTTTGAGAAAAAAATAGTGAGATTTAGTAATTGCATAGTAGGTATCATAAAATCCTTTCGGTTTCATTTCCAATGGAGTCAATGACCCCCTCTTCTTTGACTTTGCAATATGATGCAATAAAACAAAATGACTCACTAAATTGGCTGCGCTTTTTATATTGTGAAGTAGCAGCTGATCGACACAGCTTGACGCAATTTTCATTACATGTCATTGGGAAACAACCTCTATGTGTTTCCAATACATGAATATAGTTGCGTACATCCGATCCTCCCATACCCTGTCGTAGTCATGAGTCTCTAAGGCAATGGAGTAATGTTGTTGTTGTCATATAGTAGGTATCATAAAAAATGGTACCTAATTCAAGCATTTTTAAAAACTGGGATTTAAAATGGCACATAGTTACACCCTAGCAAATAGATGGGAATGTCTTTTGAGCATAACCACCATTACAATATGCATAGTTCCTTTTATATGTGAACTGTTAGGATGACTTCTGCAGCTGATGTTTTGCTTTCTGCAAGGAACTTTTCGAGAGGATACAGTAGTCGTGTTCCTTAAATAAACCAATCTGTGTCAGTCAAGGGTTGGAGGTGAAAGAATATAGTAACTAAATTCCAGACAACTTAGCAATTAGGGTAAATAATAGTCGAGATTAATTGGGTTCCACCAGCTCATTTTCGTCACTCCTGCCTGCTGTTGCCTTGTCAGATAATTACTTTTATTACTTTATAAGTTCATAGGTCGATGCCCATAAGCCAGATGAGGCATGTCAACTTCATAGACGACACCCCTGCTTAGTGTATTACTTTGGACAACCTTTTTATTTGTTCCCCTCTTTTTTGATGGATGGATTATTTCTTTTTAACTGGTCAACTATGCATACTTGTCACTTATATTATTGTTTAATGTACAATCAAGAGGGATATCGTCAATTGTCTTAATGGCTCACGCTACCTAATCACCTCTTGGTTTCTTAGCAATCAACCTAAGGAATTAAATTCTCCATATTTTTCTTGTGCTCTATGAACCCTTGCCAATCATCAATGGTCTAAGGGTACATGATCATTACAATATTGTTTTCTCATGGGTTGACAAAATCCATGTCAAAAAAGACAAAGAGCGTCTTTATTAGTGCACATCAACAACCACTCTATCAATTAGATCATCTTATTTTAAATATCTTTATATAAACATCCCAATTATATGAATAGCATAAGTTAGTGTGAGAGAGAAATAGGTCGAACGGAATGGTACATCCTTTGTATTTGTATTTAAGTTTATTGCTTTAGCATGGAGCAAAAGGTCATTCCCTGATCCTGAAAGCCTCCACCATCCCAACTCCAAGGAGCACTGTGGAGGAGTTTATTGCTCTAACTTATGATACATTCTTGTGAGATCTGTATGAAATTTCTAAAGCATAATGCGGCCACAATCTTAGCTTCAAATTGTCTACACCATTTTTTGTTTCATCTTGATACTCCGTTCTTCTCTCTCATCTATTTAAGACACACATCAACAACTGAACCATCAAACATATATTTCCCAATGATGTCTGCAGCTCCAACTTCCATAAACCTTCTTGTTCTGGATATTTCACAGCCATTAACACACTCCATTCTTGACTCCCTTCTTCTAGCTTGCAAAGAATGGGGCTTCTTCCAGATCAGCAACCATGGGATCAGCAAAGAGTTGTGCAGCAAGATATATTCTCTTTCCACTCAAACTTTCGACCTTCCTTCTCATGCAAAACTTAAAGCTGGACCCTCATCTGCATTGAAAACTTACACCCCTTTCTTTATCGCTTCCCCTTTCTACGAATCTCTGCGCGTGTCTGGACCTGACTTCTTTGCATCTGGAATGTCTTCCTCTGAAGCTCTTCTCAACCACCCGAACTCAGAATTCAGGTAACCTGTCAAACTTAAAAGAAACCTTTCAAGAAAGATGTAAAACCATTTTCTTCTCTCAAAGATCTCCTAATAATTGGAACAAGGAAGTAGGAAAACTGCCGAAGTATACTTATTCACCCCATATAGTCACAATAGACCACATAAGCATGCTAGTAAGAACCGGTGTTGCATCTTGGAAAGCTGGCTGCAAATTTATGATGATTGTTATATCAAGTGTTTTCTTAATGGGATCATGATTATCAAGTTTGTTGGAGTAATATTTTGATGGATTTTTCTGTTAGCTACAAAAGTTCTAACCTATTAGGATATTGAAATCTGTATGAATTGAGTGAAATTTCCACAAAAATAACGGAGTTCTAACAAGTCAGTCATCTGGTTCCTCACTAAATGAGTTGAAATGTTTTTATTATTAAGCCTGCCTGCGCCTCTGTGAGACATGAGTATTCAACCCTGGATGTGGTGGATCCTGTAAATTTCTCACAGGTCTTACTTCATGAAAACACCATTTGTTGCTAATCAGATGTCACTGAATACTATTTGTTTTACAGTAATGCATTGGCGGAATATGGACGCGTTATGACTAATATGTCCAAGAAGATAACTGAAATGGTTCTGAGGTGTTTGGGAGCCAGTAATTCAAAAAGACTATTGTCAGAATTCAGCAACTGTCATGGCTACATGCGAATTAATAACTACACGCGGCCAGTGACTATGGAAGAAGAAGTGGAAGGACTAGGAATGCACACTGACATGAGTTGCATAACTATAGTTTATCAGGACGACACAGGAGGTCTGCAGGTGAAGTCCAAGGGAGGGAGTTGGATGGACATAAATGCATCAAATGGAAATCTTGTGGTGAACATTGGAGATTTGATGCATGCATGGAGCAATGGCAAATTGAGGTCATCTGAGCACAGAGTTATGCTAAGGAAATGTGCACGCCGATTCTCCATTGCTTTCTTCTGGTGTTTTGAAGATGAGAAGACGATATATGCGCCTCCTGAGGTAGTTGGAGAACCAAACTTCAGACTCTATAAGCCATTTGTTTGTGTTGATTATCTCAAATTTAGGGAAAACAATGAACAGAATAAGTTCGAGAAAAATGGGTTCACAGTCCAACATTTTGCAGGGATCTAGAGATACATGTTCTATCTGACAGATTCTGAATAAAGTTTCCCTCCTGTTATATTTTCCTTTTCTTCCTACAATTCTGTTTCTATGCTCGTTCATGATAATCCTTTTACAGCAACCTTTTTCTCATTCCTAGCTTATATCCTTTCATTTACGTGCCAATTAAAACCCAGTTGAAGCCTTGCCTGAAAGATAAAATAAACCTTAAAACTGGAACTAAAACGCAGAACGAAAATCAAGTCAGCACAAAGCAAAAACTGAAACCATCGACAAGGTATAAACGTTGAAGCATACGAATAAGCACTTTAAGTTCAGATAAAACAATTACTGTCGCCAAGTTCGCTCTTTTCTCTTCTTTTTTTTTCAAGTCTTTGAGTCGGTGATCAGGGAGTTACCACAATACTATCCTGCTACACAAAAGGAAAAAGAGGCAAAAACCAAATCTAACATCACCTATTGAATTATTCTAGTTCATCGGCAGATATTACAACTCTTCCTGCATGTCCCATAATAGTCAGGAGACCCAATCATGAAGACGGGATTCCTTTCACACTCCCCAATGGCGGCCCATCGAGGACATTCATCATCTTCATCTGTGCAAACATCTCCATCAAGAACTGCCGATTCCTTCTCTCTAATGGTTCTCAGATGAAGTAGTTTGATGGCACACCACATTTCTCCCTCAAGAACAGGGCATCGAGCGTGTGAACTGCTGCTGTCAATTCTGGCATTCAGATGGACATTGAAAAAAACAAGAGCATTTCCTTTAGTAGGTCTCAATGCATTGGAGCTCTTTCTGCAGTCCGACAAGCTCTTCGCCTGTACATTATACACTTAAAATCTGGTCAGATATATTTCACAAAGGAATAAGTCAAGAATAACTCCATATTAACCAAAAGTTTCTTTGTTCTTACTCCTGACTCCGGAAAAAGTATCTGGCCCCCTCTAGAGACATTGGAGAGGTACAAAATAACTCCTGCCATCAAGGGGCTCCCGTTAAAAGTTCCAGATTGGTTACCAAAATAATTAAAACTCCCTTTAGATTCCTCACGTCCAAAATGGAGAACCTGTAATGGCATGCCGTTATCTGAAAACAGTGGCCATGAAGCAGGGTTAATACACAAGCCAGCTAGATTACAAGGCATAACATACTTGTACAAGGACAAAAAGGACATAAAGAGGCCTCACCCTTTGGAACGAAAGTCCAAGCTGATATTTTCTCCTCAATCCTTGCAACAACTTCATCCTAGACACAACAAAGATGAGGATTAAGAAAGAGTTCTTCAGACACAAATCTGCAACCCACTGCAATTGTACCTTAGGCCATTTAACAATTGGCGGAAATCTTAGTTTAACTATCATTCTTATTCAACTGCCAAGCATATAGGTTAAGCAAATTATAGAAAGGAAAAACAATGAAGGATGTGGGAAAACGTAAATGTTTCTGAGCTACTCTTGCAATATAACAACCGGTGCTATATACCAGAAAAAAAAGGTACAGCAGAAACAACAGACTGAAAGATAGATATCAACGGCTTCCTTTTCACCATAAGCCAATGAGTGCAAATTTAGGTTACCAAGGTGAAAAAGGAAACAAGGATAACCAGCAAAAGGAGGATCAAGCTACCAATCAAAGAAATAGAAGTGTAGAGGTTGGGGACATTTACCGACTGAGAAGTTCAAGGCTCCAATCATGTTACACTAGAATCACTCATCCCAGAAGGAAAAGCTCACCTCTGTGTTCCAAGGTAAGACAACATCACTTGACAGCTTCGCTATGCCAGCCTTCTTCAAATTATCACTAGTAACAGAATTTGTTTTTTGCTTGTGCGCCTGTACATGAGCTATGCATGTCAAAGAAGGCAAAAGGAAACAGAGAATAGCAGACCAAAAAGTGAATGGAAGACAAGTACTTACCAACAAAATTAGGTGTTCAGACTCATCCTCTGATAGAAAGTTCTTATAAAGGAAGACCCTGAAACCAGAAAGAAGTATGGATTATTTCCAATTTATACAGAATACCTGCATAACTTACCCGCATGCAAAAGAGTGACATTCATAAATTTGTGATTCTGCAAGGATTACTTCCAGGATTGGAAAAAAGAAAGCTGGGGATGAAGAGGACCTTATCATTGACCAAGCTTGCATGGAAAGTAGATTGCTTGTAATCCAAGCGGGAATATTAGTAAAATGAAAAACGCAATAAATGCTTATTGGTCCAATGGTCTACCTGACCTTGGTTGCCAAGAAAGCTCAGTAACTTGTGACGGATCAACTGCTCTAAGCTTAGTTGGCTGGTCCAACTGTTGTACCTCTGCCTCCGTATTTCTCAATTCCTTCCTACTTCTGAAGCAAAAAACACAAGCAACAAGAGCATCATAAAAGTTCCCCACTATAGAAACACAAACTTTTTCCTCTACCCAAGGCCCTCGGAATAAGATCAAGTTAATTCACGATCATACTATGCTTTATTTCACTGTTAACTTGATATAAGTTAAACTACTGTTCTCTCTAATAGCTTAAGCTTTTGGATGAGATGTAATGTAACATTAAGAAACTGCACGTGATATCCATGAAATGTACATGATTGGAGACTCCACTTTATATGCAGCAGTAGAAAGATAATTCATTTGAAGAAAGTAGCCAGTCTTTATTGAATTTTTGGCTTGGATAGCCATGGGATTATGCTAGAATGACTGGCAACAACGTTGAGCGATATCCTCAATTACGTATTTGTGGACATATTTCCACTTTTCGGGCCGAGAACATCAAAGGCTAAAAAGAAGTCCACTTTAAAGATAAATTGAGGTAGACGATATTGCACAATAAAATAGAGAATAGTAAGTACATGACTTTATCATTCTTTGCACTTGTCTACCAATTACAGATTAGGTTACTGTGTAAATGTTTCAAAATCTTAATTGCTTCCTAAGAAATGTATATTCCAAACACTTCCCGTTCCTATACAATTTTCCTAGGTACAGCAATTTCCCGAAGAAATCGGCAGAGTAACTAAGAATGCCTAACAGACAATCCTTCAGAAGAATTAACCAAAATCCCAGAAAAGCAAAGGAGTAAATACGGCAGGGTAATTTACTTAACAATAACAAATAATTAATCACAGTACTCGACCAAGCAAAGCTCCAGCTAATACTGAAGGAAATAAAGCAAAATCAGCTCACCTTTCTGCAAGAAAGCTCAAGAAAGAATTTGAAAGGAGGAGGACGATAAAAATTGAGGAACGGTTCGACATCGACTCGGAGGTAGAAGATGCAAGCAGATCAAAGCTGTCCACAGCACTGTGAGAGCAAAAAATTCAGCTGTTGCTTGGCGTAAGAGTTCATCGTTTGACTGTTGGAATTATACGCTTCGAATCCGCCATTATTAAGCTCTAATCCGTCAAGACGCTGCTGATAAGAAGTGTAAACGATACTAGTATTACACTATTACTATCCAATAAACCTGTGGGATACAAATACAAAAATGGAACTTATATAATATTAGCTTAAAAATATAAAATTTTACAACTACATGAAATGTGTTGTATTATTTCAAAAGTTTATAAACAAATGAACTGATGATTACTTAAAATTGAAATAAATTAATATGAGATTCCTTAATATAACTACATGGAACTGGGTTTAAGAGACTTAATTCAGTATGAGTTATCATATTTTTTTTTTTAACACTGAGACTAAAGAGAATTTACCAATGACAGAAAAATGACCTAATTTCTTATGCAATATGTATTGTATATGATTTATATTGATTGCATAATATATATGTTGATAAATTTTTATGGCTAAATATGCAGGCGCAATGTAATATAGGTAGCCATTTTTGTGATAGAATTTTATCTTTCTGGAATAAAAATGTATAGAACTATGTACATCATCATAATAATAACCTTCATACACTTTAATAGTCGATCCCAAAAAGTAAGTAACCACAGAAAACCTGTACAAAAACAAAAGGGAAGCGAATGCAAAACGAAAATAAACCATATGAAAATGAAGTCCTGAAACACAAAGTTAAATTAACAAAACAAAATACTCTAAAAGTATCACCGCAACAACATTATCTCATTGTCTTATAATAGGAACTCGTCTATGACGGAGTATGAAAGATTGGATGTACGCAACCATATCCATGTGTTAGAAACACGTAGAGGATGTTTTCCGATGAAACATAATGAAAATTGCGCCAAGCTGTGTCGATCAACTGCTACTTCACAATATAAATAGCGCAACCAATTTAGTGAGTCATTTTGCTTTATTTCATTATATTCCAAAGTCAAAGAAAAGTGTGTCTTTGAGTGTGCCACTATATACAACAGCAACATTACTTTATTGCCTTAGAGGCTCCCGTCTATGGCGGGGTATGGTGCGGTTAGATGTACGCAACTATACTCATGTGTTAAAAACATATAGATGTTGTTTTCTAATAACACATAATGAAAATGTGTCAAATTATGTGCTTGAATTTATATCAAGGCCATAATAATTTTCACCCGAATGGAACTGTGGTAAATCAAAGCAATAAGTAATATAAATCCTTACGAATATTAGTCTTTTAATTTATTCATATCTAATTTGTGTGCTAAACAACCTGAAATTATGTGAAACATGAATTTTCTTAAATAGCTTATACGAGTTCTTAACAAGATATTTTAATATTAGTATTGTTTCATTTTTAAACCTATATTCTCCATCATATGATGCATGACAAAAAAAAAAAAAAATAACATTAGAAAATATGCGGGTGAAAGAAAGCTACGGATAAAGTGCAATAAATACGAGAATTAATGGGCCGAAGAGGTACCCATCTAATAGGTGTCATAGATATTGGGCTGGACCTAAACCCTTATCCAACTATATAAATCCTCCGAGCGTCGGTGCCGACCTAGGGTTTTATTTTCGACTCCCGGCGAGCAACAGTGTGCAAGGTGCTGAAAACCCGTCTCCTTGGTGTAATTATATTGGTTATGGCATCAATTGACGGCGTTAATGCTCCTTTGGCGGCTGGGGTAGTAGTAGAATGGCACCAGAGGCCGCAGAACCCTAAGAATCCAGTTGTCTTCTTTGATATAACGATCGGCAACATTCCTGCTGGCCGCATCAAGATGGAGCTTTTTGCTGATATTGCCCCTAAAACTGCTGAAAATTTCCGGCAATTCTGTACAGGTGAGTACAGGAAGGCAGGCTTACCTGTCGGTTATAAAGGATGCCAGTTCCACAGGGTGATTAAGGATTTTATGGTCCAAGGTGGCGATTTCCTAAAGGGAGATGGCAGTGGATGTGTATCCATCTATGGGAGCAAGTTTGAGGATGAAAATTTTGTGGCAAAGCACACTGGCCCTGGTTTGTTGTCGATGGCCAATAATGGACCAAACAATAACGGGTCTCAGTTCTTTATCACATGCGCCAAATGTGACTGGCTCGACAACAAACACGTAGTTTTTGGGAGAGTAGTTGGAGACGGGCTTTTAGTGGCGAGGAAGATTGAAAACGTGGCTGTGGGAGCAAATAATCGACCTAAATTGGCCTGTGTTATTGCTGAATGTGGAGAGATGTAAGCAGGCAATTGGAAGCTGCTGCCGTATGTAGATTTGCTTTATTAACATCTTTATTTTATCTTATTTCAGTTCTAGTCCTAGTCATCGGCATTGATAATCATGCTTTACTAATTACTAGTGAATGTAAGCCCACTCAACTGGAGGAGAAGAAAGTATTGATTTCTTTTCTCCTCCGGCATTTTGTCAATTTTGATCCTTCATTTAGTATGTGTAAGCTTATTGTTGTGTATACTCAATATACTCTGGATTTGCGAATCTCATCATGTATCTTGTGGAATCAATGTCTGAATTATCTATTTTGGATTCTCCACTAATTGAACATTTGTTTTTTGGTTGCTTTTTGAGCGTAAGGACTGGTTTTGCTTTATCTTATGACATTTTTGGTTGCTTTTTGAGCGTAAGGACTGGTTTTGCTTTATCTTATGACATCTTAACTTGGAAACGTAACTTCTATTTTATTCGGTGAGACCTTTTGAAGTTGGTGAAAAATGTTAGAAGTTTCGAACAGATTTGACTTGCTTGAGGGCGTGTGTGCATTTATATTTGAATTTGATTTTGTTGAAGTAGGTTGTGGCGCCAAAGCAGCCGAATGTCGGTCTTAATAAAGGTCATGCTGTGACAAAGAAGGAACTGGCTCCACCTCCGCGCCCATCTGACAGGAAAGGCTTAAGTTTCCCCTATGCTTATTTGAATATCGGTCCTGTCACTCTTTTTTCCAAATTTATATATGTATAGAATCATACTTTTGAACCAAAATCGTGACTAGGGATTTCTGCCTACATGTGCGTCAGTCTGTTGGATCTCATTGCTGAATCAAATGATTTCTGCCTAATATCCTGGCCGCTCTCTTAAGAGATGAAGTTTGTATTTTCTATCTGTAGTCTGTTTCAGGGTGTTTATGGAAAGGTTTTCCCTTGATCTACAGAATAATGGTTGGAAAAAAAGCAGAAGCAAATTTGATTTAGAGTACATTTGCTTGCATTTGAGTTCGACCTCTTACATAACTTGAGCGTGTGCTATTTCAAATCTCGCCTTACTTGCAATCAACTATTCCTTTTATGCTTTTAAGTTTGTGTCTTTCGGTTTGAAAAGGAAATTGTTTATTTTACCTATGAGGAGATAGTATTGGCTTGAGCAGCAGCATATGATTTGCGCACCTGCAGTATGCATGCGGGACTTGTTGCTGTTATGAAGAATGTGCCAATATGCTAATCTGAGGTTCCTGTAACCATTTTCTTTTGCTTTGCATCTGTTAATTATTTTTGCTAGGTTTCCAACTTTGTTGCCTGCAAATATGAAATTTCTGGTTGTCTATAGAGCTTGTATTTGCTGTCTCAAAGACCACGTAGAACTGCACGATTAACTGTTTTAGACGAGAAATGAGCATCTGCCGTATAGTCAGTCGAGACTTAAATTAAAAGGTCAGCTGCAAATCTTCTGTGAGATATATTGCCTAAATAGTTTGGGTTCGACGCTTTGTTGGAAGCTTAATCATGGAAGTTGCAGGGTTTGCATTTCCACCATATGAGAAGAGAATCACTGAGATTCTAAAGGTTCGAACTCTGATTGCAACTTCATCTTGATTTGATGCAGGGGAGCTGGAGGTGGTGACAAGAAGTGTAGGATGTTCGTGTTATCATATGTGGTAATTAAAGTGAAATTTATTAGCTTTACTAGATATCATGTTAAGGCAGCTTAACTCAACATAAAGTTATGCTCTCTGTTGGCTCGATGCACTTGATTGCAGACAAGGGGGATGTATGTGCGTTCCAAAAATATTATTAAAAATATTGACATGGTTTATGGCTTATTGAATCTGTCCTGACTATGCGTCATCTTTCATTGATTTACATGAGTTATGCGAAGAATTAGCAATTAACACTTTGTGGTAATTGTCTTCAGCCGTTTAACTTTCTCATAACATCCGAAATATTAATTCCATAGAAGTTTTTCTATGCCATCTCTGTTTAGCTTTCCAACACCTCCCAGTAGAATACATGTATTTGTCAACGTATTAAACGCAGTCTTTCATACAAACATTATTTTTAATAATAAAATCTTATGTGCTACTACTGCATAATGATGTCTTATCTCAGCTACCGGGAAAAGACTTCACGTAGGAAACAGGCACTACTATTGTTGACCCGTCAAATTTACCGTAGACTTGTAAGACTCGGCTATGTTTGCCGTAAACACAAGTAAACTTGTAAGAATCAGCTGTTAGAAGAATAAACTCGCCAACAAAATGTTTCCATACATTCTGGTTCTTCCTTCGGCTTAAGTTTCACATTTTCAGCTTCAGGGTTTCAGAGAGTTCTGTCTTACTGGTATATCTCCCAACTCTCTTGACTGCCTGCTTGTTTTCATGAACCACTTCTTCATAATGTCAATCAAGTGGCAAATACTCTTTATGATCTTGTTGATTGTATCTCAAGATTTCCCACTAGTCGATGATAGGGTACTTGCCGTGTTTGACCTTCAAAGCAAAGGGACCTTCTTCTGGCCTTTGGACACCGATCTTCCTCAGATCACCATAGAACAGCTTGCTTAGAATCACTGAACAGCTTGCTTAGAATCACTAATGCTGAATCCACAACCTTCAGAGGAACACTATACTTGACCATTACTAATCCCAGATTAGCCATCCACTTTGACAGAATGTGAATCTGCAAATGTTGATCCACAATTCAACCACAATCGAACCAAGAATCATATTTTTCATTAAATTCGTTAATTCAAGACGTCATGCATATCAAGTGTCAACTTAAATGATACTGAAAATCAAATCTAACATATTTTTATACACAATTTTAATAAACATAAGAAAAAAAAACTTACCGGACTGCGGACGGAAACGGAAGTGTTGGCACCATAGTTAGAAAGATCAAGAGCGATTTCCATACCAGAGTTTCCTGAACCTACCACCAACATTATTTGACACCATTTGAGAGGTATATCTCCCGGCTCTCTTGACTGCCTGCTTGTTTTCATGAACCACTCCTTCATAATGTCAATCAAGTGGCAAATACTCTTTATGATCTTGTTGATTGTATCTCTAGATTTCCCACTAACAGCAGACGCCATTTCCTTCAGGATGTCTACCAAGTTTTCTCCACGATCAATAGTGTCTTCAACACTGAATTCCTTTCCGGCACCTAACCAAGTAACTCCAGCATCTTCTTCTTGAAGGAGGTCTCCATCTCGTGGGCTGATTGTTTAAAGCATTATAAGCATCTGTTACAAGAACAGCAGGGCCAGTAAACAACTCTAAAACAGTTCCATTCAGGTGCCTGACAAAAGTAACACCCAAACCTTTACCCTTTACCTATTTGAAAGCGCTTTCCACTTCTCAATTACAGATTCCTCTAGTAGTATTTAAGGCAAGTGGTCATCTTTCTTTAATAGAAGACCAGCTACATGAGGAGCAATAAAAATTCCTTCCCAGGCTGTATAACTTAAACATGCCATTATAAAGCATCCTTATCCTCATACTATATCTCTTTTTTTCTTAATATAATAAATAAATCAAATAAGAAACATCAGATACTCTTTACATGAAGTATGCTGCGTCACTTCATAAACATAATAGGCAAGTCCAATGAATGATGCGATGACGAGGTGCAATCATTTTTTTTAAAGTAAAATTTCATTAATAAGACCAGTAGGCCAATTTACAAGGGTGCACATTGGTTAGTGTGATAGCAATCTAGTTAGAAGCTAAGATTGCTCAAAAAACAAAAATCAAGTCCATTACAATTAAGCTCCAAACTATCAATCTAATTTGGACTTGCAACAAAATTATAAGAACTATTAACCTGAGAAAAGACAAATAAAGCATATAAAAGACAAATATATTGTAGAATACACTGTCATTATATACGCACAAATGTATATACATATACAGAATACTAACACATGTATACTTAAGTATAGGAGACACATACACTATGATATAGTATTAGTTTACTAGTAATAGATGAAATAAACTATTCCATCAATCAACTAGAATATAGCCGTCGGAGCCTATTGAAGCCAACTAGCCGTTGGACGGGATTCACAGCCGTTGGGGATGCTATGTTTTACTCATATATAAGGAGCAAAACATGTAAATACATTACTAACTTTGAGAGTAATAAAGTACTCGAGTTTCTTCCTGGTATTAGAGCCTCTATCTTGAATCTACTCCATTCCGTTTTAGTAAAATCTGTCCAGAATGACGTCAGTGACTGAGCCAACTGAGACTGAAGGTGATAAACATTTCAATAAGGTCAATGACCTTAATAACCTCATAAATCAGTGACAATATGTCATGGTTAATGAGGCCAATGACCTCATAAATCAGTGACAATTTTATAACATACTCTACTGTTGCAGACATATGGAAAGCAGCTAGAGAAGTGTATTCTAAAAATGATAATGTGTCTGAGCTCTCTGGACTAGAAGCTCAGCTTCAAGAAATTAGATAAGGAGATTTGCCTATAAGCAAGTACTATTCCCAACTGACCAAAATCTGGCACCATATTGACATCTTTGAGGCTCATTCCCGGTTATGCCAGGTAGACGACCAACTGTTCAAACACATCATATAAACCAAAAGAGTGTTTAAATTCTTAACTGGTTTACACAAGGAATTTGATGCAGCAAGAGGCAGAATACTAAGCACCATACCACTACCAAGTCTAACCACTGCTTTCTTAGCAACTAGACATGAGGAAAGCAGGCTAAAACTCATGATGAGATCTCTCCCTACTTCAGTTACTGAAGGATCAACACTTTTTGCTATAAAGGGAGGTTTCAACTTTTTAACACTCACACATTGCTCTTATGATCAAGAGACCAATAAGTGACAAACCATACCGCAAACATTGCAAGAAAATTGGTCATACAGTTGATACTTGCTGGAGACTTCATCAAGAACTAAGGTTACCACACATACCAACTCTGAAACCATTCAACAGCTCCTGGAGAGATAACATGGCACAACCCCATATGGCCAACTCAGTAAAAGATGATACCACTGGTCAGACAAGACAACATACCTCTGTACTAATCCAAGACCATGTAGATGCATTATTCCACATCCTAAATCAGTAGAAGAGAAGCATTTCTACACCGATTCAAGCCACAATGGCTCATACAGGTAATAAGCAAGAAGGTGAATTTACTACTTGGATTATAGACTCGGGAGCATCTGATCACATGACTAACAATCCAAATTTACTTCTTGATTATGAATAACAATCCAAATTTACTTTTTGATTATGAAAATTTTTCTACTTACAACTCTGTAAAGATAGCAAATAGGGCAAACTTACATGTAGAAGGAAAATGATCAGTAAAAAAATTAGTTAAACAATTATACCTACACAATATTTTGTACATACCCTCTGAGTGTTTATTTCAGAGGATTTCTATGGAGGAAAAGATTGGCAATGCTAAGAATCTAAATGGACTCTATATTTTGCAAGCTGAGGCACCCAAATCAAGAGAAAATATGCTCTGCTGTTATGCTTGTACCATTCTAGAAATAGATATTAAACATATTTTGCTATGTCATAAGAGATTAGTACATCCTAACTTTGTGTACTTAAAACGGCTTATGCCTGCTTTATTTATCAAAGTGATTCAAAAATTCTTCATTGTGAAGCATATCAGTTGGCAAACCAAACAAAGATTACTTATCCCTCTAAGAACTATACACCTACATAACCATTTAACCTTATAGACTCTGATATTCGGGGACCATCCAGAATAGAACAGCTTGCTTAGAATCACTAATGCTGAATCCACAACCTTCAGAGGAACACTATACTTGACCATTACTAATCCCAGATTAGCCATCCACTTTGACAGAATGTGAATCTGCAAATGTTGATCCACAATTCAACCACAATCGAACCAAGAATCATATTTTTCATTAAATTCGTTAATTCAAGACGTCATGCATATCAAGTGTCAACTTAAATGATACTGAAAATCAAATCTAACATATTTTTATACACAATTTTAATAAACATAAGAAAAAAAAACTTACCGGACTGCGGACGGAAACGGAAGTGTTGGCACCATAGTTAGAAAGATCAAGAGCGATTTCCATACCAGAGTTTCCTGAACCTACCACCAACATTATTTGACACCATTTGAGAGGTATATCTCCCGGCTCTCTTGACTGCCTGCTTGTTTTCATGAACCACTCCTTCATAATGTCAATCAAGTGGCAAATACTCTTTATGATCTTGTTGATTGTATCTCTAGATTTCCCACTAACAGCAGACGCCATTTCCTTCAGGATGTCTACCAAGTTTTCTCCACGATCAATAGTGTCTTCAACACTGAATTCCTTTCCGGCACCTAACCAAGTAACTCCAGCATCTTCTTCTTGAAGGAGGTCTCCATCTCGTGGGCTGATTGTTTAAAGCATTATAAGCATCTGTTACAAGAACAGCAGGGCCAGTAAACAACTCTAAAACAGTTCCATTCAGGTGCCTGACAAAAGTAACACCCAAACCTTTACCCTTTACCTATTTGAAAGCGCTTTCCACTTCTCAATTACAGATTCCTCTAGTAGTATTTAAGGCAAGTGGTCATCTTTCTTTAATAGAAGACCAGCTACATGAGGAGCAATAAAAATTCCTTCCCAGGCTGTATAACTTAAACATGCCATTATAAAGCATCCTTATCCTCATACTATATCTCTTTTTTTCTTAATATAATAAATAAATCAAATAAGAAACATCAGATACTCTTTACATGAAGTATGCTGCGTCACTTCATAAACATAATAGGCAAGTCCAATGAATGATGCGATGACGAGGTGCAATCATTTTTTTTAAAGTAAAATTTCATTAATAAGACCAGTAGGCCAATTTACAAGGGTGCACATTGGTTAGTGTGATAGCAATCTAGTTAGAAGCTAAGATTGCTCAAAAAACAAAAATCAAGTCCATTACAATTAAGCTCCAAACTATCAATCTAATTTGGACTTGCAACAAAATTATAAGAACTATTAACCTGAGAAAAGACAAATAAAGCATATAAAAGACAAATATATTGTAGAATACACTGTCATTATATATGCACAAATGTATATACATATACAGAATACTAACACATGTATACTTAAGTATAGGAGACACATACACTATGATATAGTATTAGTTTACTAGTAATAGATGAAATAAACTATTCCATCAATCAACTAGAATATAGCCGTCGGAGCCTATTGAAGCCAACTAGCCGTTGGACGGGATTCACAGCCGTTGGGGATGCTATGTTTTACTCATATATAAGGAGCAAAACATGTAAATACATTACTAACTTTGAGAGTAATAAAGTACTCGAGTTTCTTCCTGGTATTAGAGCCTCTATCTTGAATCTACTCCATTCCGTTTTAGTAAAATCTGTCCAGAATGACGTCAGTGACTGAGCCAACTGAGACTGAAGGTGATAAACATTTCAATAAGGTCAATGACCTTAATAACCTCATAAATCAGTGACAATATGTCATGGTTAATGAGGCCAATGACCTCATAAATCAGTGACAATTTTATAACATACTCTACTGTTGCAGACATATGGAAAGCAGCTAGAGAAGTGTATTCTAAAAATGATAATGTGTCTGAGCTCTCTGGACTAGAAGCTCAGCTTCAAGAAATTAGATAAGGAGATTTGCCTATAAGCAAGTACTATTCCCAACTGACCAAAATCTGGCACCATATTGACATCTTTGAGGCTCATTCCCGGTTATGCCAGGTAGACGACCAACTGTTCAAACACATCATATAAACCAAAAGAGTGTTTAAATTCTTAACTGGTTTACACAAGGAATTTGATGCAGCAAGAGGCAGAATACTAAGCACCATACCACTACCAAGTCTAACCACTGCTTTCTTAGCAACTAGACATGAGGAAAGCAGGCTAAAACTCATGATGAGATCTCTCCCTACTTCAGTTACTGAAGGATCAACACTTTTTGCTATAAAGGGAGGTTTCAACTTTTTAACACTCACACATTGCTCTTATGATCAAGAGACCAATAAGTGACAAACCATACCGCAAACATTGCAAGAAAATTGGTCATACAGTTGATACTTGCTGGAGACTTCATCAAGAACTAAGGTTACCACACATACCAACTCTGAAACCATTCAACAGCTCCTGGAGAGATAACATGGCACAACCCCATATGGCCAACTCAGTAAAAGATGATACCACTGGTCAGACAAGACAACATACCTCTGTACTAATCCAAGACCATGTAGATGCATTATTCCACATCCTAAATCAGTAGAAGAGAAGCATTTCTACACCGATTCAAGCCACAATGGCTCATACAGGTAATAAGCAAGAAGGTGAATTTACTACTTGGATTATAGACTCGGGAGCATCTGATCACATGACTAACAATCCAAATTTACTTCTTGATTATGAATAACAATCCAAATTTACTTTTTGATTATGAAAATTTTTCTACTTACAACTCTGTAAAGATAGCAAATAGGGCAAACTTACATGTAGAAGGAAAATGGTCAGTAAAAAAATTAGTTGAACAATTATACCTACACAATATTTTGTACATACCCTCTGAGTGTTTATTTCAGAGGATTTCTATGGAGGAAAAGATTGGCAATGCTAAGAATCTAAATGGACTCTATATTTTGCAAGCTGAGGCACCCAAATCAAGAGAAAATATGCTCTGCTGTTATGCTTGTACCATTCTAGAAATAGATATTAAATATATTTTGCTATGTCATAAGAGATTAGTACATCCTAACTTTGTGTACTTAAAACGGCTTATGCCTGCTTTATTTATCAAAGTGATTCAAAAATTCTTCATTGTGAAGCATATCAGTTGGCAAACCAAACAAAGATTACTTATCCCTCTAAGAACTATACACCTACATAACCATTTAACCTTATAGACTCTGATATTCGGGGACCATCCAAAATAGATAAGATTAATGGAGCTAGATAGTTTATAACATTTGTGGATGACCACACAAGAATTACATGGGTATATTTGATGAAACGTACATCAGAGGCATGATAGATTTTAAAAGATTTTATAACTCTAGTTAAAACACAATTTAGTGTGATAATTAAAACGTTGAGATCAGACAATGAGTCTGAATACATAGACAAAACTGTAAAAGAGTTTATGAATACTAATCGTATACATCATCAGACTGAATCTACTTATACTCCATAACAAAATGGCGTAGTAGAAAGGAAGAACAGACATCTATTATAAGTAATTAGGACTATTATGTTTTTACTGAATGTTCCAAGGTTTTATTGGGAAGAAGCTGTACTTACAACCACATACTTGATAAATAGAATGCCTTCTAGGATCCTCTCATTTAAGACTCCTAAACAAGTCCTAATAATTTATTATCCTCATACTCAGCTAGTTTCAACTCTATCATTTAAACAGTTTGGAAGTACTGCATATCTATTTGTTCAACCACACCTACCAGGAAAACTTGATTATAGTCTATTAAGTGTATTTCAGCTCGTAGAAGGGATACAAGTGCTACTGTCCCCTTATTAGAAAAATGCATGTTACACTGGATGTAAAAATTGATGAAGAAACTTAGACGCTGAGAATAATGAATCAGAATATAATAGTCTTTGGGGCGTTATTGATATATTATTACCTACACTTACGGGGTGTGATCGTACCAGCACTAATGCACCGAATCCCATCAGAACTCCGAAGTTAAACGTGCTTGGACGAAAGTAGTACTAGGATGGGTGCCCCCGGGAAGCCCTCGTGTTGCACCTCTTTTAAAAGTTTTCATTTCCAATGGAGTGAATGACACACTCTTCTTTGACTTTAGAATATGATGGAATAAAGCAAAATGACTCACTAAATTGTTTGTTCACAATAGTAGTTGATTGACACAGCTTGACACATCATTATGGGTCATCGGAATACAACCTCTAGCTGTTTCTAACACATGAGTATAGATACGTATATCCGATCTCTCGTACTCCGCCATAAGCAGGAGCCTCTAAGGCAATACTGGAATGACACGAACAAGGAATAGAGGAAATCTGAGGAACATATTAAGGTTGCAGCAAATCTACCAATAATTCAAGTATACACTCAAAAAAGAGCTAATAATGAGAACATTAGACCTACTGGAGAAGAGGAATCAAATAGGAATCTTGAAATATGAAAATGATAATAGGCCTTTTGCTTTTAAGAAGGAAGTAAGAGAGTGTACCAAGTATCTATATGCTTTTATCTCTTACCAGAATCTCAATCCAAACTTCAAGAGTTTCACTAGTTCATCATATAACCTATATATACCTAGAGACATTAATGAGGGCACTAGGTAACCCAAAATAGAGACAGACTGTTTATGAGGAAATGGAAGCGTTAACAAGAATAACACATGGGAATTACAACCATGGACTAAGAATATCAAGCCAGTAGGTTGGTAAATGAGTGTTTTCAGTCAAATACAACACCATTGACATAGTAAATAGATATAAAGCTATATTGGTGGCAAAAAAATTTACACAAACATATGAAATAGACTATCTAGAGACTTTTGCTCCAGTAGCTAAATTAAATACCATAAGAACGGTTTGTCTATATTACTTTATTTACAAAAAAATACCATAAAAATCATATTCATAATAGTTGTTAACCTATACTAGAACTTGATTCACTATATATTAAAAATGCATTTCTAAATGGAAACTTACAAAATGATGTATACATTAATATCGCTCATGGCTTCATTACTGACATTAATAAGAATCATGTACGCAAACTAAAAAGGTCATTATATGGACTAAAACAATCTCCCAGAGAATGGTTTAAAAGGTTTACTAAAGCAGTTCTAGCTTTTGGCTTTAAACAAACTCACAGTGATCATACCTTATTCACAAAATGTATTGGTACATGGCATATTACTGTATTAATAGTGTATGTACATGACATAATATTTATAGAAAATGACACCTTAGAAATATAAACAATAAAGAGACAGTTATTCATGGAGTTTGAGCTTAAAGATTTAGGACAACTTAGATATCAAAGATTGGTTGGAAGGTTAATCTACTTATCACATACAAGACCTGACATTTGTGATGCAGTAAGCTGTGTGAGCTAGTTTATCACAACCCTACTAATGAATATCTTAAGGCGCATTGACAATGGTTATGTGCTTGAAAACTAATCCAGGACATACCTACATTTCAAGAAGAGTGAAGATAGAAATCTTCAGATGTATATAGACGTAGATTGGGCAAGATCATAAGTAGATATGAGATCAACAACTGGATATAGAGCTTTTCTGTGAGAAAATCTTATTTCTTGGAGAAGTAAGAATCAATCAGTGGTATTCAGGAGCAGTGCGGAAGCAGAAGCAGAATTGAGAGCAGTAACATAACGACTATGTGAAGGTTTATGGATTCAGAAAGTAATTAAGGACTTGGGACAGACTATCACACTATCGATTCAGATTTATTGTGACAACATATTAGCCATAAACATGTAAAAAAATCCAATTCAACATGACAAATCCAAACATGTAGAAATTGACATACATTTTATACGTGAAAAGTTTGAAGATTAAGTCATTATTATCAAACATATATCAACTGAATCAAGTGGATGATATCTTGACCAAACCAGTGTGAATCAAGATATTCCAGAATCTTGTAATCAAGCTTGGTGTAATAAATATATACACCAATCTTGAGGGATGATGTAGAAATATACAGTAGAATGCATTGTCAATGTATGTGCACAAATGTATATACATATATAGAATACTAACACATATACACTCAAGTACAGGACACACATCCACAAGAATATAGTATTAATTTAGTAGTCACACCGTTAACCTTTACTCTTTACCTATTTGAACGCGCGCTCCACTTCTCAAGCTTGGTGTAATAAATATATACACCAATCTTGAGAGATGATGCAGAAATATACAGTAGAATACATTGTCAATGTATACGCACAATTGTATATACATATATAGAATACTAACACATATATATACTCAAGTATAGGACACACATCCACAAGAATATAGTATTAGTTTAGTAGTCACATTGTTAACCTTTACTCTTTACCGATTTGAACGCGCTCTCCACTTCTTTTTTTTTTATTTTTTTTAAAATTTCTTTTATTTACGTAACCCTCACTTGTGGCGGAGGAAAACCCCTTTTTTCTCATTACAACGTTACCTATCTTTCTGTACTCGCTATATGTACACTTTTCTCTTCCTTCCCATACTTCTCATCTGTCTTTTTTCTGGAATACTACCATACTAATGCCCATCTCAACACATCTAGCCCAGTTTTTCCTCGTCTTTCTTACACCTCTCCACTCCCCTGCATATATCCAGATTATATTTTTTATGTCACAGCTCACAGCCTGATGCCCCCTGCATTGCTTTTCATTTAGCCGCTTATTTCTTTCCCACCATATTGAGTATGCAATCACTGAATTCGCTAGCAGCACCAGGTCTCTTTGGAAACTGCTGGATCCTGGTTTTGTCCGCCACCATTCCTGACATTCCTTCCATATAACTGGCACTTTATCTATCCCACAATATTTCATCACCGCAGTCCATACTCTTCTTGTGTACTTACATGCAAAAAAAAATGCTCATGTGTTTCCACCAGGTTCGCACATAAGCAGCATTTTGGGTCCACTCCTACGCCCCATTTTATCAATCTGTCTGCTGTGGGTAGCCTTTTCCATTGTATCATCCATGATATAACTGCATATCGGGGTATCCGCTTCTTCCACCATATTTGGTCCGCCCATGATACGTCCTGGCTGGCACTCCCTAGCGATTGAACTGCACTTCGTAGCGTAAAGTCTCCTGTTTTTCCCGGGGTCCACCTTATCCTATCTTCCGTGTCCCCCATCTGTGGTGGATCCCCGATCTGTTTCGCTATCAATTGGCATAATGCATCCATCCTCTGATGTTCTCTTTCCCAGCGCTACCTCCCATCTACCAACATGTCTACTATCTTTCCCTCCGGTAGCATGAGTTTGTTTTTGAAATGTTGGATACCCTCAATGTTGCACAGTGGGCCATTCACATGCCAGTTTGCATTAAAGAACGACGTGCTTCTTCCATCCCCTATCACAACTTTTGTTCTGTCCCTCAGTAGATCTTTGTGCCCCATCAGTTTTTTGATCAGCCACGAATCTGTTTCTTTGGCTGATAATCCCAGAGTGTGCAGCCTTTCAATATCACCTGGTGCACCCACTTTATCCACAACGACTCCTTTTTATTGCAGATCTCCCACAGCGTTCTCAGCATCACTGCACTGTTTAGGTGAGATAAGTTTGGTATGTCTAGCCCTCCTCTTTGATAACTTTGGCAGACCTGTTCCCATGCTACTCTTTCGCCACCTTTTTGGCCTAATTTCCCTTTCCACAGGAATTGCGATAATAGACTGCTTATTTTCTTCAAGACTCTCCTGGGCAGTATGTATGCACTGGACCAGTAAGATTGGATGTTTGCTGCTACTGATTTGATAAGCTGCAACCGCCCTCCATATGTCAATTTTATGTTCGCCCAGCTATTTATCCTCCCCATTACTCTATCTATTAGAGGTTGGCATTCCCTCACCTTTAGTCGAGAAGCTACCAAGGGAACCCCCAGGTAGCGAACTGGTAGCTTTTCACTCGGGAACCCAATCGCTTCCATCATTTGTGTCTCTTCTTCTGCCGTGCATCCGGCCACAAATATTGAGCTCTTTTCGTTGTTTGGGATGAGCCCAGATATCTTTCTAAACTGTTCAAGCGTCTTCCGTATGCTCTTCAAGGTTGGTACATGTGCTTTAGCCATGACAAATAAGTCGTCTGCGAATGCAACATAGGCCAACTTTAGCTATTTACATCTTGGATGATACTTTAGCTGTTCTTTATCAAATGCCTTTCCCAACATCTTACCACCTCCATTACCAATAGAAAGAGATACGGGGAGATTGGGTCCCCTTGTCGTAATCCACGATTAGCTTTAAAGAAGTCAACTAGCTCCCCATTTATACTTACTGAAAAGTGCGCAGTGGATATGCATTGCCATGTCCATTCTATGAATTTTGCAGGAAATCCCATAACCTTCATGGTCCTCAGTAGAAAGCCCCAGCGTACCGTATCATAGTCTTTCATTATATCAATTTTTATAGCACATCTAGTAATCCCTCCCTTTGTTTGATAGTTTTTTACCAAGTCATGCATGAGCCAAACGTTCCCCTGTATCAACTTCTTGTTTAGGAATGCTCCTTGGTTTTTGCTGATGAGCTTTTGGAGTATTGGTCTCAACTTTGCAGTCATGAGCTTTGTTATAATTTCGTACACCACATTGCAGCATGCAATGGGTCTAAAATCCCGAACTCTAGCAGCTTTTGCTTTTTTTGGGGATGAGGGCAATAGTCGTCGCATTAATGGCTGAGTCCATTTCATATGTGTCGAAGAACCATTTAACTCCGGTGATAACATCTTGCCCAATAACTTCCCAGTTGCACTTAAAGAATTCGACCGGATAGCCATCCGGTCCCGGAGCTCTATCACTTTTCATAGTAAACACCGCTTGTTTTATCTCCTCTGCTGTTACTTCCTTTGCCAGACTCCACTGCTCCTTTTCATTTAGTTTGGCTAAGTCCAGCTCTTCCAGGGGACACTCTACCCAGGTACCTCTGCAAACAGTTTCTTATAGAAACCTACTATCTCCTCCTTTACTGCGTCTTCCCCTTCTATCCATTCCCCTTTCTCACTCTGGATTCGTAGTACACAATTTCTAACTTGGTGACTCTTTACCTTTCTCTGAAAGAATTTAGAGTTCTTGTCCCCCTCTTTTAGCCATTTCACTCTTGCTTTCTCTTTATAATGTGTTTCCTCCACACATAGCAGGTCGGCATAGATATTCAGCTCATTCTTTTCTTTCTGCTGCAATTCGGTGTCGTGAGGTGAGCGCATCAGAGCAACCTGGGACTTCTCCAATTCTTTTCTTGCAATTTCCACTCTGTCCGATATACAGCTAAAGTATTCATTGTTTAATTTCTTTAGTGGTGCTTTCAGGTTTTTCAGTTTTTGGTGCAGCCTCTTTAGGGGGTTGCCCTCAACATCTTGACTCCAACTCTCCATCAGTATCCTGCTGAAATCTTTATGCCTCATCCAGCCACTTGTATATCTAAATGGTTTTGGACCTCCTGCTTTTTCTGCTACGTACAAAATTGTGGGGGCATGATCAGAGGTAAGGCTGCATAGACAGTCCAGTTGCATATAGGGAAATTACAGTAATTCCTCTAGTCAGAGTTCAAGGCAAGTGGTCACTTTTCTTTAGGATGATTAAAATCCACAGCATATATAACATCCTCACCATCCTTGGAAATTGTTCAAACTAAGCTGCCCTAATAAATGACCAGCTACATGAGGAGCAATAACAATTCTTTCTCTTTTCCTTGCAATGAGTTTTCAGACTGTATAACTTAAACATGCCAATATAAAGCATCCTTATCCTCATACTTTATCTTTTGTTTTAATAATAAATAAGTTTGATCAAATAACCAACAGCAGATACTCTTTACATGAAGTATCCTGTGTCAAATCATAAATGTAATAGGCAGGTCCAATGATTGATACAGAAATGAGAAAGATGCGATGACAAGGCGCAACCTTATTTTTATATGAACCATTGCTTAGACAAGATACAATTTGACATTTCTTTCTTTTTTTTATAGAAAATATACATATAATATGTATGTGTCAAAATATGTTGTGTATAAGTAAAATCTGAAAGTATGTTTGTTCTCTCCAGAGAGTTTTTCTCACTCAAAAAAAAATCCCTAACTTTTCTCTAAATCCCTCTCACAAGTCACGTCCACCCCCACCTTTTTACTCTCATCTCTTCCACCACTCTTTTTTTAGTGTATGTGTCCTAGACCATGAGTTGGATGTATATGTTATACATTTATTATTAATAAAGAGGTTTTATTATCATTATTGTTCATTAGTATGTTACACAATTATGATATATGCTCCTGGTTCATTATTGTTATAGGCATAAAATAATTTATAACCAGTATGAGTTTGATTTGATAATCATGAGATGATTATGTGTATGGTGATACAAATCAATCTCATATATACTTGTTAGAGAACAGTGTGTTGGATAAACCCATCATGAGATTACTACATGGATTAGCGTCATAAGTAAATCTCATGATAGTCATGTTTTAATCCTTAGACTTGAGATTGTCATAGTTTCCAATATAAGGACTATTATATTTTGACATGATCAAACGTTATCCGTAACTGGATAATAATAAAAGTCATGATTGAGTATAATAGACATTATGTAGAGGATATCGAACAATCAAGATAGAATTCCCTCTCTTTTGAGAGATATATCTTTGGGCCCCTCGATTAGTGAGACTGTGAAATGCATGGCCGTGCTCAAATGAATTGATAGTGTGATCAATATCATTTGTTTTATCAGTCTACTTAGAGATCGAATAATCATATGTTTGAACAATATAAGTATGCAGCTGACCATGACTTATGTTCAAACTAGATATCGTGTGACAAAAGAATTAATACATGTGCTATTATTAGGCTAGTTGGACTATACTCGTACTAATTCGGTAGTCGTAATGTCTTGCTAGAGGCCAATTACAACTTGTTGGTTTAATAGAGATTTAACCGACTGCCAATTAATATGGGCCTATCAGGTCACATACAAGATGCGTATGGGCTGATATTAATATTAGATATTAATTATTAGTATTGTTATTTTTCGTTTTCTATATATACTTATATGTAGCATCGGATAATAACAATAGAATCCATATCTGATATGGATTTTGATTGGTTTATCTAATCCTAACAAAATCCGTATTTGATACGGATTATGATTGACATTAACTAATCCGATCTGAAATCGGATTTTGATGTCTATGTGTATGTATATATCCTGGTGTATCTCGCATTAAAGAGTATACAACAGAACAAACCTAGAGCCGCTTTTGGAGAAAACGAGTTCTCTGAGCCGCGCCGTTTCAAAAGCTAGGACTCCGGACAGAAGCATTCGTGTGGATACCAACAGAGGGTGTTTGTGTCATCGCACCTCTTTCATCTGAGGACTTCGAATTTACAGAGGTAATTTTTTACGAACAACATGGATCCTTGGTAGAAAATCAGAGATCAAGTTTTGTTTTTCCGCTGCGTGTTTTTGACAGTGATCTCGTGTGTTTCCTAACACTTTTCACCCACAACCATCAACGGTCAATTTTAACGCCCCTTTCCCAAAAATTTCCATTTCTCTCCACCTCATCTCTCCTTTCTCCACCACCTCCTATCCCTTCCTCGACCAAAACCCTTCCAAAATCCACCCAAGAAAATCCATCTGAAGGTTCTTAAACACCTCTCTCCTAGTTTTTGGCCTAACGGCCACCGGACGCCAGTGGAAGGCCAAAAAATGATAAACCAGCAAAGATTTCGCAACCAAATGACTAGACCAAGATAATCCGGCTACCAAAATGAACATGCAAGTTGTTGTTCAGGCGAAAAGCATTGGTATCTCTGCTAAAACCGACCTTCATCCCCATAAACTACATCTACCCTTACCCTGAGCAACATCGAGGTTGTTAAAAGTAGGAAATTGTTTCCTATAAACCCTGTTGAAGTTGCGAAAAACAAACAGAAATAGAATAATTCCATTGTTGGACAAGTGGTAGGAAACAATGCCTCCTTCCTCAACGTGAAGAAATTTGTAAAGCAAAGATGGAACGCAAAGAGGCTGCTGGAAGTCCAACGCATGGAGGAAGATGTGTTTGTCTTCAGATTCCAGTCTAAAGAGTCCAAACAAGCCCTTTGGAAATAAAGTCCTCTTCTTTTTTTGGCCCTGGGACTTTGAACAAGCCCATAGAAAGACTGCAGCTCAACACGGTCCTTGTCTGGGTTCAGCTCCCTAAGCTCAGACCACATTATTTTAACGCCCATGTTCTAGATGGTGTAGGTACACTTTTGGGGAAGCCCCTAATTCATGGATAGGCTAACATCTGCATAATCTAGGTTAATATGTTAAATTTACGTAGAAATTTCAGCGGAGAAAACCCCGTCTTTTAGCATCATCTATATGGATGAGTATGGCAATCTCTGCATCCAGGAAGTAAAATACGAGTAGATGCCAGCCATGTGCGTGAAATGCAAGACGTTTGGACACAACTATGAAGCTTGAAAATCCGGTTCCTTAAATTACAACATGAGACCACATCAACAGGAACGACATGGACAAGACTCCCCTATGGCCGCCAAGAAAGAGCCAACAAAATACCCAGTTAAAGGAACTACACACAATCCAAAGAATGCACGAACAGAAGGCAACCCCACTGAAATCTGTGCAAAAAGGAAAAGTAGCCAGAAACGAGATAGCCAACTCATTGTTAAGCTCAAGTGAAGCCATCCCACCATCTATTCCAAGGGATGCACAAGGAGAAAGCAAACCCACTGAAAGCTGTGCAAAAAGGAAAAGTAGCCAGAAACGGGATAGACAACTCATCGTTAAGCCCAAGTGAATCCAGTCCACCATCTACTCCAAGGGACACAAACAAGTTTGACCTGCTTGCAGGTCTAGAAGCAGACACAACAGAACACCCACATATTCGAAGTCACTCAGACGTGCCCAAGCAGAGAAACCCAACATCCCCTCACAAGGATGGGTCCTGCAACGAGTTGGTAATGGAAGGAGCTCTAGATGAAGACATCCAACAAGACACGCCAGTTCAGATAGACCAAATTAACCCTAGGGTGGAAGGTAAGTCTTCAGTAAATCTTTACCAAGCCAATTCCAGTGGTGAATTGGACCCATCTGATGAGGAGTCTCTGGACATCCATGCCCTGGGACAGCTCATCCTAAAAGCCAAACCCAAAGGGGGAGGGTAGGAAATGCAGCCCCAAGGGGAGTGATGCTAGAAATTCCTCAATCACCCCAAGAAAGGAACCAACTCTGAGCTCAAACTCCGAAAACGAGTCACAACCTAGTAACATACAAACCCACATTTCCCTTACAAAATTGAACAGTATAAGGGGTAAAAGAGAGGCTTAAAAGGTCTATTCCAATAGATGATTAAACTTGCATGCTAGAATGTGAGGGAGGTAAACTCCCCTCTTAGAGTGAAAGAAGTGAAGGACTTCACTTATGGTAATAACATCGCCTTGTTTGACCTTGTTGAAGTTAAAATAAACCTTAGAAACCAATGACTTTTCTCAAAGAGAGTCATGGTAATAACATCGCCTTGTTTGGCCTTGTTGAAGTTAAATAAACCTTAGAAACCAATAACTTTTCTCAAAGAGAGTCTTTAGGAACTGGAAGGTAGTGTACAACACCCTCCCTAACTCAATATCTATAATATGGGGGGCTTGGAACTCCAACCTCTTGGAAAGGAAACAAACAGTCTATCACCCTTAGCATTAAGACCATAGGTAACCTATACGACACATTTATCCTAACAGTGGTTTATGGATTCAATGAAAAAAGGAATAGAAGAGACTTGTGGAGAGAACTTACGTACCAACATCAGCTATATGGTCCTTTCCCATGGATCATAATTGGTGAATTCAACATAGTATTGGATACTCGAGAGAAGATAGGAAAAAAGGATTGATAGATACGCAATTAAAGAATTTAATGACTATATTAGTGACACAGACATAACTAGTCTCCCATCTAGAGGTTGTAAATACACATGGTCAAACAACAGGCTAGGTGACCAGAGAATCTATTCAAAGATTGACCATATGTTTTGTAACAAGCACTGGAAGGCCCAAAACCCCCACTTCTAATTAGACTATGAACCACCTTTAACCTTTAACCACTCGCCTGGAATCATATCTATTCAAAAGAGCCCTAACTTTGGCTCTTAGCCATTCAAATTCATAAAAAGATGGCTCAAACACCCTAACTTTAAATTTATCCTCAAGAACAACTAGGCTGAATATGAAAGTGGAAACCCCTTAGCAAGGCTGACCAAGAAACTTAAAAGAACAAAAGAACCTCTAAGAATCTTGAATATGAAAGAATATAAGAATATCAAAACTAGAGTGGAGATGGCCAAAAGCAATCTGGAGGATGAGTCAAAATTAATAAATGACCTTTTTAACACCCTACTACAGACTGAAGCTCAAAATGTCAGAGAAATTTATTCTAATTTTTTAGCGTGCGAAGAATCTTTCAAGGAAAAAAAGACATGATCAAATGATGAAAGAGTGGGATAGAAATAAAAAATTATTCCATCGTACAGTTAAATTGCATAATGCTAGGAACAAAATTCTAAGACTCCAAAATGAGGATCGGCTCATGATTGAGGGTTATAACCAGGTCTAGCAGTTGGCCATTGATTTCTTCCAAAAGCTATTCATTGAAGCCTCCCTTCTTCGGCTTTTCCACAACAGGAATGGATGGGAAAAACCCTCACACAAGAGCAAAAAGATTCCCTATGCACCCGAACGTCGGTTGCTGAGATTAAAGATGCCTTCTTTTCCCTGAGCTCTGATAGTGCCCCTGCTCCTCCTGACGGATACTCTGCCATCTTCTTCAAAGAAAATTAGCAGATCACCGGTGATGAAGTCATCCAGTCCGTTGACTACTTTTTTAGGAATGAGTATATATACTGCCCCAATAATGCTACAACCATCTCCCTGATACCAAAGACCGACAATCCAATAAACATTAGACAATTTTGCCCTATTTCTTATTACAATGTAGTATACAAAGTCAGTTCAAAAATCACTATCAATAGATTGAAGACACTGATCCCAAACCTAGTAAAGTAAACCAATCTGCTTTTGTCAAGGCAAGAAACATCCAAAGCAACATCTTAATTATGCATGACTACAAGAGATCAGGGGGGCCTTAGTCCTGTGACATCAAAGTAGACATTATGAAAGTCTTTGACATAGTCAAATAGGACTATCTGTTTACAACCCTACTACACATTGAAGCTCAAAATGCCAGAGAAATTTATTCTAATTTCTTAGCATTCGAAGAATATTTCAAGGAAAAAAGATAGGATCAAATGGATGAAAGAGTGGGATAAAAATACAAATTCTTCCATCGTACAGTTAAAATGCATAACGCTAGGAACAAAATTCTAAGACTCCAAAATGAAGATCGGCTCATGATTGAGAATTATAACCAGTTGGCCATTGATTTCTTCCAAATCCTATTCGTTGAACCCCTCTCCTTCAGCTTTTCCACAACAGGAATGGATAGGAAAAACCTTCACACAAGAGCAAAAGATTCCCTATGTTACCTAAATGTTGGTTGCTGAGATTAAAGATTCTTTTCCCTGAGCTCTGATAGTGCCTCTGGTCCTCCTGATGGACACTCTGTCATCTTCTTTAAAGAAAATTGGCAGATCATCAGTGATGAAGTCATCTAGGCCGTTGACTACTTTTTTAGGAATGAATATATATATTGCCTCAATAATGCTACATGCATCCCCTAAGACCAAAGACAGTCAATCCAATAAACATTAGACAATTTTGCCCTATTTTTTTACTGCAATGTAGTATACAGAGTCGGTTCAAAAATCACTATCAATAGATTGAAGACACTGATCCCACACCTAGTAGGAAAAACCAATCTGCTTTGGTCAAGGGAAGAAACATCCAAAGCAACATCTTACTTATGCATGACTACAAGAGATCAGGGGGGCCTAATTCGTGTGCCATCAAAATAGACATTCTGAAACCCTTTAACACAATCAAATAGGACTATATGTTTACAACCCTACTACAGAATGAAGCTCAAAATGCCATAGAAATTTATTATAATTTCTTAGCGTTCGAAGAATCTTTCAAGGAAAAAAAGCCAGGATCAAACGGATGAAAGAGTGGAATAGAAATACAAAATTCTTCCATCGTACAGTTAAAATGCAAAATGCTAGGAACAAAATTCTAAAACTCCAAAATAAGGATCGGCTCATGATTGAGGAGTATAACCAGGTCTAGCAGTTGGCCATTGATTTCTTCCAAAACCTATTCATGGAATGGTGAAAAAAACCCCTTTCTTCAGCTTTTCCACAACAGGAAAGAATGGTGAAACCCTCACACAAGAGCAAAAAGATTCCCTATGTACCCCAATATTGGTTGCTGAGATTAAAGATGTCTTCTTTCCCCTGAGCTCTGATAGTGCCCCTGGTCCTCATGATGGATACTCTATCATCTTCTTCAAAGAAAATTGGCAGATCATTGGTGATGAAGTCATCCAGGCTGTTGACTACTTTTTTAGGAATGAGTATATATACTACCCCAATAATGCTACACTATCTCCCTGATACCAAAGACGGACAATCCAATAAACATTAGACAATTTTGCCCAATTTCTTACTGCAATGTAGTATACAAAGTCAGTTAAAAATCACTATCAATAGATTGAAGACACTGATGCCACACCTAGTAGAGGAGAACCAATCTGCTTTTGTCAAGGGAAGAAACATCCAGAGCAACATCTTACTCATGCATGAAATAGTCAAAGACTACAAGAGATCAGGGGGAATAAGTCGTGTGCCATCAAGGTAGACATTATGAAAGCCTTTGAAACAGTCAGGACTTTCATTACCACCCTAGATGTGAGCACCTTGAGATATCCTCCTTAGCCTTTCAAGATGACCTATTCGTCCTGCGTAAAGCTAATCCTCAATCCATCAAAGTTGTCAACAGTGCTCTAGATGAATTCCAACTTCTTTCTGGCCTCAAACCAAACAAAGACAAGTGTGAAATCTTTATTTCTGGTATCAACTCTCAAAAAAAGAAAACCATTAAGAAGATATTGGGGATGCCTCTAGGCAACTTCCTATTCGCTACCTAGGCCAATAGGCATCCCCTGGGTTGCAGGCAAACTTTCCTTCTATAATTGCAGTCCACCAATAGGCAGAATTAATGGCAAAGTACAAAACCGAACAACAAAAAACATTTCCTAGGGAGACAAACTTAAGTTGATAAACTCAGTCTTAATGGTTGTGCGTCGATGTTGGACAGCCTTGTATTTCCTTTCTAGAAAGTCAATTAAGGAGGTCGAAAAGATATTAAAGTCCTTCCATTAGGGAGGGGCTAGGAAAGCTAGGGTTAACTGTGGCTTAATCTACACACCAAAAGGAGAAAGGTGGGTTGGATTTTTATGATCTAGGAGCAGTCAATGATGCTTATACAGTGAAAGCCTCTGCCACGTATGCATAAACAAGGAGGACTTTTGGGTCAAATTGGTTACATATTGTGATTTTAAAGGGTAAAACTCTATGGGACGCCAGGCCTAAGGCATCAGATTATCAGTTGTGGAGGAAATTCTTTGGGGTGAGATAAGTTCAGGGACTGCTTAGGCAATGAACTTGGTAATGGAGATGATACCTCATTTTGGTTTAAACCTTGACATCCCTGGGGCATTCTTTGTATAAAACACCCGAAACTCATGAGGAAACTAGCTATAAAGACTAATGTTAAGGTCTCCCGTGTCCTCATTGATGGAACTTGGAGGCTCCTATTCAGGCGTGGGTGGGATCCGCAGGTGGCCTCTTTCTACTAGCCTGCAACTCCATCCAGCTAAATCAGAGAGAAGATCAGTGGTTTTGGAAACTGAATCCCAGTTTCTCGATGAAAAATACCACATTAGCTCTCTAACCCCCGCCCCAAATGTTGAATGTATGAGATAGTCTGATATAATCATTTCCTTTCGGGTTATGCAATCATTGCTAGGCTTGCATGTTGAAAGAGAATGAATACACTGCACAAGCTACACGATTGGGGATTGATAACATTATGAACTAGCTCAAATGGTTGGATGGAACTGTGACTAGAATCACACATTGCATTGGCTCAAAAACAATACTTCATGGAAATCAAAGTTCCAAAAAGGAGAATCACACATTGCATTGGCTCAAAAACAATACTTCATGGAAATCAAAGTTCCAAAAAGATGGCAATCGCCTCCGCTTCTCGATTGCCATCTACCATATATGGAAGGAAAGGAACAATAGGCTTCACAACAAGGCAGCCAGGGACCACAACATAGTCATCCAGGACATATTTCAGCGCATTTGCTATGTGATGGACTCATGGAGGAACTACGAACCATTTATCTTCAATTAGAGTTATCACTTAATATGGGAACGTCTATAAAGGTTTTTTCCTCAACTTCTCGTCCAGCCTAATGTGAAGGTGCATGAGATCTGCCTTATCATTTCCAGTTTCCACGATGAAGATGGAATGATGTTTTGTTTGTTTTCTTTTATTTGTCGGATAGCGGGTTACTTTCTTATTTAGAACTACTGGGTTGCACAGTTTCACTATATTTTGGATGGTTCTACGTCAGTTCTAGGACATCTGTGCCACTATCTGACAGTTTTTGTACAGGTTGACATTAGTTTGTGAGGAATGTTGTAAGCCACCTCTTGATGTCCTCATCTTCAGTAGCAAATACTCGCCGACAGCTCCATTGTACATTCATTGTCTATCTATAAAAGTTTTAGTTACAAAAAAAATGTTCTGTATATGTATGGGTACAATGCATGTATGTATACGTGTAAAGTGTATGTACGTATACGTGTACAGTGAATTCTATGCATAATTATGTGTTCTACACAACGGGTTCCACCAGTAAAAAGCCCAAAAAATCACTAAATTCCGATGTTCCTTTTCCTTTGTCATTGCACCTTAAACCAATAGCAATTGCTTAGAAAATTGAATCAAAACAGACTGCCCTCCAAGTTTTCAAACTAACCTTCTCTCTCGTACCTCAAAATTAGGAAAAACATTATGTTAAACAACGGCAACCTCGTTAAGAAAAATATCAATCAGTTATTTTTAAGAACATATGAAAAGTTAACTGTATCGGTTTTTTCATATATTAGTCACGTAAACATAATCAGTTGCTCTTTTACATCAAATATAACAAATCATAATCCAACACCAATAACAACAAAGCAGCAACCCAAAATATGCTTCAATGCAAGTTTTAAATCTAACTATGACTACACACCCCAAAAAAGCAAAAAAATTCTTAACACCTAGTGTCTGTTACGCCAGTCAAATGATAGAGAGCAGTTGCCAATTGTACATAACATGATTATAATTTTTCCCAATAACTAACAAGAAAAAGAATTAAAGGACACAGTCCACTAAAAGACAAAATCATAGCTGAAGACTCTTGGTTTTTAAACTTTTGAAATCTGATAACCCGATGTTGAACATCTTAACAGAGACACAAAAGAAACAGAAACCCTACCTTGTTATCTCTTTTTCACCCTCGTCCCCATGAGGTGGAGGGAAGTAAGATAAGCAAGGAAAAATCAGTACTCGAACAGGTGCGGAAAACATAAGAACGCCCAAAGGGAGACAGAACATTTTTTTTTGGACTAAACTTGAAATTTCATAACGTGGCTGGATTAGGTACTGTACTTGAGACAACAACTCACACAGCTTTAGGCGGTGAAGCTGACTGAAGCATGCATATTAGTTGTTAGAGTGGGAAACTGCATAAATTTAACAACCGCCACATTATGAATGATAAGTGCGATCAAAGAATACCCAACATATAAGCTGGGGGACGTACTTCTCTTCAAAGATGAAAAGTGAACAGGATTGAGGAAAGATTGCAGAATGTGGCTGGATTAATCTAATTTTCCAATTCCGAAACAAATGATATTTCTGAAGACAAAACTAAGATTACAGTAGCAAGGTTATTCACCTAAAGATGGCAAAATTAATAATTTCTCAACTCTAAAATGCTTGAACCAACGTTATTCACCTAAAGATGATGGCAAAATGAATTATTTATCAACTCTAAAATGCTTGAACCGGACGTCAAAGCAGGAGATAGAAATTACCTGGCCTATTTCAGTGAAAAGTACCAGAAGCCCATTCAACAAATATTTCGAGCAATACCAACTTCTAAACTGGCCACGGAAGCTAAAACAACCTACAGTCAGTCAAACGTTTGAACAATCAAGAAATTTTTACAAGCTAGCTCTTGCTGATTATAAGTTTGACTTGCCTGCAAAAAACAGTATGGATACCAAGTCACTGAAACCACTTCGGACAATGGTGGTTGTTTTCACATTGCAGAATAAATGCAAACCTAGCCACACAAAGTGTTAAGACAAATTCACATGCACCACATGTTTTAAACAGATATTTTAGGGAACAATAAAAGAGTCTTCTTACATGATAACAGACTGCAGGTTGAGGCGTATAAGTCAGAACGCCGACTCCTAAAAGAGTCTTCTCACCAACGAAGACTATAAATGAAGAAATTGAAGTAGAAAATGATTTCATTCATATCCTTGAAATTATACAAGTGGGCGGCTTTTATAGCCTTGAGTGGAGGCTAGGTTTAATTGCTACAATCTTCTATCTATGATAACTATCTTAATTAGGAATCAATTTTGATTCCTCTATCCAATGAGTATTATTAGGCCTCATAAAACCGGCCTATAATGAAGGATTTATTTCCTTCTTTCTCTTTAGTCAAATATCATATACTAATTACATGTCAATTACATATCAATCATATATTTACTTTCCTACACCCCCCTCAAGCTTGACTGTAGATGTTGATACAGCCAAGCTTGGATACCAAATTCGGAAATGTTTTGATGGATACTGGTTTGGTTAGGATATCTGCCAGTTGATTAGTTGTAGAGATATGCTCGAGGCTGATGGTCTTGTCTTCTAACTTTTCCCGCATGAAGTGTCTATCAATTTCCACGTGTTTTGACTTGTCATGTTGGACTGGGTTTTCTGCCATATGAATAGCTGATATGTTGTCACAAAATACTCGTATAGGCTCTACCAATGGTTGTCCCAGGTCACTTAGTACCCCTTTTTAACCACATTCCTTTGCATACTCCTAAGGCCAGTGATCGCAGTTCTGCTTCTGAGCTGCTTCTTGAAACTACTGCTTGTTTCTCCAAGTGATTAAGTTTCCCCATACATATGAACAATAGCCTGTGGTGGACCTTCTATCTGACCTTGAACCTGCCCAATCAGCATCAATGAATATATTAACACCCTTTTGCTTTGTCCTTTTGAAATGCAATCCTTGTCCAGGTGACCCCTTCAAGTATCTGAGAATTCTCATAACAGCTCTCAAATGTTCGTTAGTAGGTGCATACATGAACTGACTTATAAAACTTACTGCATATGCAATATCTGGTCTAGTATGAGATAAGTATATCAGTTTTCCCACTAACTTTTGAAATCTTAACTTATCTGTAGGTGTTTTATCCATAAATTTTCCAGTCTTATATCCTGGTTCAATAGGAGTAGGAGCAGGTTTACTTCCTAACATTCCTGTTTCCGTTAGTAAATCGATTACATATTTCCTCTGTGATACACTCATCCCTTCCTTATTTCTAGCAACTTCCATTCCCAGGAAGTATTTTAATTTTCCAAGATCTTTTATTTCGAATTTCTGTGACAACATTTCTTTGGTGTTTTCTATACCTTGTGTATCATTTCCTTGCTCACACGTGTGAACAACGTGCGATCTGACATTGATTGAAGTCTTGCCCTTTTACTACACCTGTGAATTTCTGAAACCACATCCTTGGTGATTGTTTTAGACCATAAAGCGACCTATTGAGTTTACATACTATTCCACTCTTTCTTTTCCTTCAAATGCAGGTGGTATTTGCATATATACTTCTTCTTGAAGTTCTCCATTTAGAAATGCATTCTTAACATCAAGTTGGTATAGTTCCCAATCAAGATTGATAGCTACTGAGAATATTACTTTTACTGTATTTAACTTTGCCACAGGAGCAAATGTGTCTAAGTAGTCTATTCCATAAGTCTGTGTAAAACCCCTAGCTACTACTAGCCTTATATCGGTTTATGGACCCATCAGCATTGTACTTAATCGTAAATATCCACTTACACCCAATTGGTTTTACTCCTTCAGGAAGTAGTGTAAGTTTCCATGTATTAGCCCTTAAAAGGGCATCCATTTCCTGGTTAATAGCTTCTTTCCAGTGTGAGACCTCTAATGCTTCATATACATTTTTTGGTATTGAGGTAGAGTCCAAATGAATAGTGAACGCCTTGAAATTTGGTTGTAACTTTGAGTATGTCATAAAGTTATAAAGTGGATGCTTGGTACATTCCCTTACTCCTTTCTTCAAGGCTATTGATCTATTGTCCACTTCAAGTGATTCAGGTTGTGCAGTACTTTGATTATCCATGAGTTCTGGTTCTAATTTGTGGGTATACCTCCTTGTATACACTTTCGTGATAGGGTTTTTAGTAGGATAGCTTGTAGGTTGAGTGAATCCTTCCTCTGATAATGTATTATTTTGAGGTGAGTTAGGATGGTTTTCTTGAGGCTCACCTGTAGGTGAATGACTGGTAATTGGCGTTTGTGTTTCAATATTACCAATATCCAGTATGTTCCAACGGTTTTCAGGTATTTTGTGGTTTTGAAGATAAGTGTAGAATGGTTGAGTTTTATTGAAGTGTATGTCTAGTGTAGTATAGATTTTCTTGGTATGGGGACAGTAACATCGTTACCCCTTTTGTGTGCCTGAGTAGCCAATAAACATACACTTGATTGACTTAGGATCTAGTTTGCTCCTGTTTGTTGGCTGTATGTACACATAAGCTGTACATCCAAACACTTTTGGCGGCAGTTCCGATAATAGCTTTGTATGTGGGTATTTTACTAGTAGTTTCTGTCTTGGTTATGTATACATACAGTCAACAAACAGGAGCAAACTAGATCCTAAGTCGATCAAGTGTATGTTTATCGGTTACTCATGCACACAAAAGGGGTACAGATGTTACTGTCCTCATACTAAGAAAATCTATACTACACTAGACAATACACTTCAATGAAACTCAACCATTCTACACTAATTATCAAAACCGCAAAATACCTGAAAACCGTTGGAACATACTGGATATTGGTAATATTGAAACACAAACGCCAATTACCAGTCATTCACCTACAGGTGAGCCTCAAGAAAACCATCCTAACTCACCTCAAAATAATACATTATCAGAGGAAGGATTCACTAAACCTACAAGCTATCCTACTAAAAACCCTATCACGAAAGTGTATACAAGGAGGTATACCCACAAATTAGAACCAGAACTCATGGATAATCAAAGTACTGCACAACCTGAATCACTTGAAGTGGACAATAGACCAATAGCCTTGAAGAAAGGAATAAGGGAATGTACCAAGCATCCACTTTATAACTTTATGACATACTCAAAGTTACAACCAAATTTCAAGGCGTTCACTATTCATTTGGACTCTACCTCAATACCAAAAAATGTATATGAAGCATTAGAGGTCCCACACTGGAAAGAAGCTATTAACCAGGAAATGGATGCTCTTTTAAGGGCTAATACATGGAAACTTACACCACTTCCTGAAGGAGTAAAACCAATTCAGTGTAAGTGGATATTTACGATTAAGTACAACGCTGATGGGCCCATAAACAGGTATAAGGCTAGACTAGTAGTCAGAGGTTTTACTCAGACTTATGGAATAGACTACTTAGACACATTTGCTCCTGTGGCAAAGTTAAACACAGTAAAAGTAATATTCTCAGTAGCTATCAATCTCGATTGGGAACTATACCAACTTGATGTTAAGAATGCATTTTTAAATGGAGAACTTCAGGAAGAAGTATATATGCAAATACTACCGGGATTTGAAGGAAAAACAAAGAGTGGAATAGTATGTAAACTCAATAGGTCGCTTTATGGTCTAAAACAATCACCAAGGATGTGGTTCCAGAAATTCACAGGTGTAGTAAAAGGGCAAAACTTCAATCAATGTCATAGTGATCACACGTTGTTCACACGTGTGAGCAAGGAAGGAAAGATTACAGTCTTGATTGTGTATGTAGATGACATAATACTGACAAGAAATGATACACAAGGTATAAAAAGAACCAAAGAAATGCTGTCACAGAAATTCGAAATAAAAGATCTTGGGAAATTAAAATACTTCATGGGAATGGAAGTGGCTAGAAATAAGGAAGGGATGAGTGTATCACAAAGGAAATATGTAATTGATTTACTAACGGAAACAGGAATGCTAGGAAGTAAACCTGTTCCTACTCCTATTGAACCACGATATAAGACTGGATAAAACACCTACAGATAAGTTAAGATTTCAAAAATTAATGAGAAAACTGATATACTTATCTCATACTAGACCAGATATTGCATATGCAGTAGTTTTATAAGTCAGTTCATGCATGCACCTACTAACGAACATTTGAGAGCTATTAGAGAATTCTCAGATACTTGAAGGGTTCACTTTGACAAGGATTGCATTTCAAAAAGACAAAGCAAAAGGATGTTAATATATTCACTGATGCTGACTGGGCAGGATCAAGGTCAGATAAGAGATCAACCACAGGCTATTGTTCATATGTATGGAGAAACTTAATCACTTGGAGAAGCAAGAAACAAGCAGTAGTTTCAAGAAGCAGCTCAGAAGCAGAACTACGATCACTGGCCTTAGGAGTATGCGGAGGAATATGGTTAAAAAGGGTACTAAGTGACCTGGGAGAACCATTGGAAAAGCCTATACGAGTATTTTGTGACAACATATCAGCAATTCATATGGTCGAAAACCCAGCCCAACATGATAAGTCAAAACACGTGGAAATTGATAGACACTTCATGCGGAAAAAGTTAGAAGACAAGACCATTAGCCTCGAGCATATCTCTACAACTAATCAACTGGCATATATCCTAACCAAACCAGTATCCATCAAAACATTTCAGAATTTGGTATCCAAGCTTGGCTGTATCAACATCTACAGTCAAGCTTGAGGGGGGGGGGGGGT
>AP025054.1:1039846-1066391 GCA_036186865.1 Eustoma russellianum
TTAGGAAAGTAAAGATATGATTGATATGTAATTAATATTATGATTGATATGTAATTAGTATATGATATTTGACTAAGGAAAGAAAAAGGAAATAAATCATTCCTTATAGGCCGGTTTTTATGAGGCCTAATATTACTCATTGGATAAAGGAATCAAATTGATTCCTAATTAAAATAGTTACCATAGATATGAGATTGTAGCTATTAAACCTAGCATCTACTCAAGGCTATATAAACCGCCCAATTGTACACTTTCAAGGATATGAATGAAATCATTTTCTACTTCAATTTCTTCATCTTACATTTGCTGTCACACAGACAACAGTCAGATAATGCTCCATCCTCAAGTTCAGAATTCAGTACACCAGAGCATATGCAAGCAACCATGGTCTCAACAGGTAATAGGTTAGATGTGACGAGTCTGTCCTGGATCATAGATTTAGGAGCCTCATAACATATGACCTCTAATCTATCTGTATTATGTTCCTATAAAGCGTTTCAAAAACCTAAATTAGTTAAAATAGCAAATGGTGGGAATCTTCCTGTTCAACAGGGACTGTCTACTTAACAACTACACTAGTACTCCATGGAGTTCTGTACGTACCTAAGTTGGACTTCCATCTGATCTCCATAGGAAAGTTAACACTTGATAACAACTGTTTAGCATTGTTCTCATCCTCTACGTGTTGGCTTTTGCAGAAAACTACGTGGAAGATGATTGGGAATGCTAACAAACTAAAAGGGCTTTATATCATCAAATCTCAGGATAGGGAACATGTTTTGAAAGCAATTAAGTATTATAAGCAGATGATCATACAAGGGTCACTTTGACCTATTTAATGAAGAGTAAAACTGAGGTCAGGAATATTATTAAGAACTTTGTTAGTCTAGTTAGAAATCAATTTAATACCACTATAAAGACACTAAGAAGTGATAATGGAACTGAATACCTTGATAATGACATAAAGGAATATATGATTCATAATGGAATACATCATCAGACATATTGTGTGTATACTCCACAACAGAATGGCATAGCGGAAAGGAAAAATAGGCATTTACTTGAATCACAAGATCTATTATGTTTGCAAAAAATGTACTAAAGTTCTATTGAGGTGAGGCTATTCTCACGGCAATATACCTAATCAATCGTATGCCTTCACGTGTATTATCTTTCATCACACTTAAACAGTGTATGCTTAACTGGTATCCTAATACAAAAATGTTTTCCTCTTTACCATTTAAAGTTTTTGGATGTGTAAAATATGTATAGACACAAAGCCAGATTGGTTGCAAAGGGGTTCACCCAAACCTATGGAATTGATTATAGTGATACCTTTGCACCCGTGGCTAAGTTAAATACTATTCGGATTATTTTTTCCCTAGCTGTTAATTTAAACTGGCCTTTATATCAATTGGATGTTAAGAACGCATTCTTGAATGGTGATTTGCAAGAAGAAGTATACATGAATATTCCACCTGGACTTAGTAATAACCAGAATAATGGCATGGTTTGTAGGCTTAGAACAATCACCACGTGCATGGTTTAAGAGATTTACTAAGGCAGTAGTAAAATATGGATTTACACAAACCCAAAGTGATCACACATTGTTCATTCGATTCTCTGCACCTAAAGTTATTTCTATTCGCATTGTATATGTAGATTATATAATACTTACTGGTAATGATTACTTGGGAATCACACAAATTAAGAAACATCTTTCTTCCGAGTTTGAGGTTAAGGATTTATGAATCTTAAGGTATTTTTTGGGCATGGAGGTTGCTAGGAACAGGGATAGCATGTGTATTTCACAAAGGAAATATATCTTAGATTTATTAAATGAAACCGGTATGTTAGGTTGTAAGCCTGCAATCACACCTGTAGAACCAGGACATAAATCACGACAACATTGGGATGGACCACTCACGGATAAACTGAGGTATCAACAATTGGTAGGTAAACATATTTACTTATCTCATACGCGTCCTGATATATGCTATGTTGCTAGTTTTGTTGCACAATTATGCATAACCCTACAATTGAACATCTTAAAGCAACTTTGAGAATTGAGAGATATCTAAAGACAGCTCCTGGACAAGGCCTATTATTCACAAAAACCGCTGACAGACAGATGCAGATTGGGCAGGGTTGAAGGTGGATATGCGTTCCACGTCTGGATATGGGACTTTTTTTACGGGGAAATCTTATAACGTGGAAAAGTAAGAAACAAGTTGTGATATCCAAAAGTTCTGCCGAAGCAGAATTAAGAGCTTTGGCTCTTGACCTTTGTGAGGGATTATAGATAAAATGAGTTCTTCAAGAACTTGGACAAGGACAGTCATTTCCCATATACATCTACTGTGATAATATTTCGGCTATTAGTATGACAGAAAACCCAATCCGACATGACAAATCCAAGCATGTGGAAATTGATAGACACTTTGTACGGGAAAAGATTGAAGATAACACTACCAAGATTCAACATATCTCTTCTAACCACCAAATTGCAAATATCTTCACCAAGCCAGTTTCCACCAGTATGTTTTGTAAATTTGTTAGCAAGCTCAGCTGTATAAATATATACACCGAGCTTGAGGGAGAGTGTAGAAATGTTTAGCATATTTATTTGTGTGTTTCATTCAAGGTTAACATTTGTATATTTGTATATCATCAGTAAATAGGTTGAAGGGTATAATTGCAAATGCCCTATTTGTTACCGTTACAAAACAAATGGGACCGGTAGACTGAGAAGATAGAAGGAGGACAACACAGCCGACCAAAGTATGCTGAATCTTAGAGTTAAGTTTGTTAGAGATTGCTGAGGAGAACAAGTTATCAAGATTATTCATTACTACATCTTCCAACTGACCTGCTGTAAATTTCTTCAAGTTATGTACAGTCTATAAATATATTGTTTTCTGAATTTGTTCAGGTAGCAAGGGTATTCACATAAAAGATGCAAAATGCATTATTTCTCAACTCGAAAATGCTTGAACCGGACATCAAAACAAGAAGTAGAAATTACCTGGCCTATTTCAGTGAAAAGTACCAGAATCATAGCATCTGAAGCCCATTCAACAAATATTTCGAACAGAACCACCTTCTAAACTGGCTACGGAAACTAAAACAACCTATAGGCAGTCAAAACTTTGAACAATCAGGAAATTTTTGCAAGCTAGCTCTTGCTGATTATATGTTTGACTTGCCTGCAAAAAAAAAGGTATGGATGCCAAGTCACTGAAACCACTTCGGACAATGCTTGTTTTAATATTGCAAAATAAATGCAAACATTCAAATGCACCACATGTTTTAGACATATTATTTACGAAACCGGCATATGAGTCAGAACGACGGCTCCTAATGCAGTAACAAGTCCGACTGCATATCAAGATAAGGCACACCACATATACTTACTTAACCCCTTTGACGGATGTGTACCTGAGAATTGAGGATCCCAGTCTTTTCGATAATCGAAACCTAACACTAATGCCAATAGCATTGAGGGAATAGCCTGTAAGGACAAATAAAAGACTTGCTTAACAGCAGTGAGATGCATAGCAGGAATGGAAACTGATCAAAGATAAAGAACTACAATGAACAAAAAAATTGCAATATTAGAAATATCATGGTATTAAGAAACCTAAAACAGGAGTTAAAAAAACATAAACAAGTTAGTGAGTCATTGTGCTTTATCCCATCATATCTCAAAGTCAAAGAAGAGTGTCCTTGACTCCATTAGATATGAAAAGAAAGAGATGCAACAAAAGGAGAAGAAAAAATTCCTAGGGAAATTCAGCTTACTTTTTGACAGCAAGGGAGACCAGAGAATACCTTATCGGTCTCAAGAAGGTGGCCGGCTTTCGACTATAACCTGAAAATCCTGTAGGCTTCTACTGCAAACCTTTCCAACTCCACCTTCATTAAAAAATATAATATATCTCAAAGAATTATACAGAAGTTTCGACTCCTTGAAGTGAAAAAAGCGTACCTCCTCATTCTCAGACATTGTAATGGTCTTCTTCAAATCTGCAAGTACAGTGATAGATATTTAAGGAATGCTCCATTTTTTGGAACTGCAATTGGAGATTTATTCTTTTTGAAAAAAAAAATTAAAATTCCGAGTGGAAAAAGTAGTAACCAATTCTGTAAGTGCCATTGTTCCATGTCAAAACATTTGACTTTCCATCTGAGTAAGAATACAGTCGATACTATCTAAATTAAGGCCAACACCGGCTTTGTTATTTAAAACCTCCTCATAAATATCATTAACGGAGAGCGAATCTGCAAAGCAAACATTAAAGAGTGAAGGGGACATGCACCACGCTTCCAACAATTGCATGCAGGCCAAGAACCAAAAAATAAAATCAAGAATACAAACTTTTAACCAGGGAAAAAAAAATTAAGCATGCCTTGGCACATTTGGTTGAGCGCTATCACATCAACCTCTTTTAAGGAGAGTTGTCACATTAGTACATCAACAAAACCAAAGTTCAATAGAAGAAAGTCTAGCACCAGAGAGCATAATTCACAACCATGGTAAATGTATCAAACAGCACAAACAAACATATCTCAGGGAGTCCAACAATAACTCTTGAAGCCAATTAGATAACATCTACACATAGGGTGGTGTATGATACAAGAGGTCAGTTAGGCGATCATAATACCAAGTGGCTTCCTAGTCTCAACTGTTGTATAACTCGAGGACGGTTGTATAGCTAGGTAAGTATTATTATATGTAGTTTGGTCAGCTACACAATAGCTGTTAGGAAAACGTACGCTTTCCATTTTGAAAAATATTCCCGGGATCACAACCCAACCCCCCCCCCCCCAAAGGAAAAAAAAGGTCCATAACCATAGGTGAGACGGAAGATGAAATACAGACACATTAAAAAAGTATAGCAAAACAAATAGCAAAATCACACCCCTAGATATTTTTTTAAATAAAAAAAAAGAGGAAACCATGCCAATTCACAAGCAACAGCATCAATATACTCAATTGCCCAGAAGCTAGTACAGTAAAATTGGAAGTCGTTGAGAGAGTACATAATTTAAGATCTCGAAGTTCAATATTGGTAGTATATTCCGAGTGCTGAGGACTAAAACTTTCTAAAATCAAAGAGCTACGTATAGTATGCCATACATATTAGAGCTCAATGTCAAAATCTCCACCATACACGTTAGTACAGCTTATGAGAATGTGTCTGCTTGCATAAAAGCACACTTAATTAATCCACTGGTTATCAGCCACAAATTAACCAAGCTGAACGCAAAATTGATCTCAGAATCTCAAAGGAATATTTGGTTGGGACTGTGTCAATGTCAATGGTTATAACTTGCATTCCTCCCAATGGAGTCAGATGGTACTTCTCGCAAGAAGAAATTAACGGAGATAACACAAAAATAGAACAATAAAAAAAAGTAAACATGTAAGAGGTAACTAAAGGGCGTCCATGAGAGAAGGTAAATGTATAAGCATAAAAATTAAAAGCGAAATGCATGAGGGAAACATTAAAAACAGAGCAGGCATGGATGCATGTATATATTCTCGTTAGATGGAGTTTCTCTTCCTTAATCACAGCTGATGATGGGTGCATGTATCGTCAGTGAGAACTAGGATACACAGTTCCATCAAGCAGATTTCTCAAACTGAAAAAGGCGAAGATCAGGAGCATTATAAAAAGGAAAACAAAGAAGTCTAGAAGAGGTGGAAAAAAAGGAGGAGAGAGAGAGTGAGGCATGCGAAAGAAGAAGTCCTCAAAATGACAGCACCCCCAGTGATATACTCCGAAAAACAAAGAAAACGATAGCTCCTTCCCCAAGTGATCTAAAACTGCCTAATTATTACATATACCTTCATAGAGTATGCTTTTTTGAAGCTATCCAAAGAACCTGTCAAAAACCCAGCTATACAACCCAAATAGCTAAGCACGGTTTCCAGAAAACTCACCACCCAGAAATTCTTCATCTTGCTTACATCTTGTGGGCTGATTGTTCAAAGCATTGTAAGCAATTGTTACAAGAACAGCAGGGCGCACAAACGACTCCAAAACAGTTCCGCTCAGATGCCTGACAAAAGTAACACTGTTAACCTTTACCCCCTTTACCTATTTGAACGCGGTTTCCATTTCTTAATTACAGATTCCTCTAGTAGAGTTTAGGGCAAGTGGCCATCTTTCTTTATGATGATTAAATTATACAACATACTTAACATCCTCACCATCCGTGGTAATTCTCCAAATTGTGTCCCCTAATAGATGACCAGCCACATACATGAGGAGCAATAACAATTCCTTCTCCTTTCCCCGCGATGAGTTTCCAGGCTGTTCTTAGAGCAAGACACTATTTGACCTTTCTTCCTTTCTTTTTCTTTTCACAAAATCTTACCAGACATGTGATAGTTTTGTGAGTAGGTTAAGGTGGTGATGCTTTATCGATATCATCCAAGGTAAACAATTCAAACTCCGATATTTGCTGCAAAGGCAATTCATATGGCCACGAAGTCAAATTCTTAAAGATACAGTAGATAAGTCGCAGTTAAAGATGAATACATATACCCCCTTCATCCACCAGTCCCCCCCCAACCCACCCACTCACCCCCCCAAAAAAGGACACAAAAGAAAATGATAACTCCATGTGTTTAGGCGGATTATCCCGAGACCTTTTCAGGTTTAAAACTCTGACTTTACACCTTTATGTTTTTGGACTAAACTCGAAATTGCATAACGCGGCCGAGTTAGGTACTGTACTTGAGATAACAACTCCCGCAGCTTTAGGCGATGGAGCTGACTGAAGCATGCATGGTAGGTGCTAGAGTGGGAAACTGCATAAATTTAACAACAGCCACATTATGAATAATAAGTGCAAACAAAGAATACCAAGCATATAAGTTAAGCACGCACTAAGCTTCAAAGATGAAAAGTGAACAGGGTTGAGGAAAAATTGCAGAATGGGCTGGATTACTCTAATATTTCAATTCCAAAACAAGTAATATCTCTGAAGAGAAAGCTAAGATAACAGTAGCAAGGTTATTCATTGGAAAGATGGCAAAATCAATTATTTCTCAACTCTAAAATGCTTGAACCGGACATCAAAAGAGGAAGTAAAAATTACCTGGCCTATTTCAGTGAGAAGTACCAAAATCTTAACATCTGGAGTCCATTGAACAAATATGTCAAGGCAATACCAGCTTCTAAACTGGCTATGGAAGCTAAAACAACCTATAGGCAGTCCATGTTTGGACAATCAAGAATTTTTGAAATCTAGCTCTTGCTGATTGTAAGTATGACTTAAGTATGACTTTCCTGCAAACAACAGCACTGATGCCAAGTCAGTAATAAGTATTCACATAGTCAAGACATTCATAAACACAAGATACTGAAACTTGAAGAACAAAGAATGAATTCTACATCCAAAAAGGAAAGCAAAAAAAGAGAACAAAAAGGCGGGCAATTGATAGCCTTAAACAAACATAATAACCACAGGAAATAAAACCAAAAAAATTATTTCTCAAGTTGCTACAATTGCTAGAAGTAAAGCATGTGCCTTCATCATAAGCAATAGAGTCTTTATGTGCTATGTCTCTGCAACAGTATTAGTCATAGCAACAAGTACCTTACCTTAAAAGAAATGCATGATCATGTCATTCATCTAAAGATCTGCAATGCTATCACCTACCAACACAAGAAAGCTCTTGACATAGCCTTAAACAAACATAATAACCACAGGAAATAAAACCAAAAAAATTATTTCTCAAGTTGCTACAATTGCTAGAAGTAAAGCATGTGCCTTCATCATAAGCAATAGAGTCTTTATATGCTATGTCTCTGCAACAGTATTAGTCATAGCAACAAGTACCTTACCTTAAAAGAAATGCATGATCATGTCATTCATCTAAAGATCTGCAATGCTATCACCTACCAACACAAGAAAGCTCTTGACATAGTCAATTGTGCATAAGGAGACATAGGTGACAGTGTTTATGGGATACTCAAATGTCGGGTGAGCCACTACTCTAACAAGCAATCAATGCCCAGTTAAGGAAATTTTTGGTATATTACAACTTCGGGACACGACGCAACTAGCCTGTTCAAGAATTAAAAAAAAAAGCACCCCTACTATTCCAGCAGTATACACAGGCCACACGCATTTCCATCTGCTAAAAAGATTCCTCTAGTTACATCAAAATTAAGACAGAATGCAAAAGACTGTTAAGCATAAGCAATTGGGGAGTTGCAAAAGACCAATGCCATCACCTACCCACTCAAGAAAGCTCTTGACATAGTCAATTGTGCATAAGGTGACATAGGTGACAGTGTGTATGGCTACTCAAATGTTACTCTAACAAGCAATCAATCCCCAGTTAAGGAAAATTTTGGTATATTACAACTCCGGGGCACGACGCAACTAGCCTGTTCAAGAATTAAACGAAGCACCCCTACTGTTCCAGCAGTATCCACATGCAACACACATTTCCATCTGCTAAAAGGATTCCTCTGGTTACATCAAAATTAAAACAGAATGCAAAAGACCATTAAGCATAAGCAAGAAAACAAACATGGCGCCCAACTGTCAGCATTGAGCAAGCTAAAGCGGTAACCACTCCATGGCAGTTGAAGACAACAAACACGCAAAAAGCCCACATGAATAAGAGAAAACTCACATCTCAAAAGTTCTTCAAACCTTTGTAAGCGCCTGTTGTAAAAACAGCAGGGTACAAAATATTTACAGAAGTAAAAGATCAAGTTAAAGCGGTAACGACTCCATGGTAGTTGAAGACAAGAAACACACAAAAAGCCCAAATAGACAAACATGGATAAGAGAAAACTCACATCTCAAAAGTTCTTCAAACCTTTGTAAGCGCCTGTTGTAAGAACAGCAGGGGTACAAAAGACTTCAAAATAGTTCCATTCAGATGCCTGACAAAAGTAACACCAGTAACCTTTTACCCTCTCCTAGTTTCAAGATAATGTGTTGTTTATTCAATTACAAGTTCATCGAGTAGAGTTTAAGGCAAGCAGTCACCTGCCTTGTTTGAAATCAACAGCATATACAATATCCTTCCCATCCTTGGTAACTTTTAGATCAGTACCCCAAATATATGACCGATTACATGAGGGGCAATAACAGTTCATTCTCCATTACATGCAATGAGTTTTCTAGCTGCATAAAACAGAAATACCAATGTAAAGTGCCCTTGTCTTCATACATATACCTTCAAAGGCTTTAACCTTTACCCTTTACCTATTTGAACGTGCTTTCCACTTCTTAATTACAAATTCCTCTATTAGAGTTCAAGGCAAGTTGTCACCTTCCTTTATGATGATCAAAATACACAGCATATATAACATCCTCAACATCCTTGGTAATTCTCCAAACTGTGCCCCCCTAAATACATGACGAGCAATAGCAATTCCTTCTGTTTTTCCTGCAATGAGTTTTCAGGCTGTATAGCTTAAACATGCCAATATATAAAGCATCCTTATCCTTGTACTTTATCGTTTCTTATAATAAATAAGTTTGATAAAATAAGCAACATCAGATATTCTTTACATGAAGTATGCTGTGTCACTTCATAAGCATAATAGGCAGGTCCAATGAATGTTACAGAGAAGAGAAAGATGTAATTGCAAGGTGCAATCTTGTATTCACATAAACCTGTGCTTAGACAAGATACTATTTGACCTTTCTTCCTTTCTTCTTTCAGAAAATCTTGCCAGACATGTGATGGTTTTGTGAGTAGGTTAATCTGGTGATGCTTTGAAAAGCAGAATTAATATCATCCAAGTAAAAGAATTCAAACTCCGATATTTGCTGCAAAGGCAATTAAGATTGTCACAAAGTTGAATCCTTAAAGATACAGTAGAAAAGTAGCAGCTAACCATGCATACATATACCCCCTTCATCCACCCCCCCTTCACCCCCAAAAAAAGGACACAGAAATGATAACAAAGTAAGTCCTTACCTGATTTGATGCTGAGGTGACAAGTGTGATATTAACAGACAGGGGAAAGGTGGAAAATAAATGCAAACGAGTACACACAAACAAAAACAAAAAAAAAAACACGAAAAAGAGAGCAACTTTCTAAATCACCATCGCAATGTAATCAACCCGAGGAAAAATTGCTATGCCAAAACATGGTGCTACACGTCTAAAAAACTTACGCAGATGATAACCATGCATTAAAAAACTTAAACAATAAAAACTTCATGCCTCAAGCTCAAGGACCTGTAACATGCAATTATGCATTTATCATAGGCCTTTAGACTTGGCTAACTGAACCAAACCGGCCTTTTGAACTCTCGCCACATAAGCAAAGGTTCATCAGCAAGACACACAAGGAATCTTAAGTGAAAAGGCAAAATTTTACCTTCCGTGAGATATACCGATCGTACATGGTCAATAGGCCTAGTCTGAAGACATGTTCGGTGGCAAAAATAGGTGCAAGATAGTCCAAGTTTCTTGACTGCATAGGGTAAAGCACCAAGGTGAAGAGTATCTGAGAAATTGCCAAAAAATTATCATAAAATTAAACTACTATGCGTCGTTCATCAATTTCGGTTCAGAAAAAATCTTATTGATTTCAAACCAAAACCCCAAGTCACGATTACAAACTCCCGGCGTACAACTCCTTGTAAAACCAGCCTTTTGAAGAACTCTCGCCATATAAGGCAAAGGTTCATCAGCAAGACGCACAGGGAATCTCAAGTTAGAATGCAAACTTTCACCTTCCGTGAGAGACACTGATCGTACATGGTCAACAGTCCAAGTCCGAAAACATGTTCGGTCGCAAAATAGGTGCAAGATTGTCCAAGTTTCTTGACTGCATAGGGTAAAGCGCCAAGGTGAAGAGTGTCTTAGAAACTGCAACAAAAATATCGTAAAATTGAAAAACTACTAAAAATCGTTCATCAATTTCGGTTCAAGAAAATCTGGATATCATAGTATTGATTTCAAACCAGAACCCTAAGTCAAGATTACAAACTCCCGGCGTACAACTACAGAATTGAAACCTTGATTTCAGCGCTGCCGCACAAAAAAATAAAATTAGTAAGTAATCAAAAAAGAAATCCTAAAACTAAATCAGAGAAAAATAATCTTTACCCCCTTTACCTATTTGAACGCGGTTTCCATTTCTCAATTACAGATTCCTCTAGTAGAGTTGGCAAGTGGCCATCTTTCTTTATGATGATTAAAATATACAACATACTTAACATCCTCCCCATCCGTGGTAATTCTCCAAATTGTGTCCCCTAATAGATGACCAGCTACATACATGAGGAGCAATAACAATTCCTTCTCCTTTCCGTGCGAAGATTTCCAGGTTGTTCTTAGAGCAAGACACTATTTGACCTTTCTTCCTTTCTTTTTCTTTTCACAAAACCGGCCTTTTGAACTCTCGCCATATAAGCAAAGGTTCATCAGCAAGACACACGAGGAATCTTAAGTGAAAAGGCAAAATTTTACCTTCCCTGAGATATACTGATCGTACATGGTCTGAAGACATGTTCGGTCGCAAAATAGCTGCAAGATTGTCCATGTTTCTTGACTGCATAGATAGGGTAAAGCGCCAAGGTGAAGAGTGTCTGACAAACTGCAACAAAAATATCGTAAAATTGAAAAACTACTAAGACTCGTTCATCAATTTCGGTTCAAGAAAATCTGGATATCATAGTATTGATTTCAAACCAGAACCCTATGTCAAGATTACAAACTCCCGGCGTGAAACCTTGATTTCAGCGCTGCCGCACAAAAAAGTAAAATTAGTAAGTAATCAAAAAAGAAATCCTAAAATTAAATCAGAGAAAAATGAGTGATAATCCTGGAGAGAAGTTCAAGGATGGAAGTGTAGATATAGTCATTCCACCCGCAGACAATGAGGAAGTTGAAGCCATCGTCAGAGACCAGACAATAGATAACATTCTCCTTGTAAAACCCACACAAAGCGTCACATGCACAGGTGTTCCCATTTTGGTTTCCTCCTATTCCAAGGGTTTTCAGAGAGTCTCCCATGTCTCCTGGGTTTTGGGGGAGAAGGAACAGTCTGAATTTTCAAGAAAATATGGCAGACTCTTGTTCCTATGTCTCTTCTTTTATAGACGTTGAAGGACATACGCTCCACGCTAAAATTATCTTAACGGCTCATTGCTACCACCTGTCACCAACTGTCGCATCGAAGGAGCTGTGCTGGAGAGATACTTAACGCAAATTCAAACACGATTCAACAAATATATATAGTAGGCAGACTGTATGTTTGATATGTATTGAAGCACATTATGTGAATAAAGAAGAACTTCGTTTTGTCTCTTGAATCTTGTTATCATATTCTTTCCAGTCAGAAAGCAGGCGTGGATGTATGAACATATTCTCGTTGGTTGGAGTTTATCTTCCTTAATCACCGCTGGTGATGGGTGTATGTGTTGTCAGTGAGAACTAGGATACATACTTCCATCACGCAGATTTCTCAAAACGAAAACGGCAAAGACCAGGAGCATTATAAAAATGAGAATAATGAAAACAAAGAAGTCTAGAAGAGGGGAAAGGAAGGATGGGGAGAGAGTGAGGCATGGGAAAGAAAAAGTCCACAGAATGAGAGCAACCCCAGTGATATACTCCGAAGAACAAAGAAAACGACAGCACCTTCACAAGGTAATCTACCTAATATTACATATACCTTCATAGGCTATGCATTGTTGCAGCAGCTATCCAAGAACCTGTCAAAAAGCCAGCTATACAACACAAGCCAAATAGCTAAACATGGTTCAGAGAAACTCACCACGCAGAAATTCATCTTGCTTACGTCTCGTGGGCTGATTGTTCAAAGCATTATAATCAACTGTTACAAGAACAGCAGGGCGCACAAACGTCTCAACTTGCTACAATTGCTAGAAGTAAATCATGTGCCTTCATCATAACCTATAGAGCCTTTATATGCTATGTCTATGTAACAGTATTAGTCATAGCAACAAGTATCTTACCTAAAAGAAATGCATGATCATGTCATTCATCTAAACATCTGCAATGCTATCACCTACCTACACAAGAAAGCTGTTGACGTAGTCAATTGTGCATAAGGAGACATAGGTGACAGTGTATATGGGATACTCAAATGTCGAGTGAGCCACTACTCTAACAAGCAATCAATGCCCAGTTAAGGAAAATTTTGGTATATTACAACTCCGGGACACGACGCAACTAGCCTGTTCAAGAATTAAAAAAACCACCCCTACTATTCCAGTAGTATCCACAGGCTACACGCATTTCCATCGGCTAAAAGGATTCCTCTACTTGCATCAAATTTAAGACAGAATGCAAAAGACCGTTAAGCATAAGCAATTGGGGAGTTGCAAAAGACCAATGCTATCACCTACCCACTCAAGAAAGCTATTGACATAGTCAATTGTGCATAAGGTGACATAGGTGACAGTGTGTATGGGTACTCAAATGTTACTCTAACAAGCAATCAATCCCAAGTTAAGGAAAATTTTGGCATATTACAACTCCGTGGCACGACGCAACTAGCCTGTTCAAGAATTAAAAAAAGCACCCCTACTGTTCCAGCAGTATCCACAAGCAACGCACATTTCCACCTGCTAAAAGGATTCCTCTGGTTACATCAAAATGAAAACAGAATGCAGAAGACCATTAAGCATAAGCAAGAAAACAAATACGGCACCCAACTGTCAGGATTGAGCACGCTAAAGCGGTAACCACTACATGGCAGTTGAAGACAACAAACACACAAAAAGCCCAAATAGGCAAACATGGATAAGAGAAAACTCGCATCTCAAAAGTTCTTCAAACCTTTGTAAGCGCCTATTGTAAGAACAGCAGGGGTACAAAAGACTTACAGAAGTAAAGGAGCAAGTTAAAGCGGTAACGACTCCATGGTAGTTGAAGACAACAAACACGCAAAAAGCCCAAATAGGCAAACACGGATAAGAGAAAACTCACATCTCAAAAGTTCTTCAGACCTTTAAGGTGAAGAGTGTGTGAGAAATTGCAACAAAAATATCGTAAAATTGAAAAACTACTAAGAATCTTTCATCAATTTCGGTTCAAGAAAATCTGGATATCACAGTATTGATTTCAAACCAGAACCCCAAGTCACGATTACAAACTCCCGGCCTACAACTCCTTGTAAAAACAGTATTTAGAAGAACTCTCACCATCCGTGAGAGATACTGATCATACATGGTCAATAGTCCAAGTCCGAAAACATGTTCGGTCGCAAAATAGGTGCAAGATTGTCCAAGTTTCTTGACTGCATAGGGTAAAACGCCAAGGTGAAGAGTATCTGAGAAACTGCAACAAAATTATCGTAAAATTGAAAAACTACTAAGAATCGTTCATCAATTTCGGTTCAAGAAAATCTGGATATCATAGTATTGATTTCAAACCAGAACCCCTAGTCATGATTACAAACTCCCGGCGTACGAAAACATATTCGGCCGCAAAATAGGTGTAAGATAGTCCAAGTTTCTTGACTGCATAGGGTAAAACGCCAATGTGAAGAGTGTCTGACAAACTGCAACAAAATTATCATAAAATTGAAAAACTACTAAGAATCGTTAATCAATTTCGGTTCAAGAAAATATGGATATCATAGTATTGATTTCAAACCAGAACCCTATGTCAAGATTACAAACTCCCGGCGTGAAACCTTGATTTCAGCGCTGCCGCACAAAAAAGTAAAATTAGTAAGTAATCAAAAAAGAAATCCTAAAATTAAATCAGAGAAAAATGAGTGATAATCCTGGAGAGAAGTTCAAGGATGGAAGTGTAGATATAGTCATTCCACCCGCACACAATGAGGAAGTTGAAGCCATCGTCAGAGACCAGACAATAGATAATATTCTCCTTGTAAAACCCACAGAAAGCGTCACATGCACAGGTGTTCCCATTTTGATTTCCTCCTATTCCAAGGGTTTTCATTTGATTTCCTCCTATTCCAAGGGTTTTCAGAGAGACTCCCATGTCTCCTGGGTTTAGGGGGAAAAGGAGCAGTGAATTTTCAAGAAAATATGGCAGACTCTTGTTCCTATGTCTCTTCTTTTATAGACGTTGAAGGACATACGCTCCACGCTAAAATTATCTTAACGGCTCATTGCTACCACCTGTCACCAACTGTCGCATCGAAGGAGCTGTGCTGGAGAGATACTTAACGCAAATTCAAACACGATTCAACAAAAATACAAAGTGACAGTTTTTCAAAATCAACGCAAATTCAATCATCATATTTATGAAAATCAATTTCCTCGTATCACAATAATTAAAATAATATATTGTATTGAATACCATCAACATATTTAGAAAAAATTATTCATATTATAATTATAATCACAAAATTATGTTTTTAATCACCTAATTGTTACATTAGATTCCTGTAATATGTTACTTAATTGTATTGTATTTTGAAGTATTAAGTAATTTCAATAGCAGCACTTATTATTTCTTAGTAATTTCAACACTCCTTTAGTAATTTCTTCTTAATTTATGTAGTTATCCACTATCTGTCTTATTCAGCTCATTCAAGCCTTTCTATTTTTTCTTTTTATGTTTTAAAAATTCATTATCACAGTTCAATATACACATCGAAATTTCTATTTACGAATGTGTAGTAACTATACATATTTAATACTACACTGGAGCAAATTCATTGCTTTGTTAATTTATTCTCTTCGGTAAACTCTACACGCTTCTGAGTAACTTTTTTTTTTTACTACATCTGATGCAAAGTCATCGCAAGTTATAGAGTATTGAATATGTTCTATTAATAAATATTGGGCTGCCTTATAACATTTTCCTATTGTCCGCAACATGAACTCGTATGTCATACTTCCAAACCAAAAATCCATCCGAAGTCAAATCCAAGCGACTAATCGATTTACTATTTATTAAGAAAACAGAAGTTATATACATGTGTGTGTATGTATATATGTGAATAATTTTGTTTTTTTGGCATCACTGACACTCGACACTCCTGAAGGCAGCTACACTTGATAGGCCTTTAGTTTTTCGCTTAGTTATATATTTTTCTTATTGACCACTAATTGTATAATTTTTTCAAAAAATCAAAATTTTTCAAAAAGAACTGTAGAAACTCAACCCCACCCCCCCAAACTCCCACTCCCAAAAAAAAAAAATTGTAAAAATTTGACACTGAGAGCACAAAAATTGGAGCAATTAAAATCTGCAACCGGTCATCCACCAAAGCAGGCAGATCATCAGCAAAACTTCAACTCTCAAGTGCTCGGGAGTATGTTTTGCTGGTCGGTGTATACGAACTGCTTATATTTCTGTTACATTACCCTTATCGTAAATGTTAGGTGCTGATATTTCCCACAGCTTTGCCAGTTCCTTTCTCATCCATTATAAAACAATTATATGCCCCAGAGTAGATGGTACCTAAGTGAAACAAACCACCACATTAAAAAGCAAACATACCAACATTTCGTTCTGAACTAACCTGCTAATAATTCACAAATCTCGATCCCAGAACACTTCCGTCAACAAAAAATTTCTTTCTGAAGTCATTGAAATGAGTTTGCCCTACGAAAGGATGTGCACAGGCAGACCATGTTCTCGTAACAAAAAGTTTCAGCAGCTGACAACATTAGAGAACAACAAAACAACACTCAAATGCGTGAACCATAAACTAAGCAGAATTTTTCAGCTCCTTAACTTGAAAACGTAAATAGCACAATACAAGGTTGTCAGTTGTCACGTAAATCACTTCGAACAATGGTTGTTTCACATTGCAGAATAAATGCAAACCTAGCCACTCCATAAATGTTGAGGCAAATTAACATACGCCACATGTTTCAGTCAGATATAATTTAAAAAAATAATAAAAGATTCTTCTTACGTGACAACATACCACATACAAGAATACAGTTTGAGGCAATGAGTCAGAACGCCGGCTCCCAATGCAGTAACAAGTCCGACTACATATCCAGACAAAGCACACAATATCTCAAACCCCATTGTCCATGTGTGTCTGAAGGGTTCTGAGGATCCCATCTTTTTGATAATCAAAACACAACACTAATGCCAATAACATAGAGGGAATAATCAAAACACAACAAAGCACATCCAGACAAAGTACACAATATCCCAAACCCCTTTGTCGCATGTGTGTCTGAAGGGTTCTGAGGATCCCATCTTTTTGATAATCAAAACACAACACTAATGCCAAAGCATAGAGGGAATAGCCTACAAGGACAGATAAAAGACTTGCTCAACAGCTGTGAGATGCATAACAGGAATGGAGCTAGTCAAAGATATGATACTACAACAAGCTAAAATGCCAACCTTTTTATCCATTAAAAAAAATCACCAAAAAGATCTCGAAAGACAATACAGCTACATAGTTCTATATGTTGCAAAGGGAAACTTCTCATGAAAATAAAGAAACTACTATGAAGAAAAATTGTTCTATTAGAAATAGAATGACATTATAAAACCTGAAACTAAGAGTTATAAACAAGCTCCTTACTAATCAATCCACCATTACAAGCCATCATCTTTCCTTCTCCAAACTAAAACAATTCATGTGGCATGTCTCAAGGATACCAATGGAAAGTTCTTCCGCAGGAAAACTCAAATATCTATTCCCCAAAAAGCTATAGTAGATGGTACCTAAGTGAAACGAACCACCACATTGGATAACAAACATACCAACATTTCGTTCTGAACTATCCTGCTAATAATTCACAAATCTCAATCCCAGAATACTTTCGTCAACAAAAAATTTCTTTCTGAAGTCATAGAAATGAGTTTGCCCTACGAAAGGGTGTGCAAGGCAGACCAAGTTCTCGTAACAAAAAGTTTTCAACAGTTGACAACATTAGAGAACAACAAAACAACACTCAATGATACTGATGCGTGAACTATAAACTAAGCAGAATTTTTCAGCTCCTCAACTTGAAAACGTAAATAGCACAATATAAGGTTGTCACATAAACCACTTCGAACAATGGTTGTTTTCACATTGCAGAATAAATGCAAACCTAGCCACTCCATAAATGTTGAGGCAAATTCACATACGCCACATGTTTCAGTCATATATACTTTAAAAAAACAATAAAAGATTCTTCTTACGTGACAACATACGACATACAGGAATGCAGTTTGAGGCACTGAGTCAGAACGCCGGCTCCTAATGCAGTAACAAGTCCAACTGCATATCCAGACAAAGCACACAATATCTCAAACCCTTTTGTCGCATGTGTGTCTGAAGGGTTCTGAGGATCCCATCTTTTTGATAATCAAAACACAACACTTATGCCAATAGCATAGAGGGAATAGCCTACAAGGACAAACAAAAGACTTGCTCAACAACTGTGAGATGCATAACAGGAATGGATCTAATCAAAGATATGCAGGTCTCAGCGAATACTACAACAAGCTAAAATGACAACCTTTTTATCCATTAAAACCAATCACCAAAAAGATCTCGAAAGACAATACAACTACATAGTTCTATATGTTGCAAGGGGAAACTTCTCATGAAAATAAAGAAACTACTATGAACAAAAATTGTTCTATTTGACATTAAAAAACCTGAAACTAAGAGTTATAAACAAGCTCCTTACTAATCAACCCACCATTACAAGCCACCATATTTCCTTCTCCAAACTAAAACAATTCATGTGGCATATCTCAAGGATATCAATATAAAGTTCTTCCGCAGGAAAACTCAAATATCTATTCCCCAAAAAGCAAAAAGCCTAAACGAAAACACATTACAAGAAAATGGTAATTCAGAAAAATAATACAGCCCTCAATACCATGTGAGTCATATTGGTTGATAAAATATATAATCACTAGCACATCAGACTGCTAAACAAGGAAGATACTCAACTGTAACACCAATTTTGTTAATAAAAAATCACTTATTAAATCCGAACATAAGAAAAACAAGCATTACCATGTCACCTAGGCCAAGCATCATGAAATCAGAGGCACTAGTTTCAGGTACTATACCGCCCAACGAGTTCCTTGGTAAGACGATCTTGACTGGCAATTTCGAGCTATATTAATTGTAACCCAGGAAGACTCAAGTTCTTAGCCACTCTGCGCACCGGGGTTTGATCCTTCTTGTGTGGCCACTTTTACCATAACATTTGCCCCCAAAAAAATCTCTCCGAATAGAATACCCAAAAAACATCATACACAAATAAGCAAAGCAGAAACATTGCACATATTATGATGTTAGGAAGACACATATGGCGCACAAACGCTATACGTAATGAAATTCCCAACAAGTTGTTCAGGATCCAGGGCCCAATAACAAGCCGAGCAACTAAAACAAATGAGCATAGCACTACTAGAAGGGCTTGGATTTTAGTGAAGGATATATAAAGGGATCAGCTAGGCCAAACTGGGACTTGATATGGGTAAGATAGGTGACAAGCAAAAATACAGGGCTGAAGCTGATGCAACTGCGGTGAAAGCAGTGAGGATTTGTGAGATGGATGAAAACAAATAGAACATCAAAAGAAAGCGGCAGGAGCTTATCAACGGAATCATGAGGGCTTGAGACCTGTCTTAAGTCATGGATGCTTCTAACAAATCCCGATTTTTTTCCATTTCCTTCGAATAAAGCTCGAAAGGCAGATCCATATATGATAAGACTGGCCTATAACATGAGAGTTAGCTGAGCTGGTTCCAACAGAGATACAAGCTTCTCAAATAAAAGATGTCTTCAACAGCGTAAACAAATTAGGATCTTCACCGCAAATAATGCAAATATCAGAAAATTAGCTTCTAGCATGCAACAGAACTTTGCAACCGAACTCTGTAGACTGAAGAACCAGCCTCTCAACCTATCAGTTATCTGCTCTTATACCACTCCAACAGGACTTTGAAACCGAACTCTGTAAACTTCTGCAAGGCAGAAGAACACTATTACATCATGTCCGCTCATATATGATCATCACTGACCACTGTTCATAACCTGAACTATACAAGCTATAAGCTATATACCGTAACCCGAATCAACTAGATATAAGACTCAACAATTTTTTTTTGCAACTAAGACTATGGTTGACGTATCTTGTTGAAGATATTCATAGAGATGCCCATGTCAACACACAACTGTCAGTTTGTACAGGATTTCTTCACCCCACGCCATTCACGCACGCATCACTGTTTCACTTGCATACTCACATCATCCTGCTTCTTTTGTTTTCCTTCAAAACATCATAGGTTATGCTCCCCCCGCATCATATAGATCAGCACAGAAATACCAAGCAACAAGATCTCCTTAAGTAAAGTGCTTCTCCATGGCTGTGGTCTTCTTCTCAACCATTTTTTCTGCCAGCCCACAGTTCAGGTGCATTTTCGAATCCACATAATCTAATAACACTTCTCCAAACCTTTCGTGAGTAGAGACAAGCAAAGAAGAGGTGTTCAGTCGTTTCCAGCAAGGTGCTGCATGGACAACACACACTCCTCTTCACAGTACCCCACTGCATCAGTCTATCCAAGGTAGGCAATCGAACCCAGTAAGCAAGCCATTAAACAAAGCATACCCCGGGACATGCCTCTTCCACCACACGTATTCTCTCCATTCTACATCCAGGCTACAACTCCCTTTAGACTCTACTGTGCTTCTCAGAGAAAAGACGCCACTCTCCCCAGGTAGCCACTGCAACCTGTCTTCACTTGGTATCCAGCGCAATAGGGGGACAACATCCTCATAAATATGTAAAGACTGTCGAAATGTTGGATACCATCTAAGTTCTGCAGGACCCCAGCTTCATGCCACCTTAAATAAAAGAAACACGTGCATCTGCCATTCTCAATAATACCGTGCTATTTCCAATAGCTCGCAACGCTCCATTAATTTCCTCCGTAGCGTCAAGTCAGTAGTCTTGGGCTTATACGTCCACAGCGTGCCACCTCTCAATATCACATGGTGAACCCATTTCACCCACAGAGATTCTTTCAAGCTATATATATATATATATATATATATATATATATATATGTAGATTTATGTATATAAATGAGTGTGTATATATATGCATATACGTCTGTGTGTATGTATGTGTATATACATACATACACATAAATAACATATATACACAAGTATACACATAAATATATATACAGACACATATGAATACATACGTACACACATACATACATATACACACTAATGGATGTTGTGTGATTGTTAAATGGGTTAGGGACTGGGGAGGCATGGACTGACACTGAAGACTAAGAGAATAACAAGTGCATATGAACGAAAAATAATCAGAAGATGAATTATAGATCATAAGTGCAGAGGACAAAAAATAATCAAAAATGAATTACATAAAACGAGGGTATGACATCCTCTTTGATTCTGATTGTAGGGAATGAAATGCACTTGATGTAGACTAGAAAGAAGACGTTCCCCTGGTTTGATCCTATCACGATCAGGACCGGTAACATATATAAAGATTCTAAAGATTCTGTCGATTTCTCACTCTTGAACCGGCTAAGATGATGCCTATGATGCTACTGTGGTACTGGTGTCGCTACCTATGCCTTCGCATCTGTCCAAAAAGACTAAGATAACGATGGAATTACAAGTTTTTCACTCCGGAAACGTGGACTCTGAAATCATAAACCTCTAACTCGGAACATGGAAACCAGGTTATAAACCTTAACTTGCTTTCCAACATTCAACAGATGAAACTGCACAAAACATTTTAATTTGGCCTATGATAATAATTTCCATATTTAATATGCAGTTTTTTACTTGTTTTTGTTTTAAAGGAGAATTCAAGCCCTTTATATACCAACTTGCTAACTTAAACATCTTTTGGTTCTTGGCCCCCTAGGCCAACCCCTATTTTTACTCCTACTATATCAAGTTGGGAAGGGGCTAGAGTAATTTGGTCTTGGATGTGAGTCAGCTTGGGTTACATGGCTTTTTCCCCAGAGGTCTTCTCCGAAAAGAGGGCCCCTTTGGTTACTATTGATTTCCTAGACGGTGGGAGAGGCCTACTAGGACCTGACTCATTGCTGGCCTATTTCAGTGAAAAGTACCAGAATCTTAACATTTAAAGCCCATTCAAGAAATATTTCGAGCAACACCACCTTTTAAACTGGCCGTGGAAGCTAAAACAACCTATAGGCAATCAAAACTTTGAATAATCAGGAATTTTTGCAAGCTAGCTCTTGCCGATTATATGTTTGACTTGCCTGCAAAAAAAAAGTATGGATGCCAAGTCACTGAAACCACTTCAGACAATGGTTGTTTTTACATTGCAAAATAAATGCAAATATTCAAATGCACCACATGTTTTAGACATATTATTTAGGAAATGAAGAAATTAATAATGAGACACAGAGGGAGAAGAATAATATTCATTGATTTGTTAAAAGAAAAAGAATTAAGACATTAAGCCTTATATATAGTTGCTTCCCTTCTACTCTATTCTACAAGTGGGCAACGGTAATAATATATTACCGTTGCAACAGTCTCACCAGTGAGTTTATTATATCACATATACAATAAATAAATACATAAATAAACTACATTAAAATATACTAAACATTTCAACACTCCCCCTCAAGCTTGGTGTATATATTTATACAACCAAGCTTGATTACATGACTAAGAAAAACATAAGTAGTCACGGGCTTGGTGAAGATGTCCGCCACTTGGCTTTTGGTTGAGATATGTTCCAGTTTAATGACATTGCTTTCAATCTTTTCTCGGATAAAATGTCGATCAATCTCCACATGTTTAGACTTATCATGTTGAATAGGATTTTCGGCCATATTAATTGCAGATATATTATCACAATAATGTGAATGGGCATAATAAATTCTTGATGTAGCTTCTTAAAAACCCTATTGATCTATAGTCCTTCACATAAAGCACGTGGCAAAGCTCTGAGTTCTGCTTCTGCACTGCTTTTTGAGACCACTGGCTGCTTTTTGCTCCTCCAAGTGACTAAGTTTCCCCATAAAGAAGTGCAGTAGCCCGTAGTAGACCGTATGTCCATCTTTGATCCAGCCCAATCTGCATCAGTATATATAAGTATCTGTCTATTGGAACTCTTAGTGAATGATAATTCCTTGACCAGAAGCCGCCTTTAAATACCTAAGAATACGCAAAGCAGCTTTAAGATGTACAGTAGTAGGATTATGCATGAATTGTGAAACAAAACTAACAGCATAACATATATTTGCTCTTGTATGATTAAGATAAATAAGTTTTCCTACTAATTTTTTATATCTAAATTATTTGTAGGAGTATTATCCCATTCTTTCTTTGGCTATATCCGAATTCCATAGGAGTAGCAACCGGCTTGCACCCAAGCATTCCGGTTTATGTTAATAAATCCAATATATATTTTCTTTGAGAAATAATCATGCTATTAGCAGTTCTAGCAACTTCCATACCTAAAAAATACCTTACATTTCCAAGATCCTTAACTTCAACTTCTGCAGACAACTGATTTATAAAAGTTTATCATCTACATACATAATCAATATAGTGAAAACAACGGTGCTAGAAAATCGAATAAAAAGTGTATGATCACTTTGGGTTTGGACAAACCCATATTTTGTAACCACCTTAGTAAATCTTTTGAACCATGCTCTAGGAGATTGTTTTAAACCATACAAAGATTTCCTAAGTTTACATATCATATGTTGGTTTTTATAAGTTCCAAGGCCAGGGGAATATCCATGTATACCTCTTTTTGTATATCTCCATTTAAAAATGCATTCTTCACAGTCTTTATCCCTTTCCTTAGTGGTACTAATTCCCAAGTTTTATTCTTATGCAAGTCTTGTAAGTCTTCATTCACAGCTTTAGTCCAGACCGGACTATCTAATGCTTCATTGATCCCTGATGGAATCCACTCCCTATCCAGATTACATGTAAATGTATTAAAATTTCTTCCTAACCGACCATAAGCTAGAAAAGTGTACAAGGGATGTTTAGTGCACTCACAATACCCTTTCGTAATGCAATAGGTAAATGATCATTATGAGTAGGAGACATGTTACCCGTGATTGAATCGTTTGGAAGAACCTGCAAACCTTCGGCTGTATTGTTTCGCCGGGTATATACCCGGGTTATGGGTAAATCAACACGTCCAATTTCAGTAGTAGGTAATACCTCCATGTTGGTGACAGGTTGTTCTTCAAGTGAAAAAAGCGTACAATGGTAGATATGTAAGGAATGCTCCATTTTTGGAACTGCAATTGGAGATTTATTCTTTTTTGGAAAAAAAATTAAAATTCCGAGTGGAAAAAATAGTAACCAATGCGGTAAGTGCCATTGTTCCATGTTAAAAGCATTTGACTTTCCATCCGAGTAAGGATACAGTCGATACTATCTAAATTCAGGCCAACACCAACTTTGTTCTTTATAACCTCCTCATAAATATCATTAACGGAGAGCAGATCTGCAAAGCTCATTGAAGAGTAAAGGGGACATGCACCACGCCTCCAACCATCGCATGCAGGCCAAGAACCAAAAAATAAAATCAAGAATATAAGCTTTTAACCAGAGAAAAAATTAAGTATGCCTTGGTACATTTGGTTGAGCGCTATCACATCAACCTGTTTTAAAGGAGAGTTATCACAATAGTACATCAACAAAACCAAAGTTCACTAGAAGAAAGTCTAGCACCAGAGAACATAATTCACAACCATGGTAAATCTATCAAACAACACAAACAAACAGATCTCAAGAGTGCTCCAAGCCTCCAACAGTAACTCTTGAAGCCAATTAGATAACATCTGCACATGCGGTGCTGTATGATACAAGAGGTCAATTGCGATCCTCAGACCAAGTGGCTTCCTAGTCTCAACTGTTGTATAACTCGAGGACAATAGTATAGCTAGGTAAGTATTATTATATGTAGTACACATAAATATAACAACAGCCACATTATGAATGATAAGTGTGAACAAAGAACACCAAGCATATAAGTTGAAGCACGCGCTCGGCTTCAAAAAGTATACCCCGGGACATGCCTCTTCCACCACACGTATTCTCTCCATTCTATATCCTGGCTACAACTCCCTTTAGACTCTACTGTGCTTCTCAGAGAAAAGACGCCACTCTCCCCAGGTATCCACTGCAACCTGTCTTCACTTGGTATCCAGCGCAATAGGGGGACAACATCCTCATAAATATGTAAAGACTGTCGAAATGTTGGATACCATCTAAGTTCTGCAGGACCCCAGCTTCATGCCACCTTAAATAAAAGAAACACGTGCATCTGCCATTCTCAATAATACCGTGTGATCCTGCAATAGCTCGCAACGCTCCATTAATTTCCTCCGTAGCGTCAAGTCAGTAGTCTTGGGCTTATACGTCCACAGCGTGCCACCTCTCAATATCACATGGTGAACCCATTTCACCCACAGAGATTCTTTCAAGCTACTTTTATATATATATATATATATATATATATATATATATATATTCATGTAGATTTATGTATATAAATGAATGTGTATATATATGCATATACGTCTGTGTGTATGTATGTGTATATACATACATACACATAAATAACACATATACACAAGTATACACATAAAAATATACACACACACATATGAATACATATGTACACACATACATACATATACACACTAATGGATGTTGTGTGATTGTTAAATGGGTTAGGGACTGGGGAGACATGGACTGACACTGGAGACTAAGAGAATAACAAGTGCATATGAACGAAAAATAATCAGAAGATGAATTATAGATCATAAGTGCAGAGGACAAAAAATAATCAAAAATGAATTACATAAAACGAGGGTATGACATCCTCTTTGATTCTGATTGTAGGGAATGAAATGCACTTGATGTAGACCAGAAAGAAGACGTTCCCCTGGTTTGATCCTATCACGATCAGGACCGGTAACATATATAAAGATTCTAAAGATTCTGTCGATTTCTCACTCTTGAACCGGCTAAGATGATGCCTATGATGCTACTGTGGTACTGGTGCCGCTACCTATGCCTTCGCATCTGTCCAAAAAGACTAGGATAACGATGGAATTACGAGTTTTTCACTCCGGGGACGTGGACTCTGAAACCATAAACCTCTAACTCGGAACATGGAAACCAGGTTATAAACCTTAACTTGCTTTCCACCATTCAACAGATGAAAAACCTTAACCCGGAACTCCCTAAACTTTAGCCTCAGGGCTTCGGTTATCTTAGGACCTTTCCCCAGGTAAAACCCTAAAGAAAGCATCGAAGATTCCATTCAGGTAGCTTCAGTTAGAGCTCAGAGGAGTAGACCTCTGCTCTGGACCTGTCCTAAATTTCCTAAACTCTGGGACTCGGGTAAACTCAGGAAACTGGAACTACGGTTAGGACAACAGAGTCCATCACCCAAGGGAAATCTACTCCCCAACCCTAACAGTCTAAGCTTCGGGTAGCTACAGGTTAGAAATTAGCCACCCAAGGGACAGGTCCTCAACTCACTAACTCACTCAAGGACTCCTAGCTTCAGTACTTCAGGTAGAGCTTCTGTTAGAAAACCTAACAAGGAGGTAGTTTCA
>AP025054.1:1066401-1079209 GCA_036186865.1 Eustoma russellianum
GGACGAAGAGAGCAGAGATTATAAAGAGCGCAAAGATGAGAGAAGAAAAAAGAAGGCGTTAAGAGACCCTCCCGCTCAGTCCAGTCCGGGAATCCTCTTCGTGATTTCCAAGAAGTGACAAAGAAACAATAGAAGAAAGGAGTGTAGGATTGGTATGGGTCACGCGCGGGCTGCCCCAGCTCCCAACTCATCTGGAGAATTCATTTTGCCCCTGTGTTGATGATCTACTAGTTGATTCAAGATCTGGGTGATTAACCCCATTTAACTAGTGCCGAAATAGGTCGGGAATCCGAAATGACGGCACAGCACAAGCCGCCATACCTCCGGAGGCTCCGCTTTGCCGCAGATCCACTCTGGTTTCGTCCCGAACCTCTCCTTGACCCATCCTCTTTGATTCTGATTGTGGGGAATGAAATGCACTTGATGTAGACCAGAAAGAAGACGTTCCCCTGGTTTGATCCTATCACGATCAGGACCGGTAACATATATAAAGATTCTAAAGATTCTGTCGATTTCTCACTCTTGAACCGGCTAAGATGATGCCTATGATGCTACTGTGGTACTGGTGCCGCTACCTATGCCTTCGCATCTGTCCAAAAAGACTAGGATAACGATGGAATTACGAGTTTTTCACTCCGGGGACGTGGACTCTGAAACCATAAACCTCTAACTCGGAACATGGAAACCAGGTTATAAACCTTAACTTGCTTTCTACCATTCAACAGATCAAACTGCACAAAACATTTTAATTTGGCCTATGATAATAATTTCCATATTTAATATGCAGTTTTTTACTTGTTTTTGTTTTAAAGGAGAATTCAAGCCCTTTATATACCAACTTGCTAACTTAAACATCTTTTGGTTCTTGGCCCCCTAGGCCAACCCCTACTTTTACTCCTACTATATCAAGTTGGGAAGGGGCTAGAGTAATTTGGTCTTGGATGTGAGTCAGCTTGGGTTACATGGCTTTTTCCCCAGAGGTCTTCTCCGAAAAGAGGGCCCCTTTGGTTACTATTGATTTCCTAGACGGTGGGAGAGGCCTACTAGGACCTGGCTCATTGCTGGCCTATTTCAGTGAAAAGTACCAGAATCTTAACATTTAAAGCCCATTCAAGAAATATTTCGAGCAACACCACCTTTTAAACTGGCCGTGGAAGCTAAAACAACCTATAGGCAGTCAAAACTTTGAATAATCAGGAATTTTTGCAAGCTAGCTCTTGCCGATTATATGTTTGACTTGCCTGCAAAAAAAAAGTATGGATGCCAAGTCACTGAAACCACTTCAGACAATGGTTGTTTTCACATTGCAAAATAAATGCAAATATTCAAATGCACCACATGTTTTAGACATATTATTTAGGAAATGAAGAAATTAATAATGAGACATAGAGGGAGAAGAATAATATTCATTGATTTGTTAAAAGAAAATGAATTAAGCCATTAAGCCTTATTTACAGTTGCTTCCCTTCTACTCTATTCTACAAGTGGGCAACGGCAATAATGTAGTACCGTTGCAACAGTCTCACTAGTTAGTTTATTACATCATATACACAATAAATAATTACATAAATAAACTACATTAAAATATACTAAACATTTCAACAGGAAACAACTAAAGATTCTTCTTACTTGACAACATACCAGATACAGCCGTGTAGGTTGAGGCGTATGAGCCAAAACGCCGGCTCTTAGTGCAGTCACAAGTCTGGTTGCATATCCAAATAAGGCACACCAGATATACTTAAACCCCTTTGACGCTATGTATATGAAGGGTTGAGGATCCCGGTCTTTTCGATAATCAAAACATAACACTAATGCCACTAGCATTGAGGGAATAGCCTCTAAGGACAAATAAAAGACTTGCTCAACAGCAGTGAGATGCATACAAGAAATGGAAATGATCAAAGATAAAGAACTACAAAAAGGGTTTCGACAGTAACAATACATGAGTAAGGATACAGTCGATACTATCTAAATTCAATCTAACACCGGCTTTGTTCGTCATAACCTCCTCATAAATATCATTAACGGAGAGCGAATCTGCAAAGCAAACATTGAAGAGTAAAGGGGACATGCAGCACGCTTCCAACAATTGCATGCATGCCAAGAACCAAAACAAATAAAATCAAGGATATAAGCTTTTAACCAAGAATAAAAATTAACCATGCCTTGGTACATTTGGTTGAGCACAAACAAAACAGATCTCAGAGAGTGCTCCAAGCCTCCAACAGTAACTCTTGAAGCCAATTAGATAACATCCGCACATGGGGTACTGTATGATACAGGAGGTTAGTTAGGCGATCCCAAGACCAAGTGGCTTAGTATTCTCAACTGTTGTATAACTCGAGGAACGTAGCATAGCCAGGTAAGTATTATTACATGTAGTTTGGTCATCTACACAAAAGTTGTAAGGAAAACGTACGCTTTCCATTTTGAAATATATTGTCTGGATCACAACCCAACCCCCCCCCCCCCCCCCCCCAAAACAAAAAAAAAGGAAAAAAAAAAAGAATAAGTCCATAATCATTGGTGAGACAGTAGAGGAAATACAAACACATTAAAAAAGTATAGCACAAACAAATAGCAAAATGACACCCTTAGATATTTTTTTTAAATTAAAAAAAGAAGAGGAAACCATGCCAATTCACAAGCATCAATATACTCAGTTGTTCAGCAGCTAGTACAGTAAAATTGAAAGTCAGTTGAGAGAATACATAATTTAAGATCTCGAAGTTCAATGTTGGTAGTATATTCCGAATGCTGAGGACTAAACACACTTTAAAAAAATCAAAGAGCTACGTACAGCATGCCATACATATTAGAGCTCAATGTCAAAATTTCCACCATACACGTCAGTACAGCTTATGAGAATGTGTCCGCTTGCATAAAAGCACACTTAATTAATCCACTAGTTATCAGCCACAAATTAACCAAGCTGAATGCATAATTGATCTCAGAATCTCAAAGGAATATTTGGTTGGGACTGTGTCAACGTCAATGGTTATAACTTGCATTCCTCCCAATGGAGTCAGATGGTACTTCTCGCAGGAGGAAATTACCGGAGATAACACAAAAATAGAAAAATGAAAAAAGTAAACATATAAGAGGTAACTAAAGGGCATCCATGAGAGAAGGTAAATGTATAAGTATCAAAATTAAAAGCGAAATGTATGAGGGAAACATTAAAAACAGAGCATGCATGGATGCATGTATATATTCTCGTTAGATGGAGTTTCTCTTCCTTAATCACCAACTGGTGATGGTGTAGAAATTATGAAGAACAACATATTAGAGGCTCAATGAATATATTATTCAGACTTAATTTTAAATGTACAAATGAGTAAAGTCTTATATAGAGGCTACATCAAAGGCAACAAGCTGCCTGGATTGCCAACGGTTAGAATGCAACAGCTATATTCCTTACTTAACGGCTATATCTTTTGACCCACTCAACTAATGTGTAAACTAAGTATATAAGATATATACCAATATATTTTTGTAGTGTATATGTATGTGCACAAAGTCAATATACAGGGTATATGTATAAGGATATCAACAGTGTATATGTACAGCATAGTGTGTATATTTCTATACTCCCCCTCAAGCTTGGTCTATATGTTTATATAGCCAAGCTTGAAAACAAGTATCTGAAATATTCTGGAAGTCACTGGATTGGTGAGAATATCTGATAAAACATGTCCAATATTAATAACCTCAGCTTCTATCTTCATGTTGGACTGGATTTTTCTAACTTCGTCTTCATTACTTGCATGCTTATATCTTGTAAGCTTTTGGCTTTGATTCTCCTAAAATGTTTTCCTTGTCTTAATGTATTCTTCAAACACCTGAAGAACCTTTAAGCAAACTTTAAAGTGTTTATTAGTAGAATCATACATAAACTAACTAAATATAACAATTGTTAAACATAGTGTGCGATAAACAAATCAATGACTGTAGTAATTCTATATAATAACTTTGACTTTTTTTCCCATATTCACATTAGTATTATCAACAAAAACAGGTGTTATGTATATAAACCTTCTGAAATTTTGTCCTATCTATTCTATGGTAGTTATATCATAAGGTAGTTATTACTGTTCTTCCTCATAATTAGTCACTTAACTAAATCCAATCATTTCTCAAGGACACCGAGTTACAATCAAACAGACACGTAGAGAATCTCAAAAAATCTTGTAAATATTAGGTCAATAAGACAGTCAACCAAAAAAACAGAATTACCAAAAATGCTGAATACTCATGCCCAATCAAGATTCCTATGTTTTTGTTTTCTACCCCACCACAGGAATTATGCAATGCTTCTCAGGTTATTACCCTCCATACTTAACCAATCCATTATCACACTTAACATTTCAAGTTCAAAGGGAGTTGACCGCCCAAACTATTTTGATGACAAATTCAAGAGAGCCAAACTTGGTAATAAGAAGAAATTCAGGTGGGGTACCTTGAAGAGAATTTAAGGAAAGATCAAGCTGCTGAAGTTGTTCTAGTGGCTATATTGATAAGGAATCATACCTGAGAACAGATTGTTCCCAAGGACAGCAAGAACAAAACATTTTGGCAAAGTAGAAAGATTTGAGCCCAACTCGTTATTGCTCATATCAAGGAAATGTAAGCTCACTATCCTGTCAACATCAGGTAATTTACTCATTATTTGACAGATTAATGTCAGTCAAACACAAAGACCTGCTTATGGGTGAGTGCAGAGATTCACTCAACAAATTATTTCTCAAGCTCAACCTTCTGTGATTTGATAAAGCATTAAAGTAGTAAGAATTACAAGAACAGAAGACAAGAGAAACAACATAAACACAAATTCATCGGCCAATATCAATTAGGAGCAGCAAAGCGATTTATATAAAAGAAGTTCAGTAATAAATATCTTTATAACATTAGTAGACAACATACAACTAATCTATCACAAACTGATTGGTAGAGATCAAACATGAAATCTAAACATCCAAAAAAAACACTAAGCAGAAAAAATCCCAAAGCAAGGAATACTGCATTGAAAGATTACATAAGGTATTAAAGATCATATTTGAACTGTGGGGGAGCAAGAACTGTCAATATTCTTCCTTTTTCAAATCAATTATCAAGATAAATTAAACCTAGCATTACCACCAATTGAATATAACTAAAAGAGTTTCTAAGATGTTTGACTATAATGATGCTAAAACATACACAAAATACACAAGCACCCAAACCAATTAACCACAAATGAAGTATGCCATACTAGTTATAGATACAAACTTAGCTTTTCAACCGGAAAAAAAATCAAAACAAATGATAAATAGACTTCAATCGTCACATCTTGAGACTCTCCTTTGTTCAGCACAGTACATATATAAAACAACACATACTTAAAGAATAGGAAAGAATTGAGTAAGAGTTTACAATTACTAGTCATGAGTTTGATATACCTGCATCAATGTGGATGAGCATATGATGGCTAACCAAAGTCCAAAGCATGAAGGAACACAAGAAACAATAATGCAAGAGGAGAAGTCCTCTTCCGGTGATATCATAACCTCCGAACTACAAAATCCGAATCCATTTTTTAACTTCTCAATCTTCTCAAATTCAACTTGCCTCCTATGAAACAATGTGGATGAACATATGATGGCTAACCAAAGTCCAAAATATGAAGGAACACAAGAAACTATAATGCAAGAGGAGAAGTCCTCCTCTTCCGGTGATATCATAACCTCCGAACTACAAAATCCGAATCCCTTTTTTAACTTCTCAATCTTCTCAAATTCAACTTGCCTCCTATGAAACTCTAAGCTGAAGATGTTGGGCCATCAAATTCAGACCAGTCAATCTTTGATGGAAATTATGACTTTCTGTACACAGCATCTGAATCTCCAAAGGCAAAACCCCTAATTTTGAATTGCTTGCATATATGTAAAACTGACAAATTCGTAACAAACATCTAATCCCTAATTTGAAAGTAGGGTGACGGAGAAAGAATTGAAAAAAACAAGAATTTTACTCGAAGCATGACAAGATATTTCATCTGATCAAACTCCAAAATGAACAAGGTTTGGTCCCTTTTTAGGCTTTGGTCGTCCAGAAATTGAAATGGGGCAACAAAAGGACACGTCAATTCTTTTCTTTAAATTGCAACTTGAAATGGACACATCAGCACATCCATTTGCCAACTTGCCACACTGATAGAATAGAAGTAGGTGTAGTGGGTCGTATACAAAACGTTACCACCATAAAAAATTAACACGTCAATTGTTTCTCAGCCGATGGTCTCATAAATAAATTTCAATATCTCAAACGGAACCCTTAGCACAGACCTCCACAACAATCATTGTACTTCATCCTTCACCTCCATACTTCTTTCTCTTTCTTCTGCCTTTTTCTTTCTTTTTCCCTTCTCTTCAACCATCCTTTAAGTTCTTGTTCTTGGTGGGATAAAATGGAGATGGCAATAATCAATTGGAAGGGAAAAAATAGACTCGAGACTTGTGAAAAATGATTTTCATGAGCACCTTAATGCTCCACAGTGACTTGATTTTTCTGTTCCAGAGTCTAAAAATAAGAATCAGAGTTTGGAGTCATTGGCTTTGCAATGAGAGGGAAAAGTCATGAAGACCTTATCCAAAAATGGCTTCTTTTACAAGCATGCAAATCAAATCTTTTCCTGAAATTTTCCCTCCTCAAAACAAATCCCTAAAATGCGTTTGTGATCCATATGAAACTAAGAAAGTAGATATTTCAGAAACTGAAACCTCAAGTGCAATTTGTGGCTCTCTGGCCTTATGGCTCAACGGCCTTGAAGAGACTCCTCTATTTGTTCATATTTCAAACTTCATTTCCCCTTTATTTCTCGTGCACAATCCAATTAGCCTCGGTGGATAACACACTCTTTCTGGATGAAATTCTTTCCCTAAACTCAGACTCATTTTGACAAACAATTTCTTTCAGGGTTAATTGCACCCGGTATCCATTCTTTTCCACTAAGTTTTAAGTAGCATACAATCTTTCATGAAACTCACTTACCATCCAGTGTTATAGGGAAATAGACACCTGGCATCTGGCAACCGGGAAATGACCTGTTGTAGGTGGTTTTTATGAAATTTCCTTTTTTTTCACTTTTCCCCCAAGTGGCGCCGAACTTTTCCTAACCCTGGTTAATTTCATCTTCCATCCATTCCTTCCAAATACAATTCCTTCCAAATACGAGGATGTATGGGAAGATAGCTATGTTTCATTCTTTCGATGGGGTTTTCTTGCCCTTTCCGCGCCGCTTTCAAGTTGAGGGTCTATTAGCAGTTTATCTGGGTTTTATTTCTTCCCGCTCATAGCAGAGTGGTCTTTATCAATTTAAGAATAGATTGAAAGTGGTTTTGTGGCGATGGAGGGTGGTTTTAGGTTTGGCAGTTTGGAGGATTCAGTCAATGAGTTGTTAAACTTTGATGCATATGCTGGATGGTGCAATATTCCGAATGCAACAGATAACCCGTACGCCATGTCGCCTTTTAATTCAAGTAATTTGTCGTTTGATGGGTTGAGCTTTGGAATACCGGGGACTGGGGGATTTACTCAGTCAGAAGGCCCAAATTTGGGAAATTGTTCTTACGTGCCTGATATGGTTATGCAAGGGTCGGAGTCTCAGTTTGTTGTCAACATGGATTCTGATGATGGCATTGACCAGGTTTCTAAGAGAGGCGTGGCTTCTATTGGGCAGAATGATGCATTGGATTATCAAAATCGTGTGATTCTAAGGCCGCCTCCTGTGACACTTGCTGAAAAGATGCTGAAAGCATTGTCATTGTTTAAAGAATCAGCTGAAGGTGGTATTTTGGCCCAAGTTTGGGTTCCCTTGAAGAATGGTGAACAGTACATCTTGAGCACTTGTGATCAGCCTTATTTACTTGATCAGGTGCTATCTGGATGTCGTGAAGTGTCCAGATCCTTCACATTTGCGGCAGAAGTGAAACCAGGGTCAGTTTTGGGCCTTCCTGGACGTGTATTTGCATCCAGAGTTCCAGAGTGGACATCGAGCGTGTTATACTATAATAACAAAGAGTACTTGCGGGTGCAACACACACGGCACCATGAAGTCCGTGGATCGATTGCTTTGCTAGTTTTTGATGGAAATGCATCATGTTGTGCCGTTCTGGAGATTGTCACCACTGCAGAGAGAACAAATTTTGATACATAAATGCAAACTGTGTGTCGTGCCCTTGAGGTTAGTTTCCATTTTCCAAGGTTAAAATTTGTTTCTTGGAGAGAGTTCTCTTGTATGTGAGTTGAAGAAAGCGGCGTTTTTGCTGCTGAAAATATCAACAGAAATGCTTGCAGATTCATTTTTTTTGGAAGCATCTGTCTCAGGTATCTTTTTATCTATGGAAAGCTTGTGATTGAGTACAGGGGTGATGAACATTGGCACTTTGAATGAAGTTTTGCCATATGCATATTTTGTTTTCCCTTTAATATTGGAGGTAAAATAGTCAACCTTGGTTAAAGTCGGGTTAAAAGTATGATTAAGTCCGGTCAAATGTCAATTTCAGCGGTCAACGGTCGACTAGCAGGTCATCCGGATGCCAAGTGTCTATTTCCCCTATAACACTGGATGGTAAGTGAGTTTCATGAAAAATTGGATGCTACTTAAAACTTGGTGGAAAAGAATGGATACCAAGTGCAATTAACTCATTTCTTTCAATTGACATCTTTCGATTTTGGCTTTATAGCCATGATTTCATAGCCTATCAAAGATTTCTGCTATCACATATTTTTCTCTATAGCCAAGGCTCTTCATAGCAAATTAAAAAAGATTTCAGCTATCAAAGATTTCTCTCTATAGCCAAGGCTCTTCATAGCCTATTCAGAAAATAAATTTATGCTTCATGAGTCTGAAACTCAGTTGACATGGGTGAACTTCCCTGGAGATTTGTGGCTCTCTAGTCAAGGTACTACCGCCTATTGAAGATTTCGGCTTTATGCCAAGGCTCTTATTGGCCTATTGAAGATGGTTCAAAGAGATGTTATCCTTGGACTCAGAGGGATGATCCTTGGACAATTTTGAAGATGGCTCAGAGGCCTTGAAAGTTTATAGACTTATATGTCTTTGAAAGTTAATGGATAGCCCTCGAAGTTGTTTAGCTTTATGGCCTAATCGAAGACTCTATGGTCTCTTGAAGGTTATGTGACCTCTTTAAATTTTTTGGCTCTATGACCAAGATTATGTGACCTCTTTGAATTTTTCGGCTCTATGGCCAAGGTTTTGTTACCTCTTTGAATTTTTTGGCTCTATGGCCAAGGTTCTATGACCTCTTTGATTTTTTCGGCTCTATGGCAAAGGTTCTGTGACCTCTTTGATTTTTTTTTTTGACTTAATAGTCATGAAGAAATGGCTCTTTAGCCTTTGAAGGATAATGGCTCTACGACCTTTGATACGGATCTGTGGCCCTGAAAAATAAGCATCAATGGATAAAACATATGTTAAAAAAAGCATCAATGTTCACACCTGTGAAGAGGAAGTGAATTACTCCCAGTTCCAGTAAGACCAACGAACGCCAACTTGTTCTTTGTCCTCATTCTCAGCCGGCTGGAGTGAATGGAGGTATGTGAGTTGCTGCTGGCACCAAAGGTTAAAAACAGTTGGATATTACAGGCCCTGAAAAGAAAGAAGGCCAAAAAAACTCAGTGTAGAAGAAAGCAGTTGTAACAGGTATGTCTTCTTCACAAGTCACATCTTCTTCTTCTTCTTGAGCTCATGGCTCTGATACCATGTAGAAATTATGAAGAACAACATATTAGAGGCTCAATGAAGATATTATTCAGACTTAATTTTAAATATACAAATGAGTAAAGTCTTATATAGAGGCTACATCAAAGGCAACAAGCTGCCTGGATTGCCAACGGTTAGAATGCAACAGCTATATTCCTTACCTAACGGCTATATCACTTAACCCACTAAACTAATGTGTAAACTAAGTATATAAGATATATACCAATATATTCTTGTAGTGTATATGTATGTGTACAAAGTTAATATACAAGGTATGCGTATAAGGATATCAACAGTGTATATGTACAGCATAGTGTGTATATTTCTATAGATTGGTGTATGTATCGGCAGGGAGAACTGGATACACAGTTCCGTCAAGTAGATTTCTCAAACCGAAAAAGGCAAAGAGCAGGAGCATCATAAAAAGGAAAACAAAGAAGTCTAGAAGGGGGAAAAGGAGGGGAGAGAGAGCGAGGCATGGTAAAGAAAAAGTCCTCAAAATGAGAGCACCCACAGTTATATACTCCGAAAAACAAAGAAAACTACAGCACATTCCCTAAGTGATCTAAAACTACCTAATTATTACATATACCTTCATAGGCTATGCATTTTTGCAGCTATCCAAAGAACCGGTCAAAAACCCAGCTATACAACAACCCAAATAGCTAAAGATGGTTCATAGAAAACTCACCACCCAAAAATTCTTCATCTTGCTTACGTCTCGTGGGCTGATTGTTCAAAGCATTGTAAGCAACTGTTACAAGAACAGCAAGGCGCACAAACGACTCCAAAACAGTTCCACTCAGATGCCTGACAAAAATAACACTGTTAACCTTTACCCTTTACCTATTTGAACACGGTTTCCATTTCTCAATTACAAATTCCTCTAGTAGAGTTTAAGGCAAGTGGTCACCTTTCTTTATGATGATTAAAATATACAACAAACTTAACAGCCTCACCATCCGTGGTAATTCTCCAAATTGTGCCCCCTAATAGATGCCCAGCTACATACATGAGGTGCAATAACAATTCTTTCTCCTTTCCCTGCGATGAGTTTTCAGGCTGTTCTTAGACAAGATATTATTTGACCTTTCTTTCTTTCTTTTTTTTTTCACAAAATCTTACCAGACGTGATAATTTTGTGAGTAGGTTAATGTGGTGATGCTTTATCGATATCATCCAAGGTAAACAATTCAAACTCCGATATTTGCTGCAAAGGCAATTCATATGGCCGCGAAGTCAAATTCTTGAAGATACAGTAGATAAGTCGCAGTTAAAGATGAATACATATCCCCATTCATCCACCAGTCCCCCCAACCCCACCCACCCACCCCCAAAAAAGGACAGAAAATGATGACTCCATGTGTTTAGGCGGATTATCCCGAGACCTTTTCAAGTTTAAAACTCGGACTTTACACCTTTATGTTTTTGGACTAAACTCAGAAATTGCATAACGTGGTCGAATAAGGTACTGTACTTGAGATAACGACTCCCACAGCTTTAGGCGGTGGAGCTGACTGAAGCATGTATGGTAGGTGCTAGAGTGGGAAACTGCATAAATTTAACAACAGCCACATTATGAATGATAAATGCAAACAAATAACACCAAACATATAAGTTGAAGCACGCACTGAGCTTCAAAGGTAAAAAGTGAACAAGGTTGAGGAAAAATTGCAGAATGGGCTGGATATTATTCTAATATTTCAGTTCCAAAACACCTAACATCTCTGAAGAGAAAGCTAAGATTACGGTAGCAAGGGTATTCACATAAAAGATGGCAAAATGTATTATTTCTCAACTCTAAAATGCTTGAACCGGACATCAAAACAGGAAATAGAAATTACCTGGCCTATTTCAGTGAAAAGTACCAGAATTTTAACATCTGAAGCCCATTCAACAAATATTACGAGCAATAACATCTTCTAAACTGGCTAAGGAAGCTAAAACAACCTATAGGCAGTCAAAGCTTTGAACAATCAGGAAATTTTTGCAAGCTAGCTCTTGCTGATTATATGTTTGACTTGCCTGCAAAAAAAAAGAATAGATGCCAAGTCACTGAAACCACTTCGGACAATGCTTGATTTCACATTGCAAAATAAATGCAAAAATTCAAATGCACCAAATGTTTCAGACAGATATCATTTAGGAAACAATTAAAGATTCTTCTACGTGACAACATACTAGAACAACAGTGCAGGTTGAGGCGTGTGAGTCAGAACGCCGGCTCCTAATGCAGTAACAAGTCCGACTGCATATCTAGATAAGGCACACCCACATATACTTAAACCCCTTTGACGCATGTGTATCTGAAGGATTGTGGATCCCGGTCTTTTCGATAATCAAAACATAACACTAATGCCAATATCATTGAGGGAATAGCCTGTAAGGACAAATTAAAGACTTGCTCAACAGCAGTGAGATGCATAGCAGGAATAGGACTGATCAAAGATAAAGAACTACACTGAACAAAAATTGCACTATTAGAAATATTATGGTATTAAGAAACCTGAAACAGGAGTTACAAAAAAAATAAACAAGTTAGTAAATCATTGTGCTTTATCCCATCATATCCTAAAGTCAAAGAAGAGTGTCCTTGACTTCATTATAAATGAAAAGAAAGAGATGCAACAAAAGGAGAAGAAAAAATTTATAGGGAAATTCAGCTTGCTTTTTGCAGCAAGGGAGACCACATAATACCTTATCAGTCTCAAGAAGGTGGCTGACATTCGACTGTAACCTGAAAATCCTGTAGGCTTCAACTCTGAACATTTTCGACTCCACCTTCATTAAAAAATATAATATATCTCAAAGAATTACATAGAAGTTTCAGACTCCTTGAAATGAAAAAAGCATACCTCCTCATTCTCAGACATTGTAATGATCTTTTTCAAACATGCATGTACAGTGGCAGATATGTCGGGAATGCTCCATTTTTTGGAACTTCAATTGGACATTTAGTAGAAAAGTAGCATTTAAAGATGAATACATATATACCCTTCATCCACCAGTCTCCCTCCCCTCACCCATAACCCCCCCCCCCCC
>AP025054.1:1087831-1309922 GCA_036186865.1 Eustoma russellianum
AAAAAAAAAAAAAAAAAAAAAAAAGTAGAATTAGTAAGCGATCTAAACGTAACTAATTAAAGGTGAAATCTTAAAATTAAATCAAGAAATAAATGAGTGATAAAATCCGTACAACTACAGAATGCAGTTGACACCAAGATTTCAGCGGTGCTGCACAAAAAAAAAAAAAGTAGAATTAGTAAACGTAACTAATTAAAGGAGAAATTTTAAAATTAAATCAAGAAAAACTGAGTGATAAATCCGGAGAGAAGTTCAAGGATGGAAGTGTTGACATAGTCATTCCACTCGCATACAATGAAGAAGTTGAAGCCCCCGTCCGACACCAAATAAGAGAGAACAGTCTCCTTATAAAACCCACACAATGTCGTCACATGCACAGGTGTTCCCATTTTGTCTTCTCTTATCCAGGGGTTCTCAGATAGTCTCCCATGTCCCTTGGGTTTCGAAAGAGAAGGAACCTGAGTTTCGAAAGAGAAGGAATCGTCTGAATTTTCAAGAAAATATGACAGACTCTTGACCCTGTATATTGCTTTATAGCCGTTGAGGGTCCAGTTATCCAACGGCTTCCACCTGTCACCTGAATGAGCTGTGCTGGAGACGCTATTTTTTGCGGTTTGGATCTTCTCCCAAAGTTACTCTCTCCCAAAGTTACCCAAAGTGAGAACGACATCGTTTTTCTCTCATTTATTAAAAATTTTTTTTTAACGGGTTTACTTTCTTCCCTCCTCCAGGTTTATTTCACTTTCAGAGAGAACCCTAGCTTCCACCTCAATTGCTCTGAACCGATTTTATGCAGCTTCTTTTGCAAGATCTTTACACACTCAGTGTTTCTTCTTGATTCATTTAAAATTCAACATCTTGGAGTCGCAGAGTTCATCGTCAATGAAAAAAATGTTGAAATTGATGTCCTTCAAATGATTCGAGATGCAAAGTTCTCTTTGTAGAGTTTTATGCATTTATACTAAATCAGGTTTTTTTTTTGGTTTTTTGGCCTTCGTTACTGTCAATACACTGATATCATATATTTATGCTATGTTTTTTTTTTGATTATTTTAGAATATGGATTCAACTTCTACTAGCAAATCTTCTCGTCGACAACTAGTTTATGGGGTGAGGGATGAAGACTCTGGGCTGGGTGAAGATGGTGGAAACGTGATGAACATGACTGAATTGAAAGATATAAATGTAATTCATTCCCGCTTACCCCCTGAAACGATTCCGCAAGTAGGCTTGTTGTTTGATACCGAAGAAGATGCTTGGCAATATTATCTTAAATATGCCAAACAAGTCGGCTTTGGAGTTAGAAGGCAAGCATCCTACAATGATAAGAATGGATACTTATTGGATAGAACATTCGTTTGTTGTGCCCAAGGAAAACGAAAATCGGATAAACGTGATGTCAATGTGAAAACGCATCGTCCTGAAACAAGGTTTGGTTGTTTGAGTAGAATGAGAATTAGTAGAAAACATTGTGACAGATTTCGTATCACTGAGTTTGTGGAAGAGCACAATCACTACCTTTCAAGTCCGTGCAAAACGCACATGATCAGAAGTCATAGAAAAATATCTGTAAATCAGGCAGCTGAAATTGAAATAGCAAGCGGTGTTGGAATTGCTCCAAAAGCAGCATATGATTTAATGGCGGTGCAGGCTGGTGGAAAAGAGGTTTTAGGTTTCGTCAGTGAAGATTATAAGAACTATCTTCGAAACAAAAGAACCAGATATGTGGGAGATGGAGACACAGGAGGTGTTCTTGAGTACTTGCGTGGAATGCAGGTTAAGGATCCTAATTTTTTTTATGCCATACAGCTTGACTCACATGATATGATAACAAATATTTTCTGGGCTGATGCAAAGATGAAAAGAGACTATAACCACTTCGGAGACGTTGTTTGCTTTGACACCACTTACAGAAAAAATAATGAAGGTCGTCCAATTGCACTATTTGTGGGTGTCAATCATCACAAACAAACTACAATATTTGGTGCCGCCTTGATGTATGATGAAACTGCTGAATCTTTCGGGTGGTTGTTTGACACCTTTACTAAAGCCATGTGTGGAGTTAAGCCGAAAACTATTCTAACTGATCAGGATGCCGCAATGTCTAAAGTATTGGCATCAGAGTGGCCAAAAACTTATCACCGCTTATGTGTTTGGCATATTTTTCAAAATGCACTCACCCATTTGAGCCATGTTTTTGGAGAGTTCAAGGATTTTTCAAAAGACTTTCAGGCATGCATATATGAGTACGAAGACGAGGAAGAGTTTTTTGAAGCTTGGAAGTCAATGTTGGATAAATATAATCTTCAAGATAATATATGGTTGAAGCGATTGTTTGAGTTGAGAGAAAAATGGGCTTTAGTATATGGACGGTTTACATTTTGTGCGGATATGTATACAACTCAAAGAAGTGAAAGTATGAACAGTTTGCTTAAAAGATATGTTAGCTACAAGAACAAGTTCTTAGAGTTCTTCAATCGCTTTGACAGGTTAATCGCCGATCGACGGTATGAGGAGTTGAAAGCTGATTTTAAAGCAAATATTAGTGTTTATTCACTATCATTTCCTTGTGAATTGCTTAAGCATTCATCTATGATCTACACACCAGTTGTTCACAAATGGTTTCAAGATGAATTTATTAAATCTGTGGATGCGAGTTGTGTTGATTGTGGTGAGTTGGGGACTGTTAGAAAGTATACGGTGACTAACTACCATAAAAAGTTTCACCATACTGTCATGCATGATGAAGTAGCTGGTACATTTGCTTGCTCGTGCATGAAGTTTGATTTTGCTGGAATTTTGTGCTCACATATACTAAAACTATTTAGTATGAAAACTATTGTACGAATTCCAAACAAGTATATATTAAAGAGGTGGACCCGCAAAGCAAAGGCACATGTTGAAGTTGATGATGTTGTTATCAATGTGAACGGCATGGATCCAGATGTTATTTATACACGTCGATATAAAGATCTTTGTCATTTATATGTTGAGTTGGCAACGAAAGCAGCATAAACGGAAGAAACATATTTATGTGCACGACATGGTCTCCTCGAAATGGTTGCGAAAGTGGATGCATCTTTACATGCGCACGGGATGAATGAAAAAGAAAACAGAAAAGAAGCTGAAAGTGAACCGACGAAAGAAAGTTGCTTAGAACCGCAAGAAACAAGTTCTGACAAAATTAAAGGGATCAAAACAAAAAAGAAAACAACTTCAGGTATTAGGCTGAAGAGTTCACTAGAAAAGAACATGAAGAGAAGGAGATGCACACGTATGAGTCAAAGTCATAATTCATCAATGCCACGCGAACCATCTCCAATGATCGGCTCTTCAATACTGAGTGAATTATCGACAATACCAATTCAGGTTATGTATATATGTATTTTTTAACATGTTGCCTTAAAATTTTACCAATATTATTTAACATGACTTCATGAACTTTGTTAGGCATCTCAAGGAATATCTCATCCATGGTGCGTACAACCGGTTTACTTACCAAGCAATTCGCATGCCAACGTTCAACAAATAACGATGATGCAACAAATTCCTCCTCAACTATGTGCACCATATATGATTGATCCATCTCAGTTACAAGCATACTGGGCTACACAATCTTCACAAGTAATAGTTGTATTCACATATAGCTATTTACCTTTCACATAACATGTGGTCTTTACCGACATTTGAGTTTACATATTCTTATGTTGTTTATATCAAAATTCCTTTTCAGGTTCATGTTGGTCAAAATACAAATGGCAGCAACGCATGAATGTGTAAATGCCAGTCTCATTGTGCAGCAGACATGTTTTGTAGATCTTTGGGATGTATGATATGATAAATTCGATGCATTTGCAATGTTTGTATAGATGAATGTAATTTTAATTTTGTTTTCTATTGTTGTATCTGTTCATGATTTGCAATATTGCGCTGCAGATTTGATCCAACATTTCGCCCTTCATTGTTTGCTTACAAACAGATTTGGGGTATATGAATGTATTTTGGTTTTTGATGCTCATTCTTCTTTTTGGTATTTTGCTTGTTCTTTTCTTAGCACTTAGCAGGGGATATTTGTTGTGTATTTGTTAAGGAATGCGAAATTGTTTGTATAAGAGGCTCTGCAATTGATTTAAGGGAAAACTCCAGGATGTTGAATTTTAAATGAATCAAGAAGACGCTGAGTGTGTAAAGATGCGGCAAAAGAAGCATGGAAAAATTTCAAAGCAAGTGGATAAATCTTCTCTTTGTCAAAGCTGCAGAAAATCGGTTCAGAGCAATTGAGGTGGAAGCTAGGGTTCTCTTTGAAAGTGAAATAAACTTGGAGGAGGGAAGAAAGTAAACCCGTAAATTTTTTTTTTTAATAAATGAGAGAAAAACGATGTCGTTCTCACTTTGGGTAACTTTTGGGAGAGAGGAACTTTGGGATAAATCCGGAGAGAAGTTCAAGGATGGAAGTGTTGACATAGTCATTCCACTCGCATACAATGAAGAAGTTGAAGCCCCCGTCCGACACCAAATAAGAGAGAACAGTCTCCTTATAAAACCCACACAATGTCGTCACATGCACAGGTGTTCCCATTTTGTCTTCTCTTATCCAGGGGTTCTCAGATAGTCTCCCATGTCCCTTGGGTTTCGAAAGAGAAGGAACCTGAGTTTCGAAAGAGAAGGAATCGTCTGAATTTTCAAGAAAATATGACAGACTCTTGACCCTGTATATTGCTTTATAGCCGTTGAGGGTCCAGTTATCCAACGGCTTCCACCTGTCACCTGAATGAGCTGTGCTGGAGACGCTATTTTTTGGGCAGAATAAACACCGGAGTATAAAATGTAGAGGACACGTGTACCTATCTTTCCAATGCGGATTTGTTTCATTAAAATTACCTAGTTTTACATTTATGGAGGAAAAAAACATTGTAAATACACACTTATGGAGAAGATCTGATTGATTAAAGCGAAAAGGATATAACCCGAAGTTAAATAAGCTAACATTTAAAATATCAATTTTCAAAAGTATTGTTGCTTTGCAAAGCTGTCCATAAAGGTCAAACCATTACTTTAGTCCATTTTATGTAGAAACATTTTGATATGCACGTTATGACAAGTCCAAAACAATATTATATGTTATCCATTAATTACAAATAGCTACCCTAAACATAAGGATAACTTTTCTAGTTTAATATGCAGGAACTTTCACATGCACAAATACGATATGAAAAAAAGACCATACACACAGTAATATCCCAACGAAAGCACAAATACGATATCTTATACTTTTATTAGGGGTTAATCACATTTGCTCCCTTTAGTGTACGTAATTAATCATTTGCCTCCGAGGTTTGAAATCACACACTTAACCCTCTGAATTATTGGACTGATGTGGAAAATGTCATTTCAAGCAAAAATTCGTCGGAAAAGAGTGACATGGCCAGTGGCAGAGCCAGAAGTCCCTTCTTGGGAGGGCACTGATAGGCTTCGCCACAGGAATACCACCGGACATCGTTTCAGGCTGAGAAAACCAACAAAATTTTTTAGACATATTTTTGTATTATAACATAAAATACGTAAAAGAAAACACATCTACCAACCAATGTACAAAAGAAAATACATAACAAACAATATACGGATCATAATTATTAAATGAATGTAGAAATATACATCAATACATATCTTTATTTGCTTATTGTAGGATGCGAAGAAGTTGTCAAGGGACGCAAAAAAGTTTTTCGAGATGACATTGATTGAAATCGTTGCATAATATCTTCATCTTCAATGGTGCTAAAAATTTCATGATAAAAGTAACACAATAAACAATTCGATAATACGTCATCCCCGAACCGGTTGTGTATATCAGTATTGACGATATTCATTGCAGAAAAAAGTTCTTTCAACACTAGTCGTTCCAACGGATAAGATCGATGCTAACTCGATAAATCGATATACTAAAGGAAAGTAGTTGTGATAATTTTTCTCCACCATCTTCTTTGCAAGATCTGCAAGATTATTTATATTAGAGAATACTTCATTTGATTTCATATCGACAATGTAATTGTCAAGTTGATGGTAAAGCTCCATTCGTTCAAATGAATTGAAGTCATCTGGATATAACTCAGCAAAATGCAACAATTGACTATGATCAAAGTTCGCAAAAGAATTTGAAGGATCAAGACGCATTACACATCTAAGTAAATCTGTGTTTGCCTATGTGAAGTGTTCATCCATTTCCATAACAATAATGTCAATAACCTAAGAATTTATATGAATAAAAATTAATTGCAATATAGTCAAATTAATCATCAATGTCATATGTATCAAAACAATAAAGATAAATGAAGTAACTTTATGAAGATTTCTGCACAAAAATGATGAAAGTATATCATCGGTTCACCTCTTTTATGATTTTTTTAGACCGACCAATGGCAACATAATCCATATTAGACACATCAATTTCATATATTTCACAAATCTCAAAGACTTCTTTCAACAAATTATCGCAACCAACCTCTCTATATTCTTGTAAGCTCTTTTTTACCCCGTTGATCATATTAAGAGTACACCTTATGTTTTGATCTCACTTGTAGAATCTTAGAAGTGTACTTGTCATTCCTAAAATTTTTAACATAAACTTTCCAACAAATACAAACTCAAAAGAGTCCATCTTATCAATCAAGCCCAATGCAACATTTCGGATATCTGACTTCTCGCCATTCTTGTATTTTGGTAAGTTTAGACACATTTTAGTCACTTAGCAGAAAATTACCGAACGCTAAACACTATGTGACCATGTAACGAAGTGTTAGTGTTCTGTCAAGCAGGGGCACACTTTGAACTAAATGGCCAAAAATATAACTGCACACACCTATCTTATATGCATGTCACTTTATGCCAAACTACATAAGAGAATTTTTATTTGACCAATAATAGATACACGCCTTCTTGTTTGATCAATGATCAATTAATGATAAAATGAAATTTTAACATAAACTTTCCAACAAATACAAACTCAAAAGAGTCCATCTTATCAATCAAGCCCAATGCAATATTTCGGATATCTGACTTCTCGCCGTTCTTGTATTTTGGTAAGTTTAGACACATTTTAGTCAATTACCCTAAACATAAGGATAACTTTTCTAGTTTAATATGCAGGAGTTTTCACATGCACAAATACGATATGAAAAAAAAACCATACACACAGTAATATCTCAACGAAAGCACAAATACGATATCTTATACTTTTATTAGGGGTTAATCACATTTGCTCCCTTTAGTGTACGTAATTAATCATTTGCTCCCGAGGTTTGAAATCACACACTTAACCCTCTGAAATATTGGACTGATGTGAAAAATGTCATTTCAGACAAAAATTCGTCGTAAAAGAGTGACATGGCAATTTCCCATTCCACATGTTGTAAACAATTGCCACATCAAAAATATTCTTCATTTTCTTCCCCCACAATCAAAGCAACTAATTGGTTTTACTATTTATTAGGAAAACAAAAGAGATGTATATGTATGTGTGTAGATATATATATGTATGTATATACGTATATACTTTTGTTTCTTTGACCTCATCGACACTCGAAATTCCTGGAGGCAGGAGAATTGCTACACTTGATATTTAGTTTTTCGCTTAATTATATATTTTTCTTTTTGACCACTATCTGTATAAACTTTTCAAAAAAAAAAATCCAAATTTTTCAAAAAAAAAAAACAAATTTTTTTAAAAAAATCCAAATTTTTAAAAAAGTACTATAGAAACTCCACGCCCCCCCGCGGCCCCCCTCCACCTCCTATAAATTGCGCGACAACCATAAAAATTGAATCAATTAGAAAAAGTAATGCACACTTGTGATGGAAATTTATAATCGTATTTTACTGCACGAAAAAAAATCATATTTTACTCCACTCCCATCCTTCCCACGTCCTTCTTCCATCACCAATGCTACCGCCTCTTCCACTTCTATTACCGTAGCCACCATTCTAGAAAACTATCGTAACTACCGTTGTTCCCCTCCGCCTTCGTTACTCCGCTCCTCTACCACCAAAAGATGAAAGGAAACTTGCTTAAATCTGGTGGTTGGAAGGTTGATGTGTTAGAATCAATTATAATTGTTATAATTGATGGCAAGAATCTCGTGATTTATTTGTAAATCGCTAATGTGGATTACATGTATAACGTATCTGTACGTTATACTGGCTAGATACGTTGCAATTATTGACTGCATTAATTATCATATTTGATTTTGATTGATTGACAATTATTAAGTTTCCTTAATGGAAGGAATTAATTGTCAGGACTAACCTATAAATAGAGAGCATGTCATATTCTATCAATTATAACTATACAACATTCATATAGTCATAGGTTGGAAGACTCCATTTCCCGAAAGAATTATTCTCTGCAGCAGGTAGGACTGTAAATGAACAGAGCCGTATGTTCGGCTCGTTCGGCTTGAGCTCGGCTCGAGCTCGGTTCGGTTAAACGGTTAATGAACCGAGCTTGAACCAATTTTTTTTGTTCGAGCTCGGTAAAGACACCGTTTGTTTAGGGTGTTCGGCTCGTTAATGTTGTTCGTTAGTTAAACGAACAGAGCTTGAACAATTAAATATGTTCGTTTAAATAAACGAACAAGCTCGGCTCGTTTGCTAAGATAAACGAACCGAGCTTGAACAAAGCGAAGCTCGGCTCGTTCGGCTCGTTTACAGCCCTAGCAGCAGGCTTCCGATTCGAAGGCGACGACTAAACGATAATGATCGGAGGTAACTTTTATGCTTTTGTTGTTATTTTGGCCTAACATGATGATGAAGAGAACTTTGTGGGGGAATTTAGAAGAATTATGAAGACAAATTGTTTTAAAAAAGTGAGAAATGAACGAATTTAAAATTTTTGGGTTGAAAAATTTCCGATCCTTTAAATTTTCCAAACGTTACACGAAACATGCATGAATGGGGAAAGCTAATTTGTGTGGCTATAACTGTGTCGTGGATTTTGCTCTAATATCCGTCATTTTTAGAACTGTCTTACCATTGTCAGAAGAATTTGTTCATTGCGTGAAGAACTGTCTTACCATTTCAAGGAAGATCTGAAGGCTTTTGACGAGGTTAAAATCAACATGGATACAGAACAACAAACATAAACAGGTCGGCATACAAGAGCTCGGACTCATTGACCTTACAAGGAAGCAGGTTGTTCTCAAATGGCAAGGTGACACGAAGTCATATATGATCAACACATAAGAGGCCGGCTACATGAATTTGTTAGGAATATCAAATGTTAGCTTATTTAACAAAAGTTGTAGAAGGAAATGTATATCACTTACGTGATTATAGGGATAGATAGACGTGATTGTTGGGATAGAAGAATTCATTGTGATTGATTTCAGTTACCTTATTTGTACATGTGTAAGCCTATAAGTAAAGTGTAAAGGGATGAAAATGCTATATGGAAAAATACAGTACATTTTTCCTTTGTGCCTTTGCCTTAATCTGATTGTTCTTGCCTCAATCTGACATGGTATCAGAGCAGGCCTTGAACAATTAAGCTTACAGGTATAGATGAGGCCGAGGTGTTGAACTATTGCAAGAAAAATCTTGCTACCTTCAAGGTCCCAAAGAAGGTTTTCATCACCGACAATCTTCCAAGAACAGCCACGGGAAAGATCCAACGAAGAATAGTAGCAGAACATTTCCTCTCGCAAATCTCCACTGCTAATGTCCCCAAGTTTGGAGCCTGAAGGATATGCTGCTGGTAATTTCGGATTCTTCAAATAAAGCACCTATTTGTGGAAATGTACACGTGAACGAGTCAATCAAGAACATGGTGGAAAAAGCTCCAATTTGGTTTGTAGAATGAATGTGTATGTGTTTACACGGTAGAAAACAGATGTACATGTGATCTACGGTCGATTATTGTAACCATCTCATGCTTAGGTGTCGATGATTTTGACAAATGTTCCGATTCTTTGTTTGACTCTAATAATTATAAAACAAATGCATAGCAAAATTTTACCGCAATTGTCTTCGGTAAGACGATACCGCAGTTACAATCAACTTGACATTAGAGTAGCATATCACGGAGACAAGGAGATTGAAAAAGAAAGCAATCAAACATAGACGACAACCATATTAAACATTTCTTGGGCAAGACATCAATCTTCAGCTACACATATAGCCTGATCCATGAGCCAAAAACTTCTAAGTAAAATAGCACTAGTAGCCGCAAGAGCAAACACACCACAAGAATTGCCACTGAGATATGGCAAAACAACAATCCAAAGCTAGATGTTTAAAGAAAAAAAGGGTAACCCATGCTTTATGTTCCCAAGAGAACAATCCAAAGCAAAACAACAGCAATCCTAAACCTAGTTATGCATCCTCAGCCTCCTCTTCCTCATCCTCATAATCATAACCTTCTTCAGCAGTCGCATCTTGGTATTGTTGGTACTCAGAAACCAAATCATTCATATTGCTTTCTGCCTCAGTGAACTCCATTTCATCCATTCCTTCACCAGTGTACCAATGCAAGAAAGCCTTCCTACGGAACATAGCTGTGAACTGCTCACTCACTCTGCGGAACATTTCCTGAATTGAAGTCGAATTCCCAATGAAAGTCGAAGCCATCTTCAGACCTGTAGGAGGGATGTCACAGACAGTAGACTTAACATTGTTAGGAATCCACTCAACAAAATATGAAGAATTTTTGTTCTGCACATTGATCATCTGTTCATCAACTTCTTTTGTGCTCATTTTTCCACGGAACATGGCTGAAGCAGTCAAGTATCGACCATGGCGAGGATCAGCAGCACACATCATGTTCTTTGCATCCCACATCTGTTGCGTGAGCTCCGGAACTGTAAGAGCCCTATATTGCTGTGACCCACGAGATGTGAGAGGGGCAAATCCAACCATGAAGAAATGCAATCGAGGGAATGGAATGAGATTGACAGCCAGCTTCCGGAGATCAGAGTTGAGTTGCCCAGGGAAGCGAAGGCAGCAAGTGACACCACTCATGGTTGCAGAAATCAGGTGATTTAAGTCCCCAACTGATGACAGAAAACATAACTTAAACAATCCGCAACTAGAATGATATCCACAAGAATCAGGCTTTCTATTGTACATACTTTGATCATACATATCCAAAACCTTTACTTCTTAGTAACTCAAAAGACAAAATTTACTGATACCTGTGCAGAAAGTTACATCCAAAATGCCAAGGGAATCAAATTATACATAACTAAGATCCACAATCGTAACTGCTGGTCCATAAGCGAAACACCCAACAACGTTCCACAACCAGCCTTATGCAAGAAGGTATTATGCCATCTTAAGAGGCAACAACTTGAACCATAAAGAGAAACATGAACTATCAAGTCTTTTGCAATATGGTACATCAATTGAACTTGAAATAACAGCAACAAAATGTTTAAGCAACTCATGACAGTTTCTTCCTGGTGATATATTCACAACTCAAAAATTAACAAGTACATTGCCCATTTCACCATTCAAGTTTTTATGTGGCATAACTTTATAGCAATATACATATAAATACATAACTCTCCCATGCAATGTGCAAGCATCCACTATAATGCAAATAAGCTAAAATGAGAAAGAAGAGATGAACTGACTCACAGCTAGGAGTGGTGAGCTTTAGAGTGCGGAAGCAAATGTCATACAGGGCTTCATTGTCCAAAACCATACACTCATCTGCATTCTCAACAAGCTGATGTACTGATAAAGTAGCATTGTAGGGTTCCACAACTGTATCAGACACCTTGGGTGATGGGAAGACCGAGAAAGTAAGCATCATACGATCAGGATACTCCTCCCGAATCTTGGAAATGAGGAGAGTTCCCATTCCAGATCCAGTTCCACCTCCCAATGAGTGGCACACCTGAAATCCTGCATTCAAAACACAGATTAAATGCGGCAACAGAATCATTAACACAGTAATGATATAAACTTTACAGATCTTCCATTGAAATTTTATGACTCAATGACAGATTTAAAATTTAAAGAAAATGGACAGCAGAAAGCGTATTGTCAAAAATTAAAAAGCATACAATCTCTAGAAAAATTCATTATTTCATACAGCAAACGAAACTGGCCAAAACATGAATGCTGAAGCAGAGAATACTCTACAACTTCAGTTCAAGGTAATAGTGAAAAAACACTTGTTCATAAGGTTCATAAGCCAAACTTGAGAATGAAAAGCGACTGATTTGAGTCCAAAGAATTTAGTCGACCTACCACAGAAAAGTGAGGAAGAAAAAAAGTAACCTCTTCGGTAAGCAAAATATAAAAAACAATTAAATTGTGAACAAGCATACAAATTCTATTCTCTAAAACATAAAAACAGTAGAGCATATCAAGCACTAAAGGTATACTCAAACATTAGTGATCCAACAGTAGATGATGTTCACATGTATAGTATATAAGAGAACCATAATTTGCAACAGAAACTACAGGTAACATCAGTGCTAGATCTGTAGACAGTATCTAGAGCCTCGCATAGTTCCTTAGGAATGATACTGAATCAAATCCAAAAACCAAAACAGCAACATGGTAGCATAAAAAGAAAACAGAAACAGAGAAGAAATAAAAACTGATATGCCAATAATGTAAAAGATCTACTCAAACTAAAACTAACTGATAAATGAAAATCGGCCATCATGTTAAAGTAGAGAATCCAAGGCAAGAACAGATACTAATAAGATTCAGTTAAGTGTAAAAATAAATGAGTAAAGAGAACAAGAAGTGAACCTTGGAGACAGTCACAGTTCTCGGCCTCTTTCCGAACCACGTCGAGCACGGAATCAATAAGCTCAGCGCCTTCAGTATAATGTCCCTTCGCCCAATTATTTCCAGCACCTGACTGCCCAAAAACGAAGTTATCAGGTCGGAAGATTTGACCGTACGTTCCAGATCTGACGCTGTCCATGGTACCAGGCTCCAAATCCATAAGCACAGCCCGAGGCACGAACCTACCGCAGCTAGCCTCATTGTAGTAAACATTCACCCTCTCCAACTGCAAATCAGTGTCACCTTTGTATCTGCCGGTGGTATCAATTCCGTGCTCGGCGCACACCACCTCCCAAAACTTCGCTCCGATCTGGTTACCGCATTGGCCTCCTTGGATGTGCAAAATTTCACGCATTTTGCTTGGAGAATTTACGAATTATTCACCTTTTTCTTTTTCAACAAAAATCTGGAAATGATGGACAGTAGGGTTAGAAGAATGAATAGACTGTCGCCTTTGAGGAAAGATCGAGGGAGTGGGGGGTTATATAGTGGGGCAGTAGCCAGGGGGTAAATTGTTGGCGATATTCTGTGTATTTTAGTGGGAATTTTTGAATTTTGAATTTTGGCTGTAACAAAAGGCAAGAACGTTGAATTCTGCCCGTCTTTGTTCAGTTTTTGGATAGGGGGAAAAGAGTTTTCTTTATAAAAAAGAGAGAGAAAATGTGGAAATGCTTTTTGGACTGCGCTAATGGGGCCTCGGTTGAAGACCTGGGCCTGGGACGCTGACGAAATTAAGAAGCCCACTACTCCTGTTCTTAAATTATATGGACTTTTTTTAGCCGATCCATTCTTAAATATACTTTAGAGTATATTTAATGAAATTGATAGGCGTAGATACTATATACGCTTTAGGTTGACTTTCCACTTCGTTGTGTATGTTATACCATTTTTTATATTACATGTACATATACACGTGATGTATATTTTAATATCGAAAGTCTTTTCTTTGTATTTCTTGAATTCCCACACTAACACACTAGCACAACATATCTCTATTATTATGTCATTTATGCAGGTACATATAGAGCCGGAGGTCTCACTGGAATCAGACTCTCTATCCCTTGGGATAGAGATATTGTCTGACTACCACTTACCCTTCCCAGACCCTAACGATAGTCTTTGTTGTCATTGGGTTATACTGGGTCCGAATTATAATAATGAATTTGCCGCTCCTTCGATAAAATTACCATCATACTTTTAGAATATAAATTGATAAAATTACCACCATACTTTTAGAATATAAATTAAATTATAAAAACAACAAGCAGTTGTTGGATCATAACAATTGTACAAACATCATTAGAGACTTGGTTTTTAGATAAAAAGCACATGACTTGGTGTCATGATAGGAAGGATATACCTACTCATTTGACAGGAAGTAATTTGTGATCTTCATTTGTATTACAAAAACAATGACCTCATTTTAATGAAATTATGTATTATCCTAACTTAAAATAAAATTAAAAAACACACACGAATGCTTAGTCTCTTTTTTCTTCTTCTTCTTTTTTTTTTTTCTGGGGGAAGGGGAGTTTCAAAGACTTGAATCTTCTATTGCCGTTTTATGATCATTGAATCTTTCAATCTTTTATTTTATCCCCCCCCCCCCACACCCCCCTCCACACAAAAAAATTGTAGACCCATGAGTGTGTCTCTATGTATTTGGGTATGTGGTCGTGTGTGTCTGTATATATAACCTTTTGTATGTAATAAATTTGGGACGGTTTGGCCTTCAGGGGTCTACAATTAATTACTTAAATTCCCTTGTGGGTTCATCATTATAAATTTTTGAAATGCAACTATGTAATATGTGCGTAGCATTTCTAAGTAACCAAAAGTAACGTGGATGTAATAATCTTGATAAGTAATTGATCAAATTACCTTGCGCGATATATGATTGTGGAATAATATTTCTGGAATTTTGTTGGTTTTTGATACATTATGGGAAAGTCAGATTTTCATTAAAAAAAAAAAAGAAAAGAAGAAGCATATGGAAGGCTTTCACATAAATTGTTGCAGATTAGAGAATAAACTGTATATTGTATCATGAAGGGAAAATCAAACTTGAACTTTGTTTGCTAGGGTATATCATGAACAAATTAAACTTTCAGAGAAGCATATGAAAGGTTTTTCTTTAAATTCTCATAACACATAGAATGAAGTTTGTTTTTAAGTGCCAGATCTAATGACTGCATATTCAATTCTTTGCTTTTGGGCATTTCTTGATGCATCATCTTGTTAGTCTAAGAAAAATGTTGTATCAAGATTCATTTGAAAGATCTGGCCAACAATTATATATATATGTATATGTATATGTGTCTGTATGTGTATGTGTATGTGTATGTATATGTATATGTATGTATGCAAATATATGTATACGGGTTATTGAATGATGATGAGAAAAGAAAAAAACCGAAAAAAGGCCAGGAAAAATAATATAATTCAATATTAAGTTTGCCAGTTATGTTATGCTCAATATATGATTATTTAAGGTAATTATGATGAATTGAAATAATTGTGCAATATACTGGTGAAATATACGGTATGATGAGAAAAATGGCAGGCAAATGCTACGTCTGGAATGGCAGTGGATGATGAGTGCAAGCTGAAATTCTTGGAATTAAAATCCAAAAGAAATTACCGATTTATTATCTTCAAAATCGAGGGACAACAGGTGATGGTGGAGAAACTAGGGAGTCGAGAAGAAAGCTACAATGATTTTGTTGGAGAAAAGTTAGTTGTGGGAGTCGGAAAATTTTGGATGACAAGTGGATTTTGTCAAACACCATACTTTGGGCTTAATTACGATTAGTATTCGTTAATCAAAAACGAAAACTAAAAATTCCTAAATTATCTATGTAACGCGTATATGAATTTAGGTTGTTGAATCACTCGATTCTGATACCGGGTTAATGAAAAATTAACGCTCAAAGTTGGAGTTGTTGGGATTAATTCGAGATACGTGTGATGCGCAGCACGTTGATAAAGTTTATACGAATTAATCATAAGGTGGACGTTATGTATGATAATATTATATGTCACATATGTCACGTAATAATATTAATTGTTACGTAAAACATCCACACGTTGAGTGATCATCGGGTATACTCGTGGATGTATAGTGTGGTCTAAATGGAAACCCCGAATATGTAGACAGTCATATGGTCAGAGACCGCGATGGATGGGCTCAAAGTGCAACGACCATAAAGTTACGACATCTGGTCCCCGAGGGGCGACAACCCACGTGTGGCTTGTAGATAATTATTGGTACAATAATTAAATATTGGATAATATTTAATGGGAAGATAAGGTTGAGTTTTAAATTTAAGATTAAATTTAAAACCTTGTACCTATCAGATCCTTCCCATCCCCTCTATATGAAGAACGCTTCATCTCCTCATATCGTAAGAGGCAAAAATCGGTTACAGAGAAGCAAAAGGGAGGGTGTGCAAAATTTTCTATAAAGTCCACACTGCCTAACCTCTCCATCGGGTAAAGCAGTGAATTGTTGATTCCGGTTCAAGGGGCATATCAACAATTGGTGGGAGGTCGTGAATCCTTGGATCACGCCAGATTCTTCATCAGCCGGAGCAGTTGCAGTGTACGTGATCAGATTAACAACGGCAATGGAGCAAGGTATAATTTTCGCATTTTGTTACTTTGTCCATTGATTCGATTAAACGGTCCTATTCAGGGGTTTATTAATTTAAATCCAACAGGAGTAACATTTGAAGTTATTTGGCGGTTTCTTCCACTACCAATAACTACTCGGTGGTTATTGCAGTAGTGGGGCGGTTTCTTCCACTACCAATAACTACTCGGTGGTTATTGCAGTAGTGGGGCGGTTTCTTCCAATCTAACGGTACAGATCAAAACTGATTGATCTAACGGTACGCATCCAATCATCTGATAACTTCCAGTAACTTCTTCCTTTCTATAAATTCCTTTCATGTTGAAACGTTTAAGATAGAGATTTCGAAAATCTAAAGGCGTACGCAGCTTCTTCTTCTTCTACTTCTGTTTTCATAAAACTTTTTCTTGCATTCATTGCGTTCGAGAAATTAGAGCACCTTACAGCTTCGTCGAGTTCTTACGTTGTAGTGCCGTTCGTATGAACAGAAGCCGTTGTATCCTGGGAGACGTTTGCTACTACCGGTTGGGCACAGAATACCGGAGCAATATGTCTTAAGGACAGAGTCCTAGACTCGCCTCGGTTTGCATTTTCTTTATGCGTTGTTGAACAGCATGTTTATGCATTTTGGATAAATTGTTCACTCCTTTTATGTTGAAACATTAATCTTTCAACCATATTCTTAATTGCCATGCTCAGTGCTTCACTAATTAAATGATTATTGTGATATATACATCCATTGGAAATTAAAAGAGGTTACTTGCAATCCATTTCTTCATTACAGTATACGTATATATGCTCGAGTGCATTCGGATATATATATATATATGTGTGTGTATGTATATATATATATATTTATATATATATATATTTATATATATATATTTATATATATATATTTATTTGTCAAACTTACCTATCGCATATCTGTATGTATAAATAAACAAAGGCCTGGTTTAATTCATGCTTACGCGTTGGTTTACATTGTTTCATTATACCGCATATCATTTTTGTACATATTGATAATATTGTTAATTATTAATTTCGGATCTAACAGATTTCACTTCCTCTCTTCCTCTAAATGAGTGTCGCTATGCTGTCTTTGATTTTGACTTCATCACCGATGAGAATTGTCAGAAGAGCAAGATTTTCTTCATTGCCTGGTACATTCTTTTGTGTTTAACATCTTATATTAATAGTATATCAGTGTAACATTATTTTTTAGCCTCTATAGAAAATATAAAAAAATAGAATTTGAACCTACAGGAGTAACTAGTTTTGTTGTGTTGGGGATATAGGTCACCAGAATCATCAAAAGTGAGAATGAAGATGGTGTATGCCAGCTCTAAAGACAAATTCAAAAGAGAATTGGACGGCATTCAAGTTGAATTGCAGGCTACCGACCCTAGTGAAATGAGTCTTGACATTGTCAAAGGCCGAGCTCTCTGAGTTTTTCCTATTTGGAGCCACGCAAGGCCACTCTCTTCTTCCTTCAATTTCTCTCTAAATTCTTACCCTGTTATTTATGTTCCATAGGATTTTTTTTTTCTTTCCATTTTTTCGAAAAAGGGATATTTGATATCACTTTTGAGAAAAGAATTGTACATCAGCTATACATATTATGAATTTAGTGAGGCAGACAGTGTAACGATTCAGAATATGTACCACGTGACTTTTAATAGGGTAAGGAACATTAGAATATCTTGACAGCTCGGTTGATCACTATAAACTTTCTACAATTGATTACTTAAATTTACTTGTGGGTTCATCATTATAAATTTTGAAATGCAACTATGTAATATGTGCGTAGCATTTCTAAGTAACCAAAAGTAACGTGGATGTCATAATATTGATAAGTAATTGACCAAATTACCTTTTTCGTCATTTCATTGAGACAAGACTAGACACGATGTGCATGTGCATTCGGACAACCTTCTTTGTTAGTGATTCTGACAGACGAGGCTACAAGTAATTAACTGCACTCAAACTGATATGGGTTAAATGCAAGAGACACGTGTACTTCACAGTAGGAACATCCTTGTTAAGGAACGCGTGTCAAATTGAATAGGTCGCTCATATCGACAGTTTTCGTGACATGTCACTGTTTATAGTCAGTTTTTCCCCTTGTTGCCTCTGCAGTTCCACTGTAGGTATGGTCTTCTATATATATATATACAACAATATTATCTTATTGTCTTATAAGCTTCCGCCAATAACAGGATATGAAGGGTCGGATGCACACAACCACACATATGTATTTGAAACACACAGATGTTGTTTTCCGATAACACATGATAAAAATTGTTCAAGCTATGTCGATCGACTATTACTTCATAATATAAGAAGCGCAATCAATTTAGTGAGTCATTTTGCTTTATTCTATCATATTTCAAAGTTAAGGAATAGGGTGTCCTATCACTACGACGGAGTATGAAGGGTCGGATACACGAAAACATACATATGTGTACATTTCAAAATTTATCGACTCCGTATAGTAATTTCTAGGTTCTATTTTATCATGCTTCTATTTTTTAGGATGTCTTAAATTTTTATAAACTTTTATAAATATCAACTAATTTATGTTTGGTTCTAAAGTTGTCATTTTAAACAACAAATATAAATAATTCATTAATAACAAACAAATGATACATCAAAAGATAAAACTAAAAATTGATCACAGTTTTTAATTACCAGATAATATATTAAATAATTTTAAATTAAAAACTTATCCTTTATGAATTGGACTAATAAAACAAGGAGTACTTTTCTTTTCCAATTTATATTTTTGTTTTGTTTGCATATCCGTTTCTGCCAGCCCACAAGCACCCACCGCCTCTGCCCTCTCTTTTAAGTATCCACCCAAGACACTAGAAGCATGCCTATAAACTCAGGATATAGGAGTATTGAATTTTCATTCTTTGCTCTTTGCAGGATTCTGTTTCCAATTTCTACATCTCTTTCCTTTCTCTTCTTGTGGCATATATTTCATCATTAGTTGAGATTCTGCTGATTCTTGTACTATCTTTGGTTCATCTTTCAACTCACTTAATACTATCTTCTTGAAGTTCTTGTTCATCCTGTCTGACACTTTGTTATAGTCCACGAAACATCTGTTAAGAACCTTGGAATCTGAGGCAGCCGGCGGGAATACATTGCCACCGGAGTCAAGTTTCTTCATCTTTTTTGGCCAAATCAAGCAAAGTTAAATAGAATCAAAAGATGAGTTCAATTGGCTTGGGATAAATGCTTTCCTACCATGTGCTTTTCTTTTTTCCTCTTTTGCTGCTTTCTCTCAGTTTTAATGGTCAGAACATCTTATGAGATTTTTTTTTGCACATTCATACTCAGCTATTTTGATTCCCTACCTGCCATACTCAACGACCTGGCACCCAAGCACACAGTACCCATCGCCATTGGACTCCCCTTTAAGTACCCACCGCCAAGGCGCTACCAGTTAGTTTCTATATCAATTACCTGCATGGCCTATAAATACAGAGCAGCCAGGTTCAATGAGTATTGAATTTTGTGGTTCTTCCCTGTTCAAACCTTAGAAATCTTCCATCGTCCTCTCCTTTTCCTAGCGTCATCACACGGATAAAACTTCAAGATTGCTTCAATGAGGTCTTGCGCTTAATATCTTGCTCGAGAAATTGCAGATCAAAGACCCGCGGTAAGTTTCTTTCCAATGTTTTTCCCCAAGTAGTCGATTTTAAATTGGAGATTTAGTGGACGATCGGTCTCACGATGCAACTAGTTGTGTTGATTCCGGAGGTGTGAAATCAAGCACGTGGTTATCAAATCTTGGGACCGGATTATCATATCTTGAGACGAGCTTGGGGAGTTGAGCAATTTGATGTCGTTTTTTAGAGTTGACGTCTGTTTCTTGGAGTTATAATTGCTTCTCCCTTTTTTTCCATTTTCATATATTTCTTTGCATTTGGCAAGATTCATATATTTCTTTGCATTTGGCAAGATCTTGTACGGTAATCATTTGATAGGAGAGAATGAGACCATTCGGTGGACAGAGGGAAAGAATGAAGAAGCGAAACTGTACAATTTTTTGTAATTTCTTTGCTTTTGATTTTTAACGTTTCAATACTTTCTCCGCTTAGAAGCCCGCCTACATGCAATTCTTTTTATTTTTAGATTTTCTATATTGGATAATCTGTGCCTTCTATGTTCTTGTGGATCACAGGTGATAATCTTTCCTGGAGCTATGTCAATACAACAGTCTCGATCTATTTTTTGGTTAAAAGCCTCAAGTGAGATAAGTAAGTTGACACTATTTGTTGCCTTTTGAACTTTTGGATCAACATGTTGATAAGACATGGGTTATACTTCTGAAATCATGTATCTAAACTGTATTCTAAATTGGATTCTGAATGCATTTCTTTGTTGGCGGAAAGCAGTGAGACCGTTGCAGAATCGATGGACGATCTCAGGTCTATGACTCTACAGGTTAAAGCAAACCATATCCTTCATTTTTATTTTTATCTATAGTAGTAGCATATTTTAAGCGTATAGTCACAGATTGAAGTAACCCATGTCCTTCGTGTTAGTTTTTATTCATAGCAGTAACCACACTTGAGGCCTCTCTAAAGTGGCAAGTCAGGTCAGAGCTACGTACTGCCAAAATTGGTAGCAACCCTGAGGTAGTAGCCGAAAGAGAGCAAGCGGAGTCCCCTTGATTAAAGGGGATCAGAAAGAATTTTAAACATGTTTGGTATAGAGGAAAACGGTTTTGACACTCCTCAATTTGAAATTCCAAGGTCGATTCTTAATCCGAAGATTCTTTGAGATTCATTTGATGTTGTAGATTAAATTTTGGGGGTGTCCTAATTTTTCTTGCTTTTTCACTATTTCTAGCAGGATCACAATTTACAGTGACATATGGAGAACACGACAAATGTGTTTGAGATCGTCGTCACTGGGTGATAAATGTCAAACTTGCTATCGAAAGGTTAGGTATGATGTTTTCCCTGTGATTTTTATGGCTCACAATGATTGACTACATGGTTCACTCCTTTTGCAGATGATATTGATGAGATACTGGTTGGTTACTGCTGAATTAAGCTTCAGATTGTTGAGTTATTGAAATATATCTGCTGAATCGAGTTTCTTCTTTTCTCCCCAAATCAAACGGAAGCTGGATAGAACCAAAAGATAAGTTCAATTGAATTGGGATAAATGCTTTCCTATCATGTGCTTTTCTTTTTTTCCCCTTTTTCTGCTTTCTTCTTTTCAAAATCTTTCTTTGGTCGTCTTTTTCTATATTTAACCATTCCCTATACCGATTGGTTTTCGAAATACTCTTTGCAGCATATCTCACGTACTGAAAACAAGGCTTCATAATTGTGTTATTCTATATTCATTCCAACAGGTAACTACAGCTGCTGAGTGAAATAATGTTCATGTCAATCCCACTTTGCACAGAGTTGATTATCATGTTCCTATTGAAGTTCAGGTGACAAAATTTGGCCTGTTCACATAACTAGTATGATTTGACATCTTAAATAATTAGTAGTTTGGTCTTTTTGGTTCTGATTTGCTAGCCTGGGTACTTTAATATTCTATGATATCAAATTTGATAGACTTCTACTTCTTCTTTACTCTCTTCCTTCCGTTAGAGGTTTAACAAACCTTTGGTATTTTACTCTCAGTTTATCAAATTTTAGGCACCTATTTGTCCTGTGCCTTGCAACTTGTTTCAAAATTTGGCATTTATTTCTCTCCTATGTAGCTATATCATTTTGAAAAAGGTGGGCAGGATTATTGAAGAGTGTAAATTGAAGAGCATCAAATGTGACTATTTATTGCCTTTTGAACTTTTGGATCAACATGTTGATAAGACATCGGTAATACTTTTGAAATCAGGTAAGCATCTAAACTCTATTCTAAATTACATGATGGATTTTGAATGCATTTCTTTGTTGGCGGAAAGCATTGAGACCTTTACAGAATAGATGGACGATCTTAGGTCTATGACACTACACAAGTTGAAGCAAACCATATCCTTCATTTTTATCTTTATTTATAGTTGTAGCACATTTTAAGCGTGTAGTCACAGGTTGAAGTAAGCCATGTCCGTCATGTTAGTTTTTGTCCATGTTAGTTTTTGTCCATAGTAGTAACCACATTTGAGGCCTCTCTAAATGGCATGTCTGGACTACGTACTGCCAAAGAGGGAGTAACCCTGAGGTAGTAGTGGGAGAATGCTTTAGTGTTGTTGTTGTATATTCATTCCAGCAGGTAACTACGGTTGTTGTAAGAAAATAATGTTCAAGCTCATTGCCACTCTATAAAGACTTGATTATCAGGTATGTGTTGAAGTCTAGGTGATAAATTTGACCTGCTCACGTAATTAGCATCATTTGGCGTCGTATTTTATTTGTAGTTTGGTCCTTCATTCTTGTTTTAACTTCTGTCATTTGTCATTTGTTTATCTCCTAAAAGTTTTCGTTTTAAAGAAGCTGGGCAGGAGCATCAACTTGACATAAAGCAAGCTTGTTATCGACAGGCCAGGGTATGCTGTTCGAGAATCAATATAAATAATTGATTAGATGGTTCACTCTTTCTAAAGATGATATTGAGGAGATTCCGTGTTTCTATTGCTGAATTAAGCTCAGAATTGTTGAGTTATTGAAGTATTGCTGCTGAATCAAGTTCTTGTTTTCTATCTTTGTTCACCAAACCGAAAATCCCTTAGGTAGTATCACTTTTCTATCCTGTGCCTTCTTTTTTCTGCTTTCTTTAATTTTGATGGTGAGAACATCTTACGAAAATATAGCAGAACTTCTCAAGAATGACATTAAGTTTTTTACATGGAGCAGTTTTTTGGACTTTCTTCTTTCAAGATTTTTCTTTGGTTTTCTTCTCTTAATTCTCACCATTCCCTGCCTGTATGCATACTGGTTACTGTTTCAATTATCGCAGCAGAACCCATCTACTGGAAACAAGGTTCGAGAATTGTGTTATTGTGTAGTCATTCCTCCAGGTAAGTACAGTTGTGGACTGAACCTGTGTTCACGTTCAGTCCCGCTCTACACAAAGTTGATTATCATGTTTGTATGGAAATATTGGTGACAAAAAGTGGCCTGTTCGTGTAACTAATATCATTTGATGTCCGGTATGATTTCTAGTTAGCTATTAATATGCGTACATATTTTAAAATTTTTGTGTAAAGCTAGGAAGGACTTGTCTTTTCTTTTTGGTACTTTGAAGCAATTGTGGCTTGCTGTCGAAGATCTTCATCGCCCGCTCCACCGAAATGGAATCCACTTGACAAGAGAGCAAAACGGGGTTGTGACTTCCTGTTGCTCATATGAAATTCTTTTTGGTATCATATCCTTGACTAGTTTATTATTGCAGATTCTGGTGTTGTGTCGACTGAAAATGGAGCACAAAGAAAGGCTTATATGAAGTGACAGAAGTTGCAAGTCGTGAGCAGTCAGATGGTGCATCAAATGTGACCTACAGAGTATAAATTGGAAGAGATAAAGCTGATTGATGCCAAACTTGCAGCCAACATGTCAGGTACAATGTTTTCTCTCTGGTTTTTGTGACTCACAATGAATAATTGACTAGATTTTCCCCCTCTGCAGATGATTTTGAGGAGATCCTGGTTGGTAAGTGTTGAATTTAGCTTATAATAGTTGAGTCATAGAAACAAACGTAAGGAACATCAACTGATAATGATAGCCTCAACTTCTGCAGCTTGACGGGAAATGTAGTGGAGGATTCTCTATCCTTAACATAGCCTCCTCTTTTATTTGGACATCTGAAGCCTTTGTCTAGCTAGGTGTTCTTGTTTAAGTTTCTTGTGCCTGTGCAATCAAAGGATGCGTGATTTTGGCTATTTTATAGCAGAAGGCACATCATTGTCCACAATTTCCCATTCTTTGGTTTTTTTTTACCGAGTTCGACTTATTTCTTGAGCAATGTGGTAAGTCTCTCATATTAGGTAAGGTGTGAATTTGGCTTGAAGAACAATTAGTAGATCATTTAAGAACTAAAATCTCCATTGTTATCCTTTCTTACAGGTATACAAATGTGCCACTTTCATTCGCAAATCTCGTGTTGTCTTGGAATATAATGATCCATGTGCATCATCCAGAATCTCCACTAGTGTTCCAGTAATTAAATGGTTTTCCCTCCTGTATTTCTTCAAGGCGAAAATGGAGGATTCAGTCCTTAAAGCATTTATCGCGGTGTTTCTTATGTGTCTATCAAATAGTTACATTTGGTGACATATTGCTTACAAAAATCAATTACCTCACAACAAAAGAAAAATCATCATTATTTAACTAAAATTTTGACCATAATTTCTTTTCTATTAAGCAATAGTAATCTGATATTCTCATGTCTGAATTCAGTATCATGGTACTAGGAAAATTATTTTGTTGCAGTTCTAATTTTTTTCTTTGATGTCTTTCACTTAGAGAGTTTTGCTTCAGTTGATATGTCTCCACCAATAGAAACTTTATTTCCAAAAGGATAATTGTCATTGGATTTCAATGATGAGTAACATAAAGAGCAGTATGATAAAACTGCTCAGTTTCATGTCCTTAGAGAACTTAAACTTGAAACACAACCCTCCTCCCTGGAAGCAGTAATCATGTGAGCAGACAGAATCTTGATAAGGAATTGTCATTTCAAGGAGCTGCACGTACCAAAGGATTCCTACAATAGAGAAACTAGGAGCAGATGTAGTTGAGCGCAATGACAATTTACATGTTGATATTTGAGTTGATACCGAGGTTTGGCTCGGTTCGTATGACTTAAAAAGAAATCAGGAAAAAAGCTTCTACCTCAGATGTGTCCTTTTCTTCTCAATACAACAGTCTCGGTCTATTTGTGAGACCATCCCGTGGACATAGGCCTTTTCTGTAAGTTGACTCTATTTATTGCCTTTTGAACTTTTGGATCAACATGTTGATAAGACATGGCTAATACTTCTGAAATCATGTAATCACCTAAACTGTATTCTAAATTACATGATGGATTCTGAATGCATTTCTTTGTTGGCGGAAAGCAGTGATACCTTTACAGAATCGATGTGAGATCTATGACCCTCCGTATCCTTCATTTTTGTTTTTATTTATAGTAGTAGCACATTTGAAGCCTGTAGTCACAGGTTGAAGTAAGCCAGGTCCCTTTATGTTAGTTTTTGTGCATAGTAGTAACAACATTTGAGGCCTCTCTGGCACGTCAGGGCTACGTACTGCCAAAGAGGCAGTAACCCTGAGGTAGTAGCCGAAAGAGAGAGAGAGAGAGTGAAGTCCGAAAGCGAAGTCCCCTTGATTAAAGGGAATCAGAAGGAATTTGAGACATGTTTAGTATAGAGAAAAATAGTTTTGACATTCTTCAATTTAAAATTTCAGTGGTTGATTATTCATTAATAATGGTAACTCCACAATATAATCCAAAGATTCTTTAGATTAAATTTTTGGGATGACCTAAATTTTCTTGCTTTTTCACTATTTCTAGCAAGATCACAGTTTACAGAGACATATGGAGAACATAACGAATGTGTACGAGATCGTCGTTGCTGGGTGAAATGTTAAGCTTGCTGTCAACAGGTTATGGTATGATATTTTCCCTCTGATTTTTATGGCTTGCAATGATTGACTATATGGTTCACTCATTTTCCAGATGATGTTGAGGATATCATGGCTGGTTACTGCTGAATTAAGCTTTGGATTGTTGAGTTACTGAATTTATATATGCTGAATCGAGCTTCTTCATCTTTTTTCGCCAAATCAAACAGAAGTTAAATAGAATCAAGAGATAAGTTCAATTGAATTGGGATAAAAGCTTTCCTACCATGTATCTTTTTTTTCCTTCCTCTTGCTGCTTTCTTTCAGTTTTAGTGGTGAGAACATCTTAGGAAACAGAACTTCTCAAGAATCACATGGAATTTTCTACATAAAGAAGCGGAACTCGTTAAAAAGAAAAAAAGACACTTTTGAACTTATAAAAGTTTATTCCCTCCCTAGAATTGTTTTCCATAATTTTTTGACGAACTTTTAGCGACAGAATTTTAGGCTTTCTTCTTTTCAAAATCTTTCTTTGGTCTTGTTTTTCTAAATTTAACCATTCCCTGCTTGTACACCGATTTGGTTTCGAAATATTCTTTACAGCATATCTCACGTATTGAAAACATGGCTTGAGAATTGTGGTATTGCATATTCATTCCAACAGGTAACTACGGTTGCCGACTGAAACAATGTTCACGTCCACTCTCACTTTACAAAAAATTGATTATCATGTTTCTATTGAAGTTCGGGTGACAAAATTTGAGCCTGTTCACATGACTAGTATGATTTGATATCTTAAATAATTAGTAGTTTGGTCTTTTTGGTTCTGAGCCTTGGGGTACTTTAATATTCTATGGTACCAAATTTGATAGACTTCTACTTCTTCTTTACTTTCTTCAATTTGTTAAACAAATCTTTGGTATTTTACTTTCAGTTTATCAAATCTTAGACACCTATTTGGAGTATGATTTGATATTATAAATAATTAGTAATTTGGTCTTTTTGGTTCTGAATTGCTGGCCATGGATACTTTAATATTCTATGATACCAAATTTGATAGACATCTACTTCTTCTTTACTCTCTTCAATCTGTTAGAGATTTAACAAATTTTTGGTATTTTACTTTCAGTTTATCAAATCTAAGACACCTATTTGTCCTGTGGCTTGCAACTTGATTCAAATTTTGGCATTTATTTCTCTCCTATATAGCTATATCATTTCTAAAAAGGTGGGCAGGATTAACTGAAGAGTGTAAATTGAAGAACATCAAATGTGACTGGTAGAGATGGTATCAATTGATGAGATAAATCTGATCAACGTCAAGCTTGCGGTCAAAGTAAAATTATTGAGTTATTGAAGTATTGCTGCAGAATCAAGTTAGCTACCAATATGTGTACAGATTTTAAAATTTTTGTGTAAAGCGAGGAAGAACTTGTCTTTTCTTTTTAGTATTTTGACGTAACTGTGGCTTGCTGTTTCTACTTTTGAAATCACTATGAAAATTTAATTTTTCTTAGTGGGATACCTAAAGCAATTCTTTTTGTCATCACATCCTTGACTAGTTTATTATTGCAAGCTCTGTCAACTGAAAATGGAGCACAAAGTAAGGCTTATATGAAGTGATAGAAGTTGCAAGCTGTGAGCAGTCGGATGGTGCATCAAATGTAAGCGGTAGAGTATAAATTGGAAGAGATAAAGCTGATCAAAGCCAAACTTGCAGCCAAAATATATCAGGTACAATGTTTTCTCTATGGCTTTTGCTACTCGCAATGAGTAATTGACTAAAATTTTCCCCTTTGCAGATGATTTTGAAGAGATCCTGGTCGGTAACCGTTGAATTTAGCTTATAATAGTTGAGTTATAGAAACGTCGATGCTGAAGCATGGTTTTTCATCTTTATTTGCCAAACCGAAAATAGGTTAATCAAAAGAATAGTCCAATTTAATTGATGGGTGTTTCGCTTTGGACTATGGATGAACATTTCGTTAACACATGTATGCAGAATACTTCTGAAATCATGCAAGCATTTGAAATATTTTCTAATTGCCGTATGGAATCTGAATGCAATTTTTTAGTTGCAGGAAAGTTTTACAGAAGAGATGGATGATCTCGGGTAATGCTACAGGTTGAAGTAAGTCAATTTTTTTCCCTACTGATATGTTGTGAATGAAAGCTGCTCTGCTTTGCCAAATTAATGTTCTTGTAGGTAATTTCTGCAATCAGACGGATGATTTTTTGGTGAAGTTATTGGTATGGTTTTAAGTTTCTAGTACTTCGATTAGACAGTTTGATGATTATATTCTGTTATATTCTATCGATATGCTTGTTTAGATAAACTAAAACCTTATCCCTATACTTCTATACTTTGTATTCTATATGTTTTTTAAAAGAAGTGTATAAAGAAACTCTTCCCAGCAATCAAGAGATGAGTTCAATTTAATTGGGATATAAGCTTTCCTACCATGTGCCCTTTTTCCCCTCTTGCTGCTTTCCTTCAATTTTAATGGTGAGAACATCTTACGAAACAGAACTTCTCAAGAATTACATAGAATTTTCTACATAAAGCAGAGGAACTTATTAAAAAGAAAAAAAGGAGACTTTTTATACTTATAAAAGTTTAGTCATTCCCTAGAATTGTTTCTATAATTTTCGTATATGGGCTTTCTTCTTTTCAAAAATCTTTCTTTATCTTCTTTTTCTAAATTTCATCATTCCCTTTCCTATACCAATTGGTTTTTGAAATATTCTTGGCTGCATGTCTCACGTACTGGAAACAAGGCTTGAGAATTGTATTACTGTATATTCATTCCTGCATGTAACTACGGTTGCTGACTGAAATAAAGTTCATGTCTACTCCTACTTTGCAGAAAGTTGATTATCATGTTTATATTGAAGTTCCGGTGACAAAACCCTGTTCGCATAACCAGTATGATTTCACATCTTAAATAATTAGTAATTTGATTTTTTTGGTTCTGATTTGCTAGCCATGGGTACTTTAATATTCTATGATACCAAATTTGATAGACATCTCCTTCTTCTTTACTCTCTTCAATCTGTTAGAGATTTAACAAATTTTTGGTATTTTACTCTCAGTTTATCAAATTTTAGGCACCTATTTGTCCTGTGGCTTGCAACTTGTTTCAAAATTTTGCATTTATTTCTCTCCTATATAGCTATATCATTTTGAAAAATGAGGGCAGGGTTATTGAAGAGTGCAAATTCAAGAGCATCAAATGTGACTGGTAAGATAGTATCAATTGATGAGATAAATCTGATCAACGTCAAGCTTGCTATCGAAGTATGATATTTTGTCTCTTATTTTTGTGACTTGCAATAAATAATTGACTAGATGGTTCACTTCCTCTGCAGGTAATCTTGAGGAGATCCTGGTTGGTTGCTGCTGAATCAAGCTTGGAATTATTGAGTTATTGAAGTATTGATGCAGAATCAAGCTTTTTCATGTTTGTTCGCCAAACTGAAAATCAGTTAGAGAAAATCAAAAGGTGAGCGCAATTTACTTGACATAAAAGCTTTCCCTTTTTTTGTTTTTCCTTTTGATTGTGAGAACTGGCAAAGAAGCGAATTTTGAACATAAAAAAGGTTAGCCCCTCCCTGGAAGCATCATTGTATTCAATATTGTTTAGACGGACTTTCTGCTGACAGTGTTTTGGACTTTCTTCTTTTTCAAAATCTTTCTTTGGTTTTATTCTACAAAATTTCACCTTTCCCTGCATGTACACGTGCTGATGATTTATTGCAGCAGATGCCAATTACTTGGAAACAAGGCTTGAGAATTGTGTTATTGAATATTCATTCCAGCAGGAAGATATGGCTTTTTAATGAAATAATAATGTCAACGTTCTTTCTCACTCTAAAAAAAGTTGATGTGTGTTAAAATCTGGTTAACAGATTGGCCTCCCTGCAAGAAAATTGTGTTTCATAATTTTAAATAGGCATTCTGGTAACTGTATTTTGGACTTTCTTCTTTTCCAGATCTTTGTTTGGGTTTCTTCTCTTAACTTATACCATTCTCGGTATGCATACAGCCTGATACTTTTTCAAATTATTCTTTGCTGCAGATCCCCATCTATTTGAGATGAGGCTTCATAATTTTTTTTTATTGTATATTCATTCCAGCAGGTTTAAATAAATAATAAGCAAGAGAAATGATTGATGCATGCAGCCGACCCCATATAGTTGCAAAATGCTTGAGTATTGTTGTTGTATGTTCATTCCAGCGGGTAACTACTGTTGTTGTATGAAATAATGCTAACGCTCATTGCCACTCTAATTGCCGTATGGAATCTGAATGCAATTTGTTAGTTGCAGGAAAGTTTTATAGAAGAGATGGATGAACTCGGGTAATGCTGCAGGTTGAAGCAAGTCTATTTTTTCCTTACTGATATGTTGTGAGTGAAAGCTGCTCTACTTTGCCAATTTAATGTTTTTGCAGGTAATTTCTGCAATCAGACGGATGATTTGTTGGCGAAGTTATTGGTATGGTTTTAAGTTTCTAGTACTTCGATTAGACAGTTTGATGATTATATTCCGTTATATTATATAGATATACTTGTTGAGATAAACTAGAACCTTATCCCTATACTTCTATACTTTGTATTCTATATGATTTTTAAAAGAAGTGCATAAAGAAACCTTTTCCAGCCGATGAGTTCAATTTAATTGGGATATAAGCTTTCCTACCATTTCCAGCAGGTTTAAATAAATAATAAGCAAGAGAAATGATTGATGCATGCAGCCGACCCTATATAGTTGCAAAATGCTTGAGTATTGTGGTTGTATGTTCATTCCAGCGGGTAACTACTGTTGTTGTATGAAATAATGCTAAGGCTCATTGCCACTCTAATTGGTGGTGGGGTACGAGGCCCATTTGTGTCGAACAAAGGTAAGAAACTGAGGATGAGATGTCCAAACCGACAGAAATCGAAACTATCGGGGGTGAGGCAGTCATAATGACAGTATAATAACAGAGGGCAGTGATCAGAGGTAACCCTAGTCAAGTGACTGAGCTTAACCTGAGAAAATACATCATAGAAGAGTGCATTACAGAAGACCCAATCTAGACGACGCCTTACCTGTCCTAGTCCTCGGCCTCCTAGCCATGTAAAACGGGTGCATAAATGTGGAATAAGATGCTAAGACAATGAATCAACAGCGGCTATAAAGTCATCGAACGACGATAAAGATGGTCGGTCGCGGCCCTTATGATCATCCACGGATAGAAAAGTATTAAAGTCACCTGAGATTAACCAGTGAGATTAACCAGGGAGTTCGCATATCAATCCCAAACAAAATTAGTTCAGCCCATAAAATGCATCGATCAGATATTGTGTGATGGCCATAGAGACAAGAATACCAGTAGTAATTGACATTGGGCAACACGGAAATTAAAATGAGAGACTTGCCCCGCTAGACAAACGTCCTATACGTAAAGCAGGTGGATGCCCTTTATGTTAGTTTTGGTTTATAGTAGTAACCTCGCTTGAGGCCTCTGTAAAGTGGCAAGTCAGGTCAGGGCTACGTACTGCCAAAATTGGTAGTAACCCTGAGGTCATAGCCGAATGAGAGAGTGAAGTCCGAAACCGGAGTCCACTTGATTAAAGGGGATCAGAAGGAATTTTAAAATGTTTGGTGTAGAGAAAAACGGTTTCTGACACTTCTCAATTTGAAATTCCAGAAGTCGATTCTTCATTAATAATGATATACAGAATATGACTCGGAAGATTCTTTGAGATTCATTTGATGTTGTAGATTAAATTTTGGGGGTGTCCAAAATTTTCTTCTTTTTCACTTTCTAGCAGGATCACAATTTACAGAGACATTTGGATAATATAAAGAATGTGTTCGAGATCGTCGTTGCCGGGTGAGAAATGTCAAACTTGCTATCATCAGGTTAGGTATGATGTTTTCCCTGTGATTTTTATGGCTCGCAACGATTGACTACATGGTTCACTCCTTTTGCAGATGATATTGATGAGATCCTGGTTGATTACTGCTGAATTAAGCTTCAGTGAGTTACTGAAATATATATGCTGAGTCAAGTTTCTTCATCTTTTTTGGCCAAATCAAACAGAAGTTAAATAGAATCAAAAGATGAGTTCAATTGACTTGGGATAAATGCTTTCCTACCATGTGCTTTTCTTTTTTCCCCTTTTGCTGCTTTCTCTCAGTTTTAATGGTCAGAACATCTTATGAGATTTTTTTTTGCACATTCATACTCAGCTATTTTGATTCCCTTCCTGCCATACTCAACGACCTGGCACCCAAGCACACAGTACCCATCGCCATTGGACTCCCCTTTAAGTACCCACCGCCAAGGCGCTACCAGTTAGTTTCTATATCAATTACCTGCATGGCCTATAAATACAGAGCAGCCAGGTTCATGAGTATTGAATTTTGTGGTTCTTCCCTGTTCAAACCTTAGAAATCTTCCATCGTCCTCTCCTTTTCCTAGCGCCATCACACGGATAAAACTTCAAGATTGCTTCAATGAGGTCTTGCGCTTAATATCTTGCTCGAGAAATTGCAGATCAAAGACCCGCGGTAAGTTTCTTTCCAATGTTTTTCCGCAAGTAGTCGATTTTAAATTGGAGATTTAGTGGACGATCGGTCTCACGATGCAACTAGTTGTGTTGATTCCGGAGGTGTGAAATCAAGCACGTGGTTATCAAATCTTGGGACCGGATTATCATATCTTGAGACGAGCTTGGGGAGTTGAGCAATTTGATGTCGTTTTTTAGAGTTGACGTCTGTTTCTTGGAGTTATAATTGCTTCTCCCTTTTTTTCCATTTTCATATATTTCTTTGCATTTGGCAAGATCTTGTACGGTAATCATTTGATAGGGAGAGAATGAGACCATTCGGTGGACAGAGGGAAAGAATGAAGAAGCGAAACTGTACAGTTTTTTGTAATTTCTTTGCTTTCGATTTTTAACGTTTCAATACTTTCTCCCCTTAGAAGCCCGCCTACATGCAATTCTTTTTATTTTTAGATTTTCTATATTGGATAATCTGTGCCTTCTATGTTCTGTGGATCACAGGTGATAATCTTTCCTGGAGCTATGTCAATACAACAGTCTCGATCTATTTTTTGGTTAAAAGCCTCAAGTGAGATAAGTTGACACTATTTATTGCCTTTTGAACTTTTGGATCAACATGATGATAAGACATGGGTTATACTTCTGAAATCATGTATCTAAACTGTATTCTAAATTTCATGATGGATTCTGAATGCATTTCTTTGTTGGCGGAAAGCAGTGAGACCGTTACAGAATCGATGGACGATCTCAGGTCTATGACTCTACAGGTTAAAGCAAACCATATCCTTCATTTTTATTTTTATCTATAGTAGTAGCATATTTTAAGCGTATAGTCACAGGTTGAAGTAACCCATGTCCTTCGTGTTAGTTTTTATTCATAGCAATAACCACACTTGAGGCCTCTCTAAAGTGGCAAGTCAGGTCAGAGCTACGTACTGCCAAAATTGGTAGCAACCCTGAGGTAGTAGCCGAAAGAGAGCAAGCGGAGTCCCCTTGATTAAAGGGGATCAGAAAGAATTTTAAACATGTTTGGTATAGAGGAAAACGGTTTTGACACTCCTCAATTTGAAATTCCAAGGTCGATTCTTAATCCGAAGATTCTTTGAGATTCATTTGATGTTGTAGATTAAATTTTGGGGGTGTCCTAATTTTTCTTGCTTTTTCACTATTTCTAGCAGGATCACAATTTACAGTGACATATGGAGAACACGACAAATGTGTTTGAGATCGTCGTCACTGGGTGATAAATGTCAAACTTGCTATCGAAAGGTTAGGTATGATGTTTTCCCTGTGATTTTTATGGCTCACAATGATTGACTACATGGTTCACTCCTTTTGCAGATGATATTGATGAGATACTGGTTGGTTACTGCTGAATTAAGCTTCAGATTGTTGAGTTATTGAAATATATCTGCTGAATCGAGTTTCTTCTTTTCTCCCCAAATCAAACGGAAGCTGGATAGAACCAAAAGATAAGTTCAATTGAATTGGGATAAATGCTTTCCTATCATGTGCTTTTCTTTTTTTTCCCCTTTTTCTGCTTTCTGCTTTTCAAAATCTTTCTTTGGTCGTCTTTTTCTATATTTAACCATTCCCTATACCGATTGCTTTTCGAAATACTCTTTGCAGCATATCTCACGTACTGAAAACAAGGCTTCATAATTGTGTTATTCTATATTCATTCCAACAGGTAACTACAGCTGCTGAGTGAAATAATGTTCATGTCAATCCCACTTTGCACAGAGTTGATTATCATGTTCCTATTGAAGTTCAGGTGACAAAATTTGGCCTGTTCACATAACTAGTATGATTTGACATCTTAAATAATTAGTAGTTTGGTCTTTTTGGTTCTGATTTGCTAGCCTGGGTACTTTAATATTCTATGATATCAAATTTGATAGACTTCTACTTCTTCTTTACTCTCTTCCTGCCGTTAGAGGTTTAACAAACCTTTGGTATTTTACTCTCAGTTTATCAAATTTTAGGCACCTATTTGTCCTGTGCCTTGCAACTTGTTTCAAAATTTGGCATTTATTTCTCTCCTATGTAGCTATATCATTTTGAAAAAGGTGGGCAGGATTATTGAAGAGTGTAAATTGAAGAGCATCAAATGTGACTATTTATTGCCTTTTGAACTTTTGGATCAACATGTTGATAAGACATCGGTAATACTTTTGAAATCAGGTAAGCATCTAAACTGTATTCTAAATTACATGATGGATTTTGAATGCATTTCTTTGTTGGCGGAAAGCATTGAGACCTTTACAGAATAGATGGACGATCTTAGGTCTATGACACTACAAGTTGAAGCAAACCATATCCTTCATTTTTATCTTTATTTATAGTTGTAGCACATTTTAAGCGTGTAGTCACAGGTTGAAGTAAGCCATGTCCGTCATGTTAGTTTTTGTCCATGTTAGTTTTTGTCCATAGTAGTAACCACATTTGAGGCCTCTCTAAATGGCATGTCTGGACTACGTACTGCCAAAGAGGGAGTAACCCTGAGGTAGTAGCGGGAGAATGCTTTAGTGTTGTTGTTGTATATTCATTCCAGCAGGTAACTACGGTTGTTGTAAGAAAATAATGTTCAAGCTCATTGCCACTCTATAAAGACTTGATTATCAGGTATGTGTTGGAGTCTAGGTGATAAATTTGACCTGCTCACGTAACTAGCATCATTTGGCGTCGTATTTTATTTGTAGTTTGGTCCTTCATTCTTGTTTTAACTTCTGTCATTTGTCATTTGTTTATCTCCTTAAATGTTTTCGTTTTAAAGAAGCTGGGCAGGATACATTGAATAATACTGTTTGAAGAGCATCGACTTGACATAAAGCAAGCTTGTTATCGACAGGTCAGGGTATGCTGTTTTTCTATGCTTTTCGAGAATCAATATAAATAATTGATTAGATGGTTCACTCTTTCTAAAGATGATATTTAGGAGATTCCGTGTTTCTATTGCTGAATTAAGCTCAGAATTGTTGAGTTATTGAAGTATTGCTGCTGAATCAAGTTCTTGTTTTCTATCTTTGTTCACCAAACCGAAAATCCCTTAGGTAGTATCACTTTTCTATCCTGTGCCTTCTTTTTCTGCTTTCTTTAATTTTGATGGTGAGAACATCTTACGAAAATATAGCAGAACTTCTCAAGAATGACATTAAGTTTTTTACATGGAGCAGCATACCTTAATAAAAAAGAATAGGTTAATCAAAAGAATAGTCCAATTTAATTGATGGGTGTTTCGCTTTGGACTATGGATGAACATTTCGTTAACACATGTATGCAGAATACTTCTGAAATCATGCAAGCATTTGAAATATTTTCTAATTGCCGTATGGAATCTGAATGCAATTTTTTAGTTGCAGGAAAGTTTTACAGAAGAGATGGATGATCTCGGGTAATGCTACAGGTTGAAGTAAGTCAATTTTTTTCCCTACTGATATGTTGTGAATGAAAGCTGCTCTGCTTTGCCAAATTAATGTTCTTGTAGGTAATTTCTGCAATCAGACGGATGATTTTTTGGTGAAGTTATTGGTATGGTTTTAAGTTTCTAGTACTTCGATTAGACAGTTTGATGATTATATTCTGTTATATTCTATCGATATGCTTGTTTAGATAAACTAAAACCTTATCCCTATACTTCTATACTTTGTATTCTATATGTTTTTTAAAAGAAGTGTATAAAGAAACTCTTCCCAGCAATCAAGAGATGAGTTCAATTTAATTGGGATATAAGCTTTCCTACCATGTGCCCTTTTTCCCCTCTTGCTGCTTTCCTTCAATTTTAATGGTGAGAACATCTTACGAAACAGAACTTCTCAAGAATTACATAGAATTTTCTACATAAAGCAGAGGAACTTATTAAAAAGAAAAAAAGGAGACTTTTTATACTTATAAAAGTTTAGTCATTCCCTAGAATTGTTTCTATAATTTTCGTATATGGGCTTTCTTCTTTTCAAAAATCTTTCTTTATCTTCTTTTTCTAAATTTCATCATTCCCTTTCCTATACCAATTGGTTTTTGAAATATTCTTGGCTGCATGTCTCACGTACTGGAAACAAGGCTTGAGAATTGTATTACTGTATATTCATTCCTGCATGTAACTACGGTTGCTGACTGAAATAAAGTTCATGTCTACTCCTACTTTGCAGAAAGTTGATTATCATGTTTATATTGAAGTTCCGGTGACAAAACCCTGTTCGCATAACCAGTATGATTTCACATCTTAAATAATTAGTAATTTGATTTTTTTGGTTCTGATTTGCTAGCCATGGGTACTTTAATATTCTATGATACCAAATTTGATAGACATCTCCTTCTTCTTTACTCTCTTCAATCTGTTAGAGATTTAACAAATTTTTGGTATTTTACTCTCAGTTTATCAAATTTTAGGCACCTATTTGTCCTGTGGCTTGCAACTTGTTTCAAAATTTTGCATTTATTTCTCTCCTATATAGCTATATCATTTTGAAAAATGAGGGCAGGGTTATTGAAGAGTGCAAATTCAAGAGCATCAAATGTGACTGGTAAGATAGTATCAATTGATGAGATAAATCTGATCAACGTCAAGCTTGCTATCGAAGTATGATATTTTGTCTCTTATTTTTGTGACTTGCAATAAATAATTGACTAGATGGTTCACTTCCTCTGCAGGTAATCTTGAGGAGATCCTGGTTGGTTGCTGCTGAATCAAGCTTGGAATTATTGAGTTATTGAAGTATTGATGCAGAATCAAGCTTTTTCATGTTTGTTCGCCAAACTGAAAATCAGTTAGAGAAAATCAAAAGGTGAGCGCAATTTACTTGACATAAAAGCTTTCCCTTTTTTTGTTTTTCCTTTTGATTGTGAGAACTGGCAAAGAAGCGAATTTTGAACATAAAAAAGGTTAGCCCCTCCCTGGAAGCATCATTGTATTCAATATTGTTTAGACGGACTTTCTGCTGACAGTGTTTTGGACTTTCTTCTTTTTCAAAATCTTTCTTTGGTTTTATTCTACAAAATTTCACCTTTCCCTGCATGTACACGTGCTGATGATTTATTGCAGCAGATGCCAATTACTTGGAAACAAGGCTTGAGAATTGTGTTATTGAATATTCATTCCAGCAGGAAGATATGGCTTTTTAATGAAATAATAATGTCAACGTTCTTTCTCACTCTAAAAAAAGTTGATGTGTGTTAAAATCTGGTTAACAGATTGGCCTCCCTGCAAGAAAATTGTGTTTCATAATTTTAAATAGGCATTCTGGTAACTGTATTTTGGACTTTCTTCTTTTCCAGATCTTTGTTTGGGTTTCTTCTCTTAACTTATACCATTCTCGGTATGCATACAGCCTGATACTTTTTCAAATTATTCTTTGCTGCAGATCCCCATCTATTTGAGATGAGGCTTCATAATTTTTTTTATTGTATATTCATTCCAGCAGGTTTAAATAAATAATAAGCAAGAGAAATGATTGATGCATGCAGCCGACCCCATATAGTTGCAAAATGCTTGAGTATTGTTGTTGTATGTTCATTCCAGCGGGTAACTACTGTTGTTGTATGAAATAATGCTAACGCTCATTGCCACTCTAATTGCCGTATGGAATCTGAATGCAATTTGTTAGTTGCAGGAAAGTTTTATAGAAGAGATGGATGAACTCGGGTAATGCTGCAGGTTGAAGCAAGTCTATTTTTTCCTTACTGATATGTTGTGAGTGAAAGCTGCTCTACTTTGCCAATTTAATGTTTTTGCAGGTAATTTCTGCAATCAGACGGATGATTTGTTGGCGAAGTTATTGGTATGGTTTTAAGTTTCTAGTACTTCGATTAGACAGTTTGATGATTATATTCCGTTATATTATATAGATATACTTGTTGAGATAAACTAGAACCTTATCCCTATACTTCTATACTTTGTATTCTATATGATTTTTAAAAGAAGTGCATAAAGAAACCTTTTCCAGCCGATGAGTTCAATTTAATTGGGATATAAGCTTTCCTACCATTTCCAGCAGGTTTAAATAAATAATAAGCAAGAGAAATGATTGATGCATGCAGCCGACCCCATATAGTTGCAAAATGCTTGAGTATTGTGGTTGTATGTTCATTCCAGCGGGTAACTACTGTTGTTGTATGAAATAATGCTAACGCTCATTGCCACTCTAATTGCCGTATGGAATTTGTTAGTTGCAGGAAAGTTTTATAGAAGAGATGGATGAACTCGGGTAATGCTGCAGGTTGATGCAAGTCTATTTTTTCCCTACTGATATGTTGTGAGTGAAAGCTGCTCTACTTTGCCAATTTAATGTTTTTGCAGGTAATTTCTGCAATCAGACGGATGATTTGTTGGCGAAGTTATCGGTATGGTTTTAAGTTTCTAGTACTTCGATTAGACAGTTTGATGATTATATTCCGTTATATTATATCGATATGCTTGTTGAGATAAACTAGAACCTTATCCCTATACTTCTATACTTTGTATTCTATATGATTTTTAAAAGAAGTGCATAAAGAAACCTTTTCCAGCCGATGAGTTCAATTTAATTGGGATATAAGCTTTCCTACCATGTGCCTTTTTTTCCCCTCTTGCTGCTTTCCTTCAATTTTAATGGTGAGAACATCTTATGAAACAGAACTTCTCAAGAATTACGTAGAATTTTCTACATAAAGCAGAGGAATTTATTTAAAAAAAAAGAGAGACTTTTATACTTATAAAAGTTTAATCTTACCCTAGAATTGTTTTCCATAATTTTCGACGAACTTTTTACGGCAGTATATGGGCTTTCTTCTTTTCAAAATATTTCTTTATCTTCTTTTTCTTGAGAATTGTGTTATTGAATATTCATTCCATCAGGTAAATATGGATTTTGAATGAAATAATAATGACCACGTTCTTTCCCACTCTACAGAAAGTTGATCTATGTCAAAATCTGGTTCACTGATTTGGCCTCCCCGCAAGCAAATTGTGTTCCATAATTTTATACAGGACATTCTGGTAACTGTGTTTTTGATTTTCCTCTTTTCAAGATCTTTGTTTGGGTTTCATCTCTTAACTTTTACCATTCTTCTCGGTCTGTATAAATACTGATATTTTTTAAAAATATCCTTTGCTGCAGATCCCCACCTTGGAGATGAGGCGTCATAATTTTGTTATTATATATACATTCCAGCAGGTTTAAATAAATAATGCGCAAGAGAAATGATTAATTCATGCAGCCGAATATTGTTTAGCCCCTCCCTGGAAGTGAATTTTGAACATAAAAAAGGTTAGCCCCTCCCTGGAAGCATCATTGTATTCAATATTGTTTAGACGTACTTTCTGCTGACAGTGTTTTGGACTTTCTTCTTTTCAAAATCTTTCTTTGGTTTTATTCTAGAAAATTTCACCTTTCCCTGCATGTACACGTGCTGATGATTTATTGCAGCAGATGCCAATACTTGGAAACAAGGCTTGAGAATTGTGTTATTGAATATTCATTCCAGCAGGTAAATATGGCTTTTTAATGAAATAATAATGTCAACGTTCTTTCCCACTGTAAAAAAAAGTTGATGTGTTAAAATCTGGTTAACAGATTGGCCTCCCTGCAAGAAAATTGTGTTCCATAATTTTAAATAGGCATTCTGGTAACTGTATTTTGGACTTTCTTCTTTTCCAGATCTTTGTTTGAGTTTCTTCTCTTAACTTATACCATTCTCGGTATGTATACAGACTGATATTTTTTCAAAATATTCTTTGCTGCAGATCCCCATCTATTAGAGATGAGGCTTCATAATTTTTTTTATTGTAATTCATTTCAGCAGGTTTAAATAAATAATAAGCAAGAGAAATGATTGATGCATGCAGCCGACCCCATATAGTAGCAAAATGCTTAAGTATTGTTGTTGTATGTTCATTCCAGCGGGTAACTACTGTTGTTGTATGAAATAATGCTAACGCTCATTGCCACGCTATAAAGAGTTGATTATCATGCATGTATTGAAATATAGGTGACGAAATTGACCTGCTCACGTAACTAGTATTATTTGGCATCGTGTTTGATTTGTAGTTTGGTCGTTCATTCTTGTTTTAACTTCTGTAATTTGTTTATCTCTTTAAACTTTTTTACTTTTAAACAAGCTGAGCAGGTTAAATTGAAGATTACTGTTTGAAGAGCATCAACTTGACATAAAGCAAGCTTGTTATCATCAGGTCAGGGTATGTTTTTCTCTGCTCTCTGAGAATAATAAATAATTGACTGGATGTTTCACTCTTTCTGCATATGATCTTGAGGAGATCCCGGGTTCTTATTGCTGAATTAGGCTCAGAATTGTTACGTTATTGAAGTATTGCTGCTGAATCAAGTTCTTTTTTTAATCTTTTTCACCAGACCAAAAATCCCTTAGATAGTATCACTTTTCTATCCTGTGCTTTCTTTTTTCTACTTTCTTCAATTTTGATAGTGAGAACCTCTTATGAAAATACAACATAACTTCTCAAGAATGACACAGTTTTTTACATGAAGCAGCATAGCTTAATAAAGAACAGATAAGTTTGAACTTAAAAAAGTTTAGTCCCTCCCTGGAAATCACAATTTTTAAACATACTTTCTTAACACTGTGTTTTGGACTCCCTTCTTTCAAAAATTTTCTTTGGTTTTCTTCTCCTAATTCTCACCATTTTTTGTTTGTATGCATACTGATTACTTTTTGAATTATTTTCGCAGCAGAGCCCATCTACTGGAAACAAGGTCTTAGAATTGTGTTACTATCTAGTCATTCCACCAAGTAAGTACGGTTGTGCACTGAACCTGAACACACGAAGCTGATTATCATGTTTGTATGGAAATATTGGCGACAAAAAGTGGCCTGGTCATCTAACAAATGTCATTTGATGTCTGGTGTGACTTCGAGTTAGCTACCAATATGAGTACATATTTTAAAATTTTTGTGTAAAGCTAGGAAGTACTTGTCTTTTCTTTTTGGTATTTTGAAGCAACTGTGGCTTGCTGTCTCTACTTTTGAAATTATTATGAAAATTTAAATATTTCTAATTCGGAAAATTTAATTTACAAAAAGAATAAAAAAGAGACAGCAAGCTTGACGTTGATTAGCTTTATCTCTTCAATTGATAGTCTACCGATCACATTTGATGCCCTTCGATTGATATACTCTTTTGCTCGATTAAAATGAGATAGCCAAAAAAGAGAAACAAATGGTACAAGAAGGGTCTTCGTCCAAGTCCATGAATAGAAGATCTTCATCGCTCGTTCCACCGAAACGGAATCCACTTGACAAGAGAGCGAAACGGGGTTGTGACTTCCTGTTGCTCATGTGAAATTCTTTTTAGCATCATATCCTTGACTAGTTTATTATTGCAAGCTCTGTCGTTTGCATCAAATGGAGCAGAAAGTAAGGCTTATATGAAGTGGTAGAAGTTGCAAGCTGTGAGCAGTCGGATAGTGCATCAAATGTGGCCAGCATAGTATAAATTGAAAAAGATGAAGCTAATCAAAGCCGAACTTGCAGCCAACATGTCAGGTACAATGTTTGCTATTGTTTTTATGACTCATAATGAATAATTGACTAGTTTTTTCCCATTTGCAGATGATTTTGAGGAGATCTTGGTTGGTAACTGGTGAATTTAGCTTTTAGCTTATAAAAGTTGAGTTACAGAAACGTTGCTGCTAAAGCAAGGTTTTTCATCTTCATTTGACAAACCAAAAATATGTTAATCAAAAGAATAGTCCAATTTAAGTGACACTAAAATTTTTTTGCCACGTGCCATTTTTGCTGCTTCCATTGCTTCCATTTCTATTTTGATGGTGAGAACCTATACCAAAGTTGCAGAACTTCACAATATGAGAGAGAATTTTCTATATAAAGCATCAGAACTTTTCAAAAACCAGAGTTGTCCACTTAAATGTCTAAGTCTAGTCCCTCCCTATAGGCAATATAGTTAGTTTTCCAGTATTTTTAACGGACATTCTGGCGACAGTATTTTGGAATTTCTTCTTTCAAGATGGTTCTTTGTTTTTTCCCCTCTTAGATCGCACCAATCCTTGCCAGTGTGCATATTGATTATTCTTTGAAATGTCCATTGTAGCAGATGCCACCTACTGGAGACAAGGCTTTGAGCATTGTGTTATTGTAGAGTCATCCAGCATTAAATTATGGTTTTTGACTGAAATGATGTTCACGTTCACTCCCACTCAACACAAAGTTGGTTTTCATGTTGACATTGTATTGGAATTTGGGTTACAAAATTGGCTTGTTCAAATGACTAGTATAACTTGATATTAAAAATTAATTTATAACGTAGTCTTTCTGGTTATGGTTTGTCAAAGGTAACGAACAGCAATTGATAATGATAGCCTCAATTTCTGCAGCTTGACGTGCAAGGTAATGGAGGATTCTATATCCTTCCAGTATAGCCTCCCGATTTATTTGGACATATGAAACCTTCGTCTGGCTAGGTGTTCTGGTTTAAGTTTCATGTGTCTGTGCAATCGAAGAATGCGTGATTTTGGCTCTTTTGTAGCAAGAAGGCACATCATTGTCCACAATTTCCCTTCCTTTGGTTTTCTACGGAGTTGTTCGACCTATTTCTTGAGCAATGTGGTAAGTCTTTGATATTAGGTAAGGTATGAAGTTGGCTTGAAGAGTAATTAGTAGACCGTTTAAGAACTAAATTCTCTATTGTTATCGTTTCTTACAGGTATATGAATGTGCTACTTTCATTTAGCAAATCTCATGTTGTATTGGAATATAGTGGTCCATGTACATCATCCAGAATATCCACCAGTGTTCCAGAATTAAATGATTTTCCCTACTGTATTTTTTCAAGGCGGAAGTGGAGGATTCAGCCCTTCCTAAAGTACTTGTCGCGTTGTTGGCTTGCCTAAACATGTTGGGAGCAGAACGGTGAGTTTCTTTCTTACGTGTCTATGAAATAATTATATTTGGTGACATTTGCTTACAAAAATCAATAACCTCACAACAAAAGAAAAATCATCATTATCTAATTAATTCTTTGACCATAATTTCTTTTCTATTAAGTTCTCAATATATGTATGACTGAATTCTGTATCATGGTAATATGAAAGTAGCGCATTCATATTTTTCTACCTGCTTTAACTGCGTTGAATTGCATTTCCGGTGGCTGAGATAGATAGTAGTTGGTCGATTCCCTTGCTGCTATAGCGGAACTCTTAAATTTGAATTTTACTTCGTTATTATAGATTGATCTTCAGAGATTGCGACTTGCGAGTTTCTAACTGCATTTTTTTCTTTTTTGTTTCCGGTGGCATTTTCGTTTTAATGAATAATTTGGAGCTGAAGAACTCAAATCTCTTTAACGGTTTCACGTTCGTGCTTGGTTCTTAAATAACCTGAAATTTTCGTCATCTTAGTGGAATAGCTAGATCAGGGGAATACCATGATCAACATTTGTATTAGTAAGGGATTTGGTCTTGAATTCATCTGCTAATGGAATTTTGGGACTTAATGCTTCTTAATTTGCTGGCGTGGAAAGCCCTGACACGACCTTCATTTGCTTTTATTTGTGTGCTTTGGTGGTGCTTTTGAGGCTCTAATTTTCTTATTATATGGGAGTGCCGTATTGGTGAGCCAAAGAGTAGGGTTTTGGAGAGTCATTATCTATTGGAAGCTTGCTGGAGGATAATTACAAAGAGTAAAAGATTGTTTTTGATGTTTTTCTTGTTCGAGCAGAGAACAAGTGGTGTATGTGGGTTAATTAGATTCAAGAGTCTCTTTCACTTGGCAGAGCTAGAACCTGGCATTTGTGCTACTGGTTTGACTAGAAAGTACCACATGTTGGAGAGGGCCTAAATAATCTGGGCCTAATTGGTTTTAGTTTTTTCTTTCAAAAAGTATTTATCTTTCGATTGAGCAGGTTGCAAGTATAATTTTGTGGCATGTGCAAAAGTTGACTTATTCATATGATGAGTATATGTTTATTACTGGAAATAATTTGTAAACCTGTGGTTCACATTTGGTGCAAAATTCAGAAAGTAAAGTTATTTATGGCATATCCTCTGATCAGGGTAAAAATCCCCCTCCTTCCATAATTCATTTCCCGACTTTGTCTCCGTCTCACGGTTTCTAGCGTTTTTTCCTTTCCAAAGCAAGGATAAGTACATCAGCTTGACTAGGAAAGTTCATTGGAATTTATCAGTACTTGTTCATTGTAAGGGAGCACGTTTGTTCCTCTCTACTTTTATGTTTCTTCCTCTATTGACTTGCTGTACACTAACGTTGCTGCTCCTTGGCAGATGGTGGCATGAACTTGTCAACCAACCAGGCTGCTGTAGTTATTTCTGGAATCAAACAGGAACCTGTAGACGATTCCCCCGACAACTCTTTGCTATCGGTTTGTATTCCTGTTTTTTACTAGGAATTTTAAGTGGATTCCTATTTATTATTTGAAAATTGTGTAATGCAGCAGCCGGTTTCACCTTATGTTGGAGGTCCTTCTGGAATGTTCACCCATGATGGCCCTAGTGGCATTACTGAATTTTTTATGCAGATTGTTGTCCATGTGCATCATCCAGAATATCCACCAGTGTTCCAGAATTAAATGATTTTCCCTTCTTCAAGGCGGAAGTGGAGGATTCAGCCCTTCCTAAAGTACTTGTCGCGTTGTTGGCTTGCCTAAACATGTTGGGAGCAGAACGGTGAGTTTCTTTCTTACGTGTCTATGAAATAATTATATTTGGTGACATTTGCTTACAAAAATCAATAACCTCACAACAAAAGAAAAATCATCATTATCTAATTAATTCTTTGACCATAATTTCTTTTCTATTAAGCAATAGTAAAATGATGTTTTCAATATCTGTATGACTGAATTCTGTATCATGGTAATATGAAAATTACCATGTTGCAGTTCTAATTTTTCTTGTTGATGAGTTTCGCTTAGGGAGCTTTGCTTCAGTTGATATGTCTCCACTAACAGAAACTTCATTTCCAGATGGATAGTTGTCACTGGATTTCAATGATGAGTAATGCAAAGAACAGTATGATAAAACTGCTAAGTTTCATGTCCATAGAGAACTTAAACTTGAAACCAATGGGAGCTGTAGGTGAAGATGAGGACTGTTTAGAATGCTTGTACCATGTGTGTCTCAGTATACAGAATCTGAACAGATGAATGGCAACACACACTGCTCCCTGGACGCAGCAGAATCTTGATAAGGAAATGGTCATTTCAAGGAAATTTTTTTATAACCCCTCCCTTCACATTATTTATTATTTCAACGGGCCAAACACCATTCCCACACACATTGCAATTCTTGAAATAAAGAAACGAATAGGAGACAGAGAAGAAGGAGGAAGAAGAAACGGAAGAGAAAAAAAAAATTTAGACAACCATATAATCCAAGGTAAGTATCCTCCCCTTCTACTTGGAATTTCTATCACAAATTTTATTGAGTTTATTTTGTGTTCTATGAATGTATTATTTTTTTATTGAAAACTTGATAGTTTGTGAATGTGATTATGTTGTGTGTATATAATTTACTACTACTATGATTATATACATGTATGTAGGTTGATATTTCAGTATGTAATTTGGAATTATACACTATTTATATAATTTTTATCGAAATTGTCACTTGTATATAGGTACATTAAATTTATTTTTTTAAAATTGTATATATATATATATATATATATATATATATATATATATATTGGGTTTTCAAAATTTATATTACACTGTTTTGGAAAATATTTATACATATATAATCTTTTTTTGAAACTAAATATATATACACATATATATAAATTTATTTTCGAATTTATTCATATATATATATATATATATATATATTTAATTAATTATTTATTCCAGAATTATATGTAAATGGGTATTAAATTATTTTAGAAATTATTTATTTAAGTATATAATTCTGTTTTTGAAATTGTATATATATACACATACAAATATATATTATTTTTGGATTTATCCATATAAATATTTATTATTTCCAGAATTATATATAAATACATATTAAACTGTTTTTGAAAATTTTATATATATTTTCAGAATTTTAGCAATACATATGTATTTACATATTTCTGATTTCAGAATTAAATTATTGTACAGTAAACTATTTTGAAAAATCATTGCAAATACATATTTATTTATTTTTTTCTATTATCTGAATTTTATATAAATAAATATTTAACGGTTTCTGAAATTACTTGTATGTATTTATATATATTCTTTTTTTCCAGAATTATACACCCTTATATATACTTAAATTATTTTCAGAAATTATATATATATATACACACTTACTGTTTCCAGAAATATGTACAAAAATATTTAAACTGTTTTGAAAGTTATTTTTATATATAATTTGTCTTTGAAATTAAATAGAATTAATCACATTTTGTACCTCTATAGTATGCGAATTTCATCATTTGCTCTCTTTATGTTTTAAATCACAGCCTTTACCCTCTGAACTATTGGACTGATGTGGAAAATGTCATTTCAGACCAAATTTGGCCGAAACAAAATGACATGGTAATTTGTTAATTTCAAAATTTATATTACATTGTTTTGGAAAGTATTTATGCATATATAATTCTTTTTTTGAAATTAAATACATATGCACATATATTTAAATTTTTTTCTGATTTATTCACATATATATGTATATTTATTTATTCCAGAATTATATGTAAATAAGTATTAAATTATTTTAGAAATTATTTATTTAAATATATAATCCAATTTTTGAAATTGTATATATATATATACATACAAATATATATTATTTTCGGATTTATGCATATAAATATTTATTATTTTCAGAATTGTATATATATATATATATACATACAAATATATATTATTTTTGGATTTATACAATTAAATATTTATTATTTGCAGAACTAGATATAAATAAAAATTAAACTTTTTTGGGAAATTTTATATTTAATTTCAGAATTTTAGCAATACGTATGTATTTACATGTTTCTCATTTCAGCATCATATAATTATAATTAAACTGTTTTGAAAAATCATTGCAAATATATATATATATATATGTATATATATATATATTATTTTTTTCTATTATCTGAACTTTATATAAATAAATATTTAACGGTTTTTTAAATTACTTGTATGTATTTATATATATTCTATTTTTTCTTGAATTATGCACACTTATATATATTTAAATTATTTTCAGAAATTATACATATATATACACACTGTTTCCAAAAATATATATAAAAATATTTAAACTGTTTAGAAGTTATTTTTATATATAATCCTGTTTTAAAATTAAATAGGGTTAATCACCTTTTGCCCTCTGTAGTATGCGAATTTCACTCTTTGCCCCATTATATTTTAAACCACACCCTTAACCCCCTGAACTTCTCTTATTGACGAGAAGGATTCCCTGGCAGTTGAGCTGAAGTAAACAACTGAAAATATACAGAGAATATCGGAAGAAAGTGTTGTACTTAAGAATTCCATTTCTTATGCTCATACTGAACTTCAAGGTTTAAAGACCAAGTCGTGTACCTTAGAAGATTTGCTAAGTCACTTGTATATGGCAATGTCATTATTGCTGGCAACAAGGATAATTTGATTTATGAACTGGTGAGCAATCAATTAAGACTTGAAGCATTGGAGAAAATATATTCGGAATCAGGAGAAAAATACTCCGCTCTGGAGAAAGAGAAAGAGGCATCGGTTTGTAAGATAGAATAGCTAACGATCTCTCTTGATGTTGAAAAGAACCATGCCAAGTTTGAGCGGCTCAGTCACAGTTGTTTGAAATGGAAAAGGAGATGAACCTGAGCTTAACCCTTTTTTGGAATAGGTAAACCAGAATGAGGAGAGAGTAGAGACGATGGAAAAAGACAGAGGAAAATGAAAAGTTGAAGAGTGACACACAATTGACTGCACGTGGCATTTGTTTGCAACACATGGCATGAGCAATTGCCATGTCATTCTGTTCCGGCCAAATTTTGCCTGAAATGCCATTTTCCACATCAGTCCAATAGTTCAGGGGGGTTAAGGGTGTGATTTAAAACATAAGGGAGGCAAAAGGTTAAATTCGCATACTAAAGGGGGCAAAAGGTGATTAACACAATTAAATATATAGATACATAAATATATATATATATATATATTATTTTCGGAGATATATATATAATGATTGTTTCCATAATTATATATACATACATGCATTAAACAGTTTTAGAAATTATTTATGTATATATAAAAATCTGTTTTTTGATAATATATTTATACATTATATATTTATTTTGGATTTATACATACATATATATATACACACTTTTTTTAGAATTATACACCCAAAATTATGTAGTGTTTCTGAAATTATAAATATACACATACTGTTCTTATATATTCAATAAATATGCTTATAAGTTTAGAAAACTGTTTTTACAGTTTTGGATTTAGACATATATAATAAACCGTTTTGAAATATAGTTATACATATATATACACGTAAATTGTTTTATTTTCAGAAATATTTACATGTATTTATTTACTGTTTGCAGAATTGCATATTATATATAGATATATATATATATATATATACGGTTTTATTTTCATTTTATTGTTTTCTTGATTATATATATATATTATAAACTATTTTGCATAAATTAGGCTATATAAAACTGTTTGGATTAAATATATATTAATTTAATAAACTGTTGTTTTTTTAGAATTATATATTAAGATTATGTGATTTTCGAATATTTACATGTATTTATTTACTGTTTGCAGAATTCTATATTATATATAGATATATATATATACGGTTTTATTTTCATTTTATTGTTTTCCATATTATATATATATATATATAAATTATATAAACTATTTTGCATAAATTAGGCTATATAAAACTGTTTGGATTAAATATATATTAATTTAATAAACTGTTGTTTTTTTAGAATTATATATTAAGATTATGTGATTTTCATATTTAATTAAATGTATAAGTATGTAAACTGATTTTCTGAAGAATTATGTATGTATTTATGTCAATTTTTGTATTTAAATATATGTTATTTATATAAAGTGTTTTTAAATAAAATTTATATATATATAGGTTCATGTTATTTTCGTATGTTAAGTATATGGATAAATATAAACTGTTTTTAAAGAGAATTAAATATTTAGTTATATTAATTTCGAATATAAAAATATATACAATTATATAAACTATTTTCGGATAGGATTATATGTCATATTGCATAGTTTGACGTTGTTGCGTGTGTCATAGTTTTTCAAATGAGCATGCATCACGAGAGCATGAATGGAGATGATTGGTTTGACGATTTACTTGTGATTCTTTTGATGTTTTATTGCTTAAGTTTTCTTTAGAAGATATTACGATCTGCGAACAAGTACGAGGTATGTCTTTTATTGTTGTTTATTGGTTTATTTTATTCCCGTGTTTCTTTCGTGTATGTTTTTTGTTCTAAGTGTAGGTGGGTACTTACTGAGTGACGGCCATATCTCTCCCCCCTTTTTGTAGGAAGGTAAACTGCTACTAACCCATGTGATTTTTTTATAAAAAAATAAATGAATAATAAATTAATATACATGTGTTTTAAATAGTAATAAAACCCCATTAACCACTCCCCACCTTTTATTCCACATTTCCTTCCCTCACTCTCCCTATCATCAGCGAAAAATCTCTTCCCTGTTTAAGAAAGTAAAATATTGTTGTATAACCCCTCCCTTCACATTATTCCAACGGGCCAATCACCATTCATACACACATTGCAATTATTGAAATAATGAAATGAATAGGAGAGAAAGAAGAAGATGGAGGAAGAAGAAAAGGAAGAGAGAAAAAATTTAGTCAACCCTACAATCCAAGGTAAGTACCCTCCCATCTACTTGGAATTTCTATCACCAATTTTATTGAGTTTATTTTATGTGTTCTATTAATGTATTTTCTTTTTGATTGAAAACTTGATAGTTTATGAATGTGATTATGTTGTGTGTGTATAATTTACTACTACTAGGATTATATACATGTATGTAGGTTGATATTTCGGTTTACATATTTTATGTACGTAATTTGGAATTATACGCTATTTATATAAATATTTTTGAAACTGCCACATGTATATACACATAAAATTTATTGTTTTTTTAAATTTTATATATATATTTGAAAATATATATCCATATGAATTCTGTTTCGAAAATGTTTACATATATATATATATATATTTTTTCAGAATTTATATTACACTGTTTTGGAAATTATTTATACATATATAATCCTGTTTTTGAAATTAAATATTTATACACATATATAAAATTTTTTTTGGATTTATTTATTTGATCCAGAATTATATGTAAATAGGTATTAAATTATTTTAGAAAATATTTATTTAAATACATAAATCTGTTTTTAGAATTTTATATGTATACATACAAATATATATTATTTTTGGATTTATACAGTTAAATATTTAGTTCAGAATTTCAGCAATACGTATGTATTTGCATATTTCTGATTTCAGCATTACATAATTATATATTAAACTGTTTTAAAAAATCATTGCAAATATATATATACATATGTTATTTTTTCTATTATCTGAATTTTATATAAATAAATATTTAACGGTTTCTGAAATTACTTGTATGTATTTATATATATTTAAATTATTTTCAGAAATTATACATATATATACACACTTACTGTTTCCTGAAATATTTATAAAAATATTTAAACTGTTTTAGAAGTTATTTTTATATATAATCCTATTTTTGAAATTAAATAGGGTTAATCACCTTTTGCCTCTGTACTATGCGAATTTCACCCTTTGCCCCCTTATATTTTAAATCACACCTTTAACCCCCCTGAACTATTAGACTAATGTGGAAAATGCCATTTCATGCAAAATTTGGCCGGAACAGAAGGACATGGCAATCGTGCATGCTACGTGTTGCAAACAAATGCAATGTGGAATATTGGGTTAATCACCTTTTGCGTTGAGCTCCAAGTGGACTGGAAAATGCACATCAGCAAGAAATTTATTGTCACAAGAATAATTAATTTTGAACAAGCAACATTGTCCGTTATGAAGCAGGTGCATGCAGTAGGATCGATTGAGTCCTGAGCACTTGGGGTAATTGGTGCGAGAACGTCAGGATGAAGACTCAGTTTTGAAAGAATCATGCCAAAGAGAAAAGAATAAGAAGGTTGCTCTTATGGAGAAGGTGGTAATCTTAGATCAGGTTATTGAGAAACACTCTATGTTAGAGACTTCACTAACAGATTTAAATGCAGAATTGGAAGTTGTTATAGAAAAGAATAGAAGCTCTGGAAGAATCTTATAAATCTCTATTACAAGAGAACTTCTCTTATTGACAAGAAGGATTCCCTGGCAGTTGAGCTGAAGTAAACAACTGAAAATATACAGAGAATATCGGAAGAAAGTGTTGTACTTAAGAATTCCATTTCTTATGCTCATACTGAACTTCAAGGTTTAAAGACCAAGTCGTGTACCTTAGAAGATTTGCTGAGTCACTTGTATATGGCAATGGCATTATTGATGGCAACAAGGATAATTTGATTTATGAACTGGTGAGCAATCAATTAAGACTTGAAACATTGGAGAAAATATATTCGGAATCAGGAGAAAAATACTCCGCTCTGGAGAAGGAGAAAGAGGCATCGGTTTGTAAGATAGAATAGCTAACGATCTCTCTTGATGTTGAAAAGAACCATGCCAAGTTTGAGCGGCTCAGTCACAGTCGTTTGAAATGGAAAAGGAGATGAACCTGAGCTTAACCCTTTTTTGGAATTGGTAAACCAGAATGAGGAGAGAGTAGAGACGATGGAAAAAGACAGGAAAATGAGAAGTTGAAGAGTGACACACAATTGACTGCACGTGACATTTGTTTGCAACACGTGGCATGAGCAATTGCCATGTCATTCTGTTCCGGCCAAATTTTGCCTGAAATGCCATTTTCCACATCAGTCCAATAGTTCAGGGGGGTTAAGGGTGTGATTTAAAACAGAAGGGAGGCAAAGGGTTAAATTCGCATACTAGAGGGGGCAAAAGGTGATTAACACAATTAAATATATAGATACATAAATATATATATATATATATATTATTTTTTGAGATATATATATATATATATAATGATTGTTTCCATAATTATATATACATACATGCATTAAACAGTTTTAGAAATTATTTATGTATATATAAAAATCTGTTTTTTGATTATATATTTATACATTATATATTTATTTTGGATTTATACATACATATATATATACACTTTTTTTTAGAATTATACACCCAAAATTATGTAGTGTTTCTGAAATTATAAATATACACATATATATGGTTCTTATATAATGAATAAATATGCTTATAAGTTTAGAAAACTGTTTTTATAGTTTTGGATTTAGACATATATAATAAACCGTTTTGAAATATAGTTATACATATATATACGTAAATTGTTTTATTTTCAGAAATATTTACATGTATTTATTTACTGTTTGCAGAATTGTATATTATATATATATATATATATGGTTTTATTTTCATTTTATTGTTTTCCAGATTATATATATATAAATTATATAAACTGTTTTGCATAAATTAGGCTATATAAAACTGTTTGGATTAAATATATATTAATTTAATAAACTGTTGTTTTTCTAGAATTATAGATTAAGATTATGTGATTTTCGTATTTAATTAAATGTATAAGTATATAAACTGATTTTCTGAAGAATTATGTATGTATTTATGTCTATGTATTTATGTCAATTTTCGTATTTAAATATATGTTATTTATATAAAGTGTTTTTAAATATATATTAAGTATATGGATAAATATAAACTGTTTTTAAAGAGAATTAAATATTTAGTTATATTAATTTCGGATATAAAAATATATACAATTATATAAACTATTTTCGGATAGAATTATATGTCATATTGCATAGTTTGACGTTGTTGCGTGTGTCATGGTTTTTCAAATGAGCATGCATCACGAGAGCATGAATGGAGATGATTGGTTTGCCGATTTACTTGTGATTCTTTTGATGTTTTATTGCTTAAGTTTTCTTTAGGAGATATTACGATCTGCGAACAAGTACGAGGTATGTCTTTTATTGCTGTTTATTGGTTTATTTTATTCCCGTGTTTCTCTCGTGTATGTTTTTTGTTCTAAGTGTAGGTGGGTACTTACTGAGTGACGGCCATATCTCTTCCCCCTTTTTTGTAGGAAGGTAGACGGCTACTAACCCATGTGATTTTTTTATAAAATAAATAAATGAATAATAAATTAATATACATGTGTTTTACCGAAAAAGTAATAGTAATAAAACCCCATTAACCACTTCCCACCTTTTACTCCACATTTTTTTTCCCTCACTCCCCCTATCATCGGCGAAAAATCTCTTCCTTGTTTAAGAAAGTAAAATATTGTTTGTATAACCCCTCCCTTCACTATTCCATACGGGCCAAGCACCATTCATACACACATTACAATTATTGAAATAATGAATTGAATAGGAGAGAAAGAAGAAGATGGAGGAAGAAGAAAAGGAAGAGAGAGAAATTTTAGTCAACCCTACAATCCAAGGTAAGTACTCTCCCATCTACTTGGAATTTCTATCACCAATTTTATTGAGTTTATTTTATGTGTTCTATTAATGTATTTTCTTTTTGATTGAAAACTTGATAGTTTATGAATGTGATTATGTTGTGTGTGTATAATTTACTACTACTAGGATTATATACATGTATGTAGGTTGATATTTCGGCATACATATTTTATGTACGTAATTCAGAATTATACGCTATTTATATACATATTTTTGAAACTGCCACATGTATATACACAAAATTTATTGTTTTTTTAAATTTTATATATATATTTGAAAATATATATCCATATGAATTCTGTTTCGAAAATGTTTACATATATATATATATATATATGTATATTTGTTTTTTTCCAGAATTTATATTACACTGTTTTGGAAATTATTTATACATATATAATTCTGTTTTTGAAATTAAATATTTATACACATATATATAAATTTTTTTTGGATTTATTTATTTGATCCAGAATTATATGTAAATAGGAATTCAATTATTTTAGAAAATATTTATTTAAATATATAAATCTGTTTTTAGAATTTTATATGTATACATACAAATATATATTATTTTTGGATTTATACAATTAAATATTTAGTTCAGAATTTTAGCAATACGTATGTATTTACATATTTCTGATTTCAGCATTACATAATTATATATTAAACTGTTTTAAAAAATCATGGCAAATATATATATATATATATATATATATATATATATATGTTATTTTTTTCTATTATCTGAATTTTATATAAATAAATATTTAACGGTTTCTGAAATTACTTGTATGTATTTATATATATTCTATTTTCCTGAATTATGCACACTTATATATATTTAAATTATTTTTAGAAATTATACAAATATATACACACTTACTGTTTCCTGAAATATTTATAAAAATATTTAAACTGTTTTAGAAGTTATTTTTATATATAATCCTATTTTTGAAATTAAATAGGGTTAATCACCTTTTGCCCTCTAGTATGCGAATTTCACCCTTTGCCCCCTTATATTTTAAATCACACCCTTAACCCCCCTGAACTATTAGACTGATGTGGAAAATGCCATTTCATGCAAAATTTGGCCGGAACAGAAGGACATGGCAATCGTGCATGCTACGTGTTGCAAACAAATGCAATGTGGAATATTGGGTTAATCACCTTTTGCGTTGAGCTCCAAGTGGACTGGAAAATGCACATCAGCAAGAAATTTATTGTCACAAGAATAATTAATTTTGAACAAGCAACATTGTCCGTTATGAAGCAGGTGCATGCAGTAGGATCGATTGAGTCCTGAGCACTTGGGGTAATTGGTGCGAGAACGTCAGGATGAAGACTCAGTTTTGAAAGAATCATGCCAAAGAGAAAAGAATAAGAAGGTTGCTCTTATGGAGAAGGTGGTAATCTTAGATCAGGTTATTGAGAAACACTCTATGTTAGAGACTTCACTAACAGATTTAAATGCAGAATTGGAAGTTGTTATAGAAAAGAATAGAAGCTCTGGAAGAATCTTATAAATCTCTATTATAAGAGAACTTCTCTTATTGACGAGAAGGATTCCCTGGCAGTTGAGCTGAAGTAAACAACTGAAAATATACAGAGAATATCGGAAGAAAGTGTTGTACTTAAGAATTCCATTTCTTATGCTCATGCTGAACTTCAAGGTTTAAAGACCAAGTCGTGTACCTTAGAAGATTTGCTAAGTCACTTGTATATGGCAATGGCATTATTGCTGGCAACAAGGATAATTTGATTTATGAACTGGTGAGCAATCAATTAAGACTTGAAACATTGGAGAAAATATATTCGGAATCAGGAGAAAAATACTCCGCTCTGGAGAAGGAGAAAGAGGCATCGGTTTGTAAGATAGAATAGCTAACGATCTCTCTTGATGTTGAAAAGAACCATGCCAAGTTTGAGCGGCTCAGTCACAGTCGTTTGAAATGGAAAAGGAGATGAACCTGAGCTTAACCCTTTTTTGGAATAGGTAAACCAGAATGAGGAGAGAGTAGAGACGATGGAAAAAGACAGGAAAATGAGAAGTTGAAGAGTGACACATAATTGACTGCACGTGACATTTGTTTGCAACACGTGGCATGAGCAATTACCATGTCATTCTGTTCCGGCCAAATTTTGCCTGAAATGCCATTTTCCACATCAGTCCAATAGTTCAGGGGGGTTAAGGTGTGATTTAAAACATAAGGGAGGCAAAGGGTTAAATTCGCATACTAAAGGGGCAAAAGGTGATTAACACAATTAAATATATATATATATATATATATATATATATATATTATTCTCGGAGATATATATATATATATATATATATAATGATTGTTTCCATAATTATATATACATACATGCATTAAACAGTTTTAGAAATTATTTATGTATATATAAAAATCTGTTTTTTGATTATATATTTATACATTATATATTTATTTTGGATTTATACATACATATATATATACACACTTTTTTTAGAATTATACACCCAAAATTATGTAGTGTTTCTGAAATTATAAATATACACATATATATTGTTCTTATATATTCAATAAATATGCTTATAAGTTTAGAAAACTGTTTTTATAGTTTTGGATTTAGACATGTATAATAAACCGTTTTGAAATATAGTTATACATATATATACATAAGTTATTTTATTTTCAGAAATATTTACATGTATTTATTTACTGTTTGCAGAATTGTATATTATATGTAGATATATATATATATATATATATACGATTTTATTTTCATTTTATTGTTTTCCAGATTATATATATAAAAATTATATAAACTGTTTTGCATAAATTAGGCTATATAAAACTATTTGGATTAAATATATATTAATTTAATACGATTTTATTTTCATTTTATTGTTTTCCAGATTATATATATAAAAATTATATAAACTGTTTTGCATAAATTAGGCTATATAAAACTGTTTGGATTAAATATATATTAATTTAATAAACTGTTGTTTTTTTAGAATTATAGATTAAGATTATGTGATTTTCGTATTTAATTAAATGTATAAGTATATAAACTGATTTTCTGAAGAATTATGTATGTATTTATGTCAATTTTCATATTTAAATATATGTTATTTATATAAAGTGTTTTTAAATATATATTAAGTATATGGATAAATATAAACTGTTTTTAAAGAGAATTAAATATTTAGTTATATTAATTTCGGATATAAAAATATATACAATTATATAAACTATTTTCGGATAGAATTATATGTCATATTGCATAGTTTGACGTTGTTGGGTGTGTCATGGTTTTTCAAATGAGCATGCATCACGAGAGCATGAATGGAGATGATTAGTTTGCCGATTTACTTGTGATTCTTTTGATGTTTTATTGCTTAAGTTTTCTTTAGGAGATATTACGATCTGCGAACAAGTACGAGGTATGTCTTTTATTGCTGTTTATTGGTTTATTTTATTCACGTGTTTCTCTCGTGTATGTTTTTTGTTCTAAGTGTAGGTGGGTACTTACTGAGTGACGGCCATATCTCTCCCCCCTTTTTGTAGGAAGGTAGACTGCTACTAACCTATGTGATTTTTTTATAAAAAAATAAATGAATAATAAATTAATATACATGTGTTTTACCGAAAAAGTAATAGTAATAAAACCCCATTAACCACTCCCCACCTTTTACTCCACATTTCCTTCCCTCACTCCCCCTATCATCGACGAAAAATCTCTTCCCTATTTAAGAAAGTAAAATATTGTTTGTATAACCCCTCCCTTCACTATTCCAACGGGCCAAGCACCATTCATACACACATTGCAATTATTGAAATAATGAAATGAATAGGAGAGAAAGAAGAAGATGCAGGAAGAAGAAAAGGAAGAGAAAAAATTTAGTCAACCGTACAATCCAAGGTAAGTACTCTCCCATCAACTTGGAATTTCTATCACCAATTTTATTGAGTTTATTTTATGTGTTCTATTAATGTATTTTCTTTTTGATTGAAAACTTGATAGTTTATGAATGTGATTATGTTGTGTGTGTATAATTTACTACTACTAGGATTATATACGTGTATGTAGGTTGATATGTCGGCATACATATTTTATGTACGTAATTCAGAATTATACGCTATTTATATACATATTTTTGAAACTGCCACATGTATATACACAAAATTTATTGTTTTTTTAAATTTTATATATATATTTGAAAATATATATCCATATGAATTCTGTTTCGAAAATGTTTACATATATATATATATGTATATTTGTTTTTTTCCAGAATTTATATTACACTGTTTTGGAAATTATTTATACATATATAATTCTGTTTTTGAAATTAAATATTTATACACATATATATAAATTTTTTTTGGATTTATTTATTTGATCCAGAATTATATGTAAATAGGAATTCAATTATTTTAGAAAATATTTATTTAAATATATAAATCTGTTTTTAGAATTTTATATGTATACATACAAATATATATTATTTTTGGATTTATACAATTAAATATTTAGTTCAGAATTTTAGCAATACGTATGTATTTACATATTTCTGATTTCAGCATTACATAATTATATATTAAACTGTTTTAAAAAATCATGGCAAATATATATATATATATATATATATATATATATATATATGTTATTTTTTTCTATTATCTGAATTTTATATAAATAAATATTTAACGGTTTCTGAAATTACTTGTATGTATTTATATATATTCTATTTTCCTGAATTATGCACACTTATATATATTTAAATTATTTTTAGAAATTATACAAATATATACACACTTACTGTTTCCTGAAATATTTATAAAAATATTTAAACTGTTTTAGAAGTTATTTTTATATATAATCCTATTTTTGAAATTAAATAGGGTTAATCACCTTTTGCCCTCTAGTATGCGAATTTCACCCTTTGCCCCCTTATATTTTAAATCACACCCTTAACCCCCCTGAACTATTAGACTGATGTGGAAAATGCCATTTCATGCAAAATTTGGCCGGAACAGAAGGACATGGCAATCGTGCATGCTACGTGTTGCAAACAAATGCAATGTGGAATATTGGGTTAATCACCTTTTGCGTTGAGCTCCAAGTGGACTGGAAAATGCACATCAGCAAGAAATTTATTGTCACAAGAATAATTAATTTTGAACAAGCAACATTGTCCGTTATGAAGCAGGTGCATGCAGTAGGATCGATCGAGTCCTGAGCACTTGGGGTAATTGGTGCGAGAACGTCAGGATGAAGACTCAGTTTTGAAAGAATCATGCCAAAGAGAAAAGAATAAGAAGGTTGCTCTTATGGAGAAGGTGGTAATCTTAGATCAGCTTATTGAGAAAAACTCTATGTTAGAGACTTCACTAACAGATTTAAATGCAGAATTGGAAGTTGTTATATAAAAGAATAGAAGCTCTGGAAGAATCTTATAAATCTCTATTACAAGAGAACTTCTCTTATTGACAAGAAGGATTCCCTGGCAGTTGAGCTGAAGTAAACAACTGAAAATATACAGAGAATATCGGAAGAAAGTGTTGTACTTAAGAATTCCATTTCTTATGCTCATACTGAACTTCAAGGTTTAAAGACCAAGTCGTGTACCTTAGAAGATTTGCTGAGTCACTTGTATATGGCAATGGCATTATTGCTGGCAACAAGGATAATTTGATTTATGAACTGGTGAGCAATCAATTAAGACTTGAAACATTGGAGAAAATATATTCGAAATCAGGAGAAAAATACTCCGCTCTGGAGAAGGAGAAAGAGGCATCGGTTTGTAAGATAGAATAGCTAACGATCTCTCTTGATGTTGAAAAGAACCATGCTAAGTTTGAGCGGCTCAGTCACAGTTGCTTGAAATGGAAAAGGAGATGAACCCGAGCTTAGCCCTTTTTTGGATTTGGTAAACCAGAATGAGGAGAGAGTAGGGACGATGGAAAAAGACATAGAGGAAAATGAGAAGTTGAAGAGTGACACACAATTGACCGCACGTGGCATTTGTTTGCAACACGTGACATGAACAATTGCCATGTCATTCTGTTCCGGCCAAATTTTGCCTGAAATGCTATTTTCCACATCAGTCCAATAGTTCAGGGGGGTCAAGGGTGTGATTTAAAACATAAGGGAGGCAAAGGGTTAAATTCGCATACTAGAGGGGGCAAAAGGTGATTAACACAATTAAATATATATATACATAAATATATATATATATATATATATTATTTTTTGAGAGATATATATATATAATGATTGTTTCCATAATTATATATACATACATGCATTAAACAGTTTTAGAAATTATTTATGTATATATAAAAATCTGTTTTTTGATTATATATTTATACATTATATATTTATTTTGGATTTATACATACATATATATATACACTTTTTTTTTAGAATTATACACCCAAAATTATGTAGTGTTTCTGAAATTATAAATATACACATATATATGGTTCTTATATAATGAAAAAATATCCTTCATTTTTGTTTTTATTTATAGTAGTAGCACATTTTAAGCCTGTAGTCACAGGTTGAAGTAAGCCAGGTCCCTTTATGTTAGTTTTTGTGCATAGTAGTAACAACATTTGAGGCCTCTCTGGCACGTCGGGGCTACGTACTGCCAAAGAGGCAGTAACCCTGAGGTAGTAGCCGAAAGAGAGAGAGAGAGAGTGAAGTCCTAAAGCGAAGTCCCCTTGATTAAAGGGAATCAGAAGGAATTTGAGACATGTTTTAGTATAGAGAAAAATAGTTTTGACATTCTTCAATTTAAAATTTCAGTGGTTGATTATTCATTAATAATGATAACTCTACACAATATAATCCAAAGATTCTTTAGATTAAATTTTTGGGGTGACCTAAATTTTCTTGCTTTTTCACTATTTCTAGCAAGATCACAGTTTACAGAGACATATGGAAAACATAACGAATGTGTACGAGATCGTCGTTGCTGGGTGAAACGTTAAGCTTGCTGTCAACAGGTTAGGGTATGATATTTTCCCTCTGATTTTTATGGCTCGCAATGATTGACTATATGGTTCACTCATTTTCCAGATGATGTTGAGGATATCCTGGCTGGTTACTGCTGAATTAAGCTATGGATTGTTGAGTTACTGAATTTATATATGCTGAATCGAGCTTCTTCATCTTTTTTCGCCAAATCAAACAGAAGTTAAATAGAATCAAGAGATAAGTTCAATTGAATTGGGATAAAAGCTTTCCTACCATGTATCTTTTTTTCCTTCCTCTTGCTGCTTTCTTTCAGTTTTAATGGTGAGAACATCTTAGGAAACAGAACTTCTCAAGAATCACATGGAATTTTCTACATAAAGAAGCGGAACTCGTTAAAAAGAAAAAAAAAAAGACACTTTTGAACTTATAAAAGTTTATTCCCTCCCTAGAATTGTTTTCCATAATTTTTTGACGAACTTTTAGCGACAGAATTTTAGGCTTTCTTCTTTTCAAAATCTTTCTTTGGTCTTCTTTTTCTAAATTTAACCATTCCCTGCTTGTACACCGATTTGGTTTCGAAATATTCTTTACAGCATATCTCACGTATTGAAAACATGGCTTGAGAATTGTGGTATTGCATATTCATTCTAACAGGTAACTACGGTTGCCGACTGAAACAATGTTCACGTCCACTCTCACTTTACAAAAAATTGATTATCATGTTTCTATTGAAGTTCAGGTGACAAAATTTGAGCCTGTTCACATGACTAGTATGATTTGATATCTTAAATAATTAGTATTTTGGTCTTTTTGGTTCTGAGCCTTGGGGTACTTTAATATTCTATGGTACCAAATTTGATAGACTTCTACTTCTTCTTTACTTTCTTCAATTTGTTAAACAAATCTTTGGTATTTTACTTTCAGTTTATCAAATCTTAGACACCTATTTGGAGTATGATTTGATATTATAAATAATTAGTAATTTGGTCTTTTTGGTTCTGAATTGCTGGCCATGGATACTTTAATATTCTATGATACCAAATTTGATAGACATCTACTTTATCTTTACTCTCTTCAATCTGTTAGAGATTTAACAAATTTTTGGTATTTTACTTTCAGTTTATCAAATCTAAGACACCTATTTGTCCTGTGGCTTGCAACTTGATTCAAATTTTGGCATTTATTTCTCTCCTATATAGCTATATCATTTCTAAAAAGGTGGGCAGGATTAACTGAAGAGTGTAAATTGAAGAGCATCAAATGTGACTGGTAGAGATGGTATCAATTGATGAGATAAATCTGATCAACGTCAAGCTTGCGGTCAAAGTAAAATTATTGAGTTATTGAAGTATTGCTGCAGAATCAAGTTAGCTACCAATATGTGTACAGATTTTAAAATTTTTGTGTAAAGCGAGGAATAACTTGTCTTTTCTTTTTAGTATTTTGACGTAACTGTGGCTTGCTGTCTCTACTTTTGAAATCACTATGAAAATTTAATTTTTCTTAGTGGGATACCTAAAGCAATTCTTTTTGTCATCACATCCTTGACTAGTTTATTATTGCAAGCTTTGTCAACTGAAAATGGAGCACAAAGTAAGGCTTATATGAAGTGATAGAAGTTGCAAGCCGTGAGCAGTCGGATGGTGCATCAAATGTGAGCGGTAGAGTATAAATTGGAAGAGATAAAGCTGATCAAAGCAGCCAAAATATATCAGGTACAATGTTTTCTCTATGGCTTTTGCTACTCGCAATGAGTAATTGACTAAAATTTTCCCCTTTGCAGATGATTTTGAAGAGATCCTGGTCGGTAACCGTTGAATTTAGCTTATAATAGTTGAGTTATAGAAACGTTGATGCTGAAGCATGGTTTTTCATCTTTATTTGCCAAACCGAAAATAGGTTAATCAAAAGAATAGTCCAATTTAATTGATGGGTGTTTCGCTTTGGACTATGGATGAACATTTCGTTAACACATGTATGCAGAATACTTCTGAAATCATGCAAGCATTTGAAATATTTTCTAATTGCCGTATGGAATCTGAATGCAATTTTTTAGTTGCAGGAAAGTTTTACAGAAGAGATGGATGATCTCGGGTAATGCTACAGGTTGAAGTAAGTCAATTTTTTTTCCTACTGATATGTTGTGAATGAAAGCTGCTCTGCTTTGCCAAATTAATGTTCTTGTAGGTAATTTCTGCAATCAGACGGATGATTTTTTGGTGAAGTTATTGGTATGGTTTTAAGTTTCTAGTACTTCGATTAGACAGTTTGATGATTATATTCTGTTATATTCTATCGATATGCTTGTTTAGATAAACTAAAACCTTATCCCTATACTTCTATACTTTGTATTCTATATGTTTTTTAAAAGAAGTGTATAAAGAAACTCTTCCCAGCAATCAAGAGATGAGTTCAATTTAATTGGGATATAAGCTTTCCTACCATGTGCCCTTTTTCCCCTCTTGCTGCTTTCCTTCAATTTTAATGGTGAGAACATCTTACGAAACAGAACTTCTCAAGAATTACATAGAATTTTCTACATAAAGCAGAGGAACTTATTAAAAAGAAAAAAAGGAGACTTTTTATACTTATAAAAGTTTAGTCCTTCCCTAGAATTGTTTCTATAATTTTCGTATATGGGCTTTCTTCTTTTCAAAAATCTTTCTTTATCTTCTTTTTCTAAATTTCATCATTCCCTTTCCTATACCAATTGGTTTTTGAAATATTCTTGGCTGCATGTCTCACGTACTGGAAACAAGGCTTGAGAATTGTATTACTGTATATTCATTCCTGCATGTAACTATGGTTGCTGACTGAAATAAAGTTCATGTCTACTCCTACTTTGCAGAAAGTTGATTATCATGTTTATATTGAAGTTCCGGTGACAAAACCCTGTTCACATAACCAGTATGATTTCACATCTTAAATAATTAGTAATTTGATTTTTTTGGTTCTGATTTGCTAGCCATGGGTACTTTAATATTCTATGATACCAAATTTGATAGACATCTCCTTCTTCTTTACTCTCTTCAATCTGTTAGAGATTTAACAAATTTTTGGTATTTTACTCTCAGTTTATCAAATTTTAGGCACCTATTTGTCCTGTGGCTTGCAACTTGTTTCAAAATTTTGCATTTATTTCTCTCCTATATAGCCTATATCATTTTGAAAAAGGAGGGCAGGGTTATTGAAGAGTGCAAATTCAAGAGCATCAAATGTGACTGGTAAGATAGTATCAATTGATGAGATAAATCTGATCAACGTCAAGCTTGCTATCGAAGTATGATATTTTGTCTCTTATTTTTTTTGACTTGCAATAAATAATTGACTAGATGGTTCACTTCCTCTGCAGGTAATCTTGAGGAGATCCTGGTTGGTTGCTGCTGAATCAAGCTTGGAATTATTGAGTTATTGAAGTATTGATGCAGAATCAAGCTTTTTCATGTTTGTTCACCAAACTGAAAATCAGTTAGAGAAAATCAAAAGGTGAGCGCAATTTACTTGACATAAAAGCTTTCCCTTTTTTGTTTTTCCTTTTGATTGTGAGAACTTATAACGGCAAAGAAGCGAATTTTGAACATAAAAAAGGTTAGCCCCTCCCTGGAAGCATCATTGTATTCAATATTGTTTAGACGGACTTTCTGCTGACAGTGTTTTGGACTTTCTTCTTTTCAAAATCTTTCTTTGGTTTTATTCTACAAAATTTCACCTTTCCCTGCATGTACACATGCTTGATGATTTATTGCAGCAGATGCCAATTACTTGGAAACAAGGCTTGAGAATTGTGTTATTGAATATTCATTCCAGCATGTAGATATGGCTTTTTAATGAAATAATAATGTCAACGTTCTTTCTCACTCTAAAAAAAGTTGATCTGTGTTAAAATCTGATTAACAGATTGGCCTCCCTGCAAGAAAATTATGTTTCATAATTTTAAATAGGCATTCTGGTAACTGTATTTTGGACTTTCTTCTTTTCCAGATCTTTGTTTGGGTTTCTTCTCTTAACTTATACCATTCTCGGTATGTATACAGACTGATATTTTTTCAAAATATTCTTTGCTGCAGATCCCCATCTATTAGAGATGAGGCTTCATAATTTTTTTATTGTATATTCATTCCAGCAGGTTTAAATAAATAATAAGCAAGAGAAATGATTGATGCATGCAGCCGACCCCATATAGTAGCAAAATGCTTGAGTATTGTTGTTGTATGTTCATTCCAGCGGGTAACTACTGTTGTTGTATGAAATAATACTAACGCTCATTGCCACGCTATAAAGAGTTGATTATCATGCATGTATTGAAATATAGGTGACGAAATTGACCTGCTCACGTAACTAGTATTATTTGGCATCGTGTTTGATTTGTAGTTTGGTCGTTCATTCTCGTTTTAACTTCTGTCATTTGTTTATCTCTTTAAACTTTTTACTTTTAAACAAGCTGAGCAGGTTAAATTGAAGATTACTGTTTGAAGAGCATCAACTTGACATAAAGCAATCTTGTTATCATCAGGTCAGGGTATGTTTTTCTCTTCTCTCTGAGAATCGCAATAAATAATTGACTGGATGTTTCACTCTTTCTGCATATGATCTTGAGGAGATCCCGGGTTCTTATTGCTGAATTAGGCTCAGAATTGTTAAGTTATTGAAGTATTGCTGCTGAATCAAGTTCTTTTTTTAATCTTTTTCACCAGACCAAAAATCCCTTAGATAGTATCACTTTTCTATCATGTGCTTTCTTTTTTCTACTTTCTTCAATTTTGATAGTGAAAACCTCTTATGAAAATACAACATAACTTCTCAAGAATGACAGTTTTTTACATGAAGCAGCATAGCTTAATAAAGAACAGATAAGTTTGAACTTAAAAAAGTTTAGTCCCTCCCTGGAAATCACAATTTTTAAACATACTTTCTTAACACAGTGTTTTGGACTCCCTTCTTTCAAAAATTTTCTTTGGTTTTCTTCTCCTAATTCTCACCATTTTTTGTCTGTATGCATACTGATTACTTTTTGAATTATTTTCGCAGCAGAGCCCATCTACTGGAAACAAGGTCTTAGAATTGTGTTACTATCTAGTCATTCCACCAAGTAAGTACGGTTGTGCACTGAACCTGAACACACGCAGCTGATTATCATGTTTGTATGGAAATATTGGCAACAAAAAGTGGCCTGGTCATCTAACAAATGTCATTTGATGTCTGGTGTGACTTCGAGTTAGCTACCAATATGAGTACATATTTTAAAATTTTTGTGTAAAGCTAGGAAGTACTTGTCTTTTCTTTTTGGTATTTTGAAGCAACTGTGGCTTGCTGTCTCTACTTTTGAAATTATTATGAAAATTCAAATATTTCTAATTCGGAAAATTTAATTTACAAAAAGAATAAAAAAGAGACAGCAAGCTTGACGTTGATTAGCTTTATCTCTTCAATTGATAGTCTACCGATCACATTTGATGCCCTTCGATTGATATACTCTTTTGCTCGATTAAAATGAGATAGCCAAAAAAGAGAAACAAATGGTACAAGAAGGGTCTTCGTCCAAGTCCATGAATAGAAGATCTTCATCGCTCGTTCCACCGAAACGGAATCCACTTGACAAGAGAGCGAAACGGGGTTGTGACTTCCTGTTGCTCATGTGAAATTCTTTTTAGCATCATATCCTTGACTAGTTTATTATTGCAAGCTCTGTCGTTTGCATCAACTGAAAATGGAGCAGAAAGTAAGGCTTATATGAAGTGGTAGAAGTTGCAAGCCGTGAGCAGTCGGATAGTGCATCAAATGTGGCCAGCATAGTATAAATTGAAAAAGATGAAGCTAATCAAAGCCGAACTTGCAGCCAACATGTCAGGTACAATGTTTTCTCTTGTTTTTATGACTCATAATGAATAATTGACTAGTTTTTTCCCATCTGCAGATGATTTTGAGGAGATCTTGGTTGGTAACTGGTGAATTTAGCTTATAATAGTTGAGTTACAGAAACGTTGCTGCTAAAGTAAGTGACACTAAAATTTTTTTGCCACGTGCCATTTTTGCTGCTTCCATTGCTTCCATTTCTATTTTGATGGTGAGAACCTATACCAAAGTTGCAGAACTTCACAATATGAGAGAGAATTTTCTATATAAAGCAGCAGAACTTTTCAAAAACCAGAGTTGTCCACTTAAATGTCTAAGTCTAGTCCCTCCCTATAGGCAATATAGTTAGTTTTCCAGTATTTTTAACGGACATTCTGGCGACAGTATTTTGGAATTTCTTCTTTCAAGATGGTTCTTTGTTTTTTTCCCCTCCTAGATCGCACCAATCCTTGCCAGTGTGCATATTGATTATTCTTTGAAATGTCCATTGTAGCAGATCCCACCTACTGGAGACTAAGGCTTTGAGCATTGTGTTATTGTAGAGTCATCCAGCATTAAATTATGGTTTTTGACTGAAATGATGTTCACGTTCACTCCCACACAACACAAAGTTGGTTTTCATGTTGACATTGTATTGGAATTTGGGTTACAAAATTGGCTTGTTCAAATGACTAGTATAACTTGATATTAAAAATTAATTTATAACGTAGTCTTTCTGGTTATGGTTTGTCAAAGGTAACGAACAACAATTGGTAATGATAGCCTCAATTTCTGCAGCTTGACGTGCAAGGTAATGGAGGATTCTATATCCTTCCAGTATAGCCTCCCGATTTATTTGGACATATGAAACCTTTGTCTGGCTAGGTGTTCTGGTTTAAGTTTCATGTGTCTGTGCAATCGAAGAATGCGTGATTTTGGCTCTTTTGTAGCAAGAAGGCACATCATTGTCCACAATTTCCCTTCCTTTGGTTTTCTACGGAGTTGTTCGACCTATTTCTTGAGCAATGTGGTAAGTCTTTGATATTAGGTAAGGTATGAAGTTGGCTTGAAGAGTAATTAGTAGACCGTTTAAGAACTAAATTCTCTATTGTTATCGTTTCTTACAGGTATATGAATGTGCTACTTTCATTTAGCAAATCTCATGTTGTATTGGAATATAGTGGTCCATGTGCATCATCCAGAATATCCACCAGTGTTCCAGAATTAAATGATTTTCCCTACTGTATTTCTTCAAGGCGGAAGTGGAGGATTCAGCCCTTCCTAAAGTACTTGTCGCGTTGTTGGCTTGCCTAAACATGTTGGGAGCAGAACGGTGAGTTTCTTTCTTACGTGTCTATGAAATAATTATATTTGGTGACATTTGCTTACAAAAATCAATAACCTCACAACAAAAGAAAAATCATCATTATCTAATTAATTCTTTGACCATAATTTCTTTTCTATTAAGCAATAGTAAAATGATGTTTTCAATATCTGTATGACTGAATTCTGTATCATGGTAATATGAAAATTACCATGTTGCAGTTCTAATTTTTCTTGTTGATGTGTTTCGCTTAGGGAGCTTTGCTTCAGTTGATATGTCTCCACTAACAGAAACTTCATTTCCAGATGGATAATTGTCACTGGATTTCAATGATGAGTAATGCAAAGAACAGTATGATAAAACTGCTAAGTTTCATGTCCATAGAGAACTTAAACTTGAAACCAATGGGAGCTGTAGGTGAAGATGAGGACTGACTGTTTAGAATGCTTGTACCATGTGTGTCTTAGTATACAGAATCTGAACAGATGAATGGCAATACACACTGCTCCCTGGACGCAGCAGAATCTTGATAAGGAAATGGTCATTTCAAGGAAATTTTTTTATAACCCCTCCCTTCACATTATTTCAACGGGCCAAGCACCATTCCCGCACACATTGCAATTCTTGAAATAAAGAAAAGAATAGGAGAGAGAGAAGAAGAAGGAAGAAGAAACGGAAGAGAAAAAAAATTTTATACAACCATATAATCCAAGGTAAGTATCCTCCCCTTCTACTTGGAATTTCTATCACAAATTTTATTGAGTTTATTTTGTGTTCTATGAATGTATTATTTATTTTATTGAAAACTTGATAGTTTATGAATGTGATTATGTTGTGTGTATATAATTTACTACTACTATGATTATATACATGTATGTAGGTTGATATTTCAGTATGTAATTCGGAATTATACACTATTTATATAATTTTTATCGAAATTGTCACTTGTATATAGGTACATTAAATTTATTTTTTTTAAAATTGTATATATATATTTATATATATTGGTTTTTCAAAATTTATATTACACTGTTTTGGAACATATTTATACATATATAATCTTTTTTTGAAACTAAATATATATACACATATATATAAATTTATTTTTGGATTTATTCATATATATATATATATATATATATATATTTAATTATTTATTCCTGAATTATATGTAAATAGGTATTAAATTATTTTAGAAATTATTTATTTAAGTATATAATTCTGTTTTTGAAATTGTATATATATACACATACAAATATATATTATTTTTGGATTTATCTATATAAATGTTTATTATTTCCAGAATTATATATAAATACATATTAAACTGTTTTTGAAAATTTTATATATATTTTCAGAATTTTAGCAATACATATGTATTTACATATTTCTGATTTCAGAATTAAATTATTGTATATTAAACTATTTTGAAAATCATTGCAATTACATATTTATTTATTTTTTTCTATTATCTGAATTTTATATAAATAAATATTTAACGGTTTCTGAAATTACTTGTATGTATTTATATATATTCTTTTTTTCCAGAATTATATACACTTATATATATTTAAATTATTTTCAGAAATTATATATAAATACACACTTACTGTTTCGAGAAATATGTACAAAATATATAAACTGTTTTAGAAGTTATTTTTATATATAATTTTGTTTTTGAAATTAAATAGAATTAATCACATTTTGTCCCTCTATAGTGTGCGAATTTCATCATTTGCCCTCTTTGTGTTTTAAATCACACCCTTTACCCCCCTGAACTATTGGACTGATGTGGAAAATGTCATTTCAGACAAAATTTGGCCGAAACAAAATGACATGGTAATTTGTTAATTTCAAAATTTATATTACATTGTTTTGGAAAGTATTTATACATATATAATTCTTTTTTTGAAATTAAATATATATGCACATATATTTAATTTTTTTCTGATTTATTCACATATATATGTATATTTATTTATTCCATAATTATATGTAAATAAGTATTAAATTATTTTAGAAATTATTTATTTAAATATATAATCTAATTTTTGAAATTGTATATATATATATATATATATACATGCAAATATATATTAGTTTCGGATTTATGCATATAAATATTTATTATTTTCAGAATTGTATATATATATATATATACATACAAATATATATTATTTTTGGATTTATACAATTAAATATTTATTATTTCCATAACTAGATATAAATAAAAATTAAACTTTTTTGGGAAATTTTATATTTAATTTCGGAACTTTAGCAATACGTATGTATTTACATGTTTCTGATTTCAGCATTACATAATTATATATTAAACTGTTTTGAAAAATCATTGCAAATATATATATATATATATATATATATATGATATTTTTTTTCTATTATCTGAACTTTATATAAATAAATATTTAACGGTTTTTTAAATTACTTGTATGTATTTATATATATTCTATTTTTTCTTGAATTATGCACACTTATATATATTTAAACTATTTTCAGAAAGTATACATATATATACACACTTACTGTTTCCAAAAATATATATAAAAATATTTAAACTGTTTAGAAGTTATTTTTATATATAATCCTGTTTTTAAATTAAATAGGGTTAATCACCTTTTGCCCTCTATAGTATGCGAATTTCACTCTTTGCCCCATTATATTTTTAACCACACCCTTAACCCGCTGAACTTCTCTTATTGACGAGAAGGATTCCCTGGCAGTTGTGCTGAAGTAAACAACTGAAAATATACAGAGAATATCGGAAGAAAGTGTTGTACTTAAGAATTCCATTTCTTATGCTCATACTGAACTTCAAGGTTTAAAGACCAAGTCGTGTACCTTAGAAGATTTGCTAAGTCACTTGTATATGGCAATGGCATTATTGCTGGCAACAAGGATAATTTGATTTATGAACTGGTGAGCAATCAATTAAGACTTGAAACATTGGAGAAAATATATTCGGAATCAGGAGAAAAATACTCCGCTCTGGAGAAGGAGAAAGAGGCATCGGTTTGTAAGATAGAATAGCTAACGATCTCTCTTGATGTTGAAAAGAACCATGCCAAGTTTGAGCGACTCAGTCACAGTTGTTTGAAATGGAAAAGGAGATGAACCTGAGCTTAACCCTTTTTTGGAATAGGTAAACCAGAATGAGGAGAGAGTAGAGACGATGGAAAAAGACATAGAGGAAAATGAGAAGTAGAAGAGTGACACACAATTGACTGCACGTGGCATTTGTTTGCAACACGTGGCATGAGCAATTACCATGTCATTCTGTTCCGGCCAAATTTTGCCTGAAATGTCATTTTCCACATCAGTTCAATAGTTCAGGGGGGTTAAGGTGTGATTTAAAACACAAGGGAGGCAAAGGGTTAAATTCGCATACTAGAGGGGGCAAAAGGTGATTAACACAATTAAATATATAGATACATAAATATATATATATATATTATTTTCGGAGATATATATATATATAATGATTGTTTCCATAATTATATATACATACATGCATTAAACTGTTTTAGAATTATTTATGTATATATAAAAATCTGTTTTATGATTATATATTTATACATTATATATTTATTTTGGATTTATACATAAATATATATATACACACTTTTTTTTAGAATTATACACCTAAAATTATGTAGTGTTTCTGAAATTATAAATATACACATATATACTGTTCTTATATATTCAATAAATATGCTTATAAGTTTAGAAAACTGTTTTTACTGTTTTGGATTTAGACATATATAATAAACCGTTTTGAAATATAGTTATACATATATATACGTAAATTGTTTTATTTTCAGAAATATTTACATGTATTTATTTACTGTTTGCAGAATTGTATATTATATATAGATATATATATATATATACGGTTTTATTTTCATTTTATTGTTTTCCAGATTATATATATATAAATTATATAAACTGTTTGCATAAATTAGGCTGTATAAAACTGTTTGGATTAAATATATATTAATTTAATAAACTGTTGTTTTTTTAGAATTATAGATTAAGATTATGTGATTTTCGTATTTAATTAAATGTATAAGTATATAAACTAATTTTCTGAAGAATTATGTATGTATTTATGTCAGTTTTTTGTATTTAAATATAAAGTGTTTTTAAATAAAATTTATATATATATATACGTTCATGTTATTTTTGTATATTAAGTATATGGATAAATATAAACTGTTTTTAAAGAGAATTAAATATTTAGTTATATTAATTTCGGATATAAAAATATATACAATTATATAAACTATTTTCGGATAGAATTATATGTCATATTGCATAGTTTGACGTTGTTGCGTGTGTCATGGTTTTTCAAATGAGCATGCATCACGAGAGCATGAATGGAGATGATTGGTTTGCCGATTTACTTGTGATTCTTTTGATGTTTTATTGCTTATGTTTTCTTTAGGAGATATTACGATATGCGAACAAGTACGAGGTATGTCTTTTATTGCTGTTTATTGGTTTATTTTATTCCCGTGTTTCTTTCGTGTATGTTTTTTGTTCTAAGTGTAGGTGGGTACTTACTGAGTGACGGCCATATCTCTCCCCCCTTTTTGTAGGAAGGTAGACTGCTACTAACCCATGTGATTTTTTTATAAAAAAATAAACGAATAATAAATTAATATACACGTGTTTTACCGAAAAAGTAATAGTAATAAAACCCCATTAACCACTCCCCACCTTTTACTCCACATTTCCTTTTCTCACTCCCCCTATCGGCGAAATATCTCTTCCCTGTTTAAGAAAGTAAAATATTGTTTGTATAACCCCTCCCTTCACATTATTCCAACGGGTCAAGCACCATTCATACACACATTGCAATTATTGAAATAATGAATTGAATAGGAGAGAAAGAAGAAGATGGAGGAAGAAGAAAAGGAAGAGAGAAAAAATTTAGTCAACCCTACAATCCAAGGTAAGTACCCTCCCATCTACTTGGAATTTCTATCACCAATTTTATTGAGTTTCTTTTATGTGTTCTATTAATGTATTTTTTTTTTGATTGAAAACTTGATAGTTTATGAATGTGATTATGTTGTGTGTGTATAATTTACTACTACTAGGATTATATACATGTATGTAGGTTGTTATTTCGGTATACATATTTTATGTACGTAATTCGGAATTATACGCTATTTTTTGAAACTGCCACATGTATATACACATAAAATTTATTGTTTTTAAAATTTTATATATATATTTGAAAATATATATCCATATGAATTCTGTTTCGAAAATGTTTACATATATATATATATTTGTTTTTTTTTCAGAATTTATATTACACTGTTTTGTAAATTATTTATACATATATAATTCTGTTTTTGAAATTAAATATTTATACACATATATATAAATAATTTTTGGATTTATTTATTTGATCCAGAATTATATGTAAATAGGTATTAAATTATTTTAGAAAATATTTATTTAAATATATAAACCTGTTTTTAGAATTTTATATGTATACATACAAATATATATTATTTTTGGATTTATACAATTAAATATTTAGTTCAGAATTTCAGCAATACGTATGTATTTACATATTTCTGATTTCAGCATTACATAATTATATATTAAACTGTTTTAAAAAATCATTGCAAATATATATATATATATATATATATATTTCTATTATCTGAATTTTATATAAATAAATATTTAGCGGTTTCTGAAATTACTTGTATGTATTTATATATATTCTATTTTCTGGAATTATGCACACTTATATATATTTAAATTATTTTCTGAAATTATACATATATATACACACTTACTGTTTCCTGAAATATTTATAAAAATATTTAAACTGTTTTAGAAGTTATTTTTATATATAATCCTATTTTTGAAATTAAATAGGGTTAATCACCTTTTGCCTCTGTAGTATGCGAATTTCACCCTTTGCCCTCCTTATATTTTAAATCACACCCTTAACCCCCTGAACTATTAGACTGATGTGGAAAATGTCATTTCATGCAAAATTTGGCCGGAACAGAAGGACATGGTAATCGTGCATGCTACGTGTTGCAAACAAATACAATGTGGAATATTGGGTTAATCACCTTTTGCGTTGAGCTCCGAGTGGACTGGAAAATGCACATCAGCAAGAAATTTATTGTCACAAGAAGAATTAATTTTGAACAAGCAACATTGTTTGTATGAAGCAGGTGCATGCAGTAGGATCGATCGAGTCCTGAGCACTTGGGGTAATTGGTGCAAGAATCATGCCAAAGAGAAAAGAATAAGAAGGTTGCTCTTATGGAGAAGTGGTAATCTTAGATCAGCTTATTGAGAAAAACTCTATATTAGAGACTTCACTAACAGATTTAAATGCAGAATTGGAAGTTGTTATAGAAAAGAATAGAAGCTCTGGAAGAATCTTATAAATCTCTATTACAAGAGAACTTCTCTTATTGACGAGAAGGATTCCCTGGCAGTTGAGCTGAAATAAACAACTTAAAATATACAGAGAATATCGGAAGAAAGTGTTGTACTTAAGAATTTCATTTCTTATGCTCATGCTGAACTTCAAGGTTTAAAGACCAAGTCGTGTACCTTAGAAGATTTGCTAAGTCACTTGTATATGGCAATGGCATTATTGCTGGCAACAAGGATAATTTGATTTATGAACTGGTGAGCAATAAATTAAGACTTGAAACATTGGAGAAAATATATTCGGAATCAGGAGAAAAATACTCCGCTCTGGAGAAGGAGAAAGAGGCATCGGTTTGTAAGATAGAATAGCTAACGATCTCTCTTGATGTTGAAAAGAACCATGCCAAGTTTGAGCAGCTCAGTCATAGTTGTTTGAAATGGAAAAAGAGATGAACCTGAGCTTAACCCTTTTTTGGAATAGGTAAACCAGAATGAGGAGAGAGTAGAGACGATGGAAAAAGACATAGAGGAAAATGAGAAGTTGAAGAGTGACACACAATTGACTTCACGTGGCATTTGTTTGCAACACGTGGCATGAGCAATTGCCATGTCATTCTGTTCCGACCAAATTTTGCATGAAATGCCATTTTCCACATCAGTCCAATAATTCAGGGGGGTTAAGGTGTGATTTAAAACACAAGGGAGGCAAAGGGTTAAATTCGCATACTAGAGGGGGCAAAAGGTGATTAACACAATTAAATATATAGATACATAAATATATATATATATATATATATATTATTTTCGGAGATATATATATATATAATGATTGTTTCCATAATTATATATACATACATGCATTAAACTGTTTTAGAATTATTTATGTATATATAAAAATCTGTTTTATGATTATATATTTATACATTATATATTTATTTTGGATTTATACAGAAATATATATACACACACTTTTTTTTAGAATTATACACCTAAAATTATGTAGTGTTTCTGAAATTATAAATATACACATATATACTGTTCTTATATATTCAATAAATATGCTTATAAGTTTAGAAAACTGTTTTTACTGTTTTGGATTTAGACATATATAATAAACCGTTTTGAAATATAGTTATACATATATATACGTAAATTGTTTTATTTTCAGAAATATTTACATGTATTTATTTACTGTTTGCAGAATTGTATATTATATATAGATATATATATATATATACGGTTTTATTTTCATTTTATTGTTTTCCAGATTATATATATATATATAAATTATATAAAATGTTTGCATAAATTAGGCTGTATACATATATAATAAACCGTTTTGAAATATAGTTATACATATATATACGTAAATTGTTTTATTTTCAGAAATATTTACATGTATTTATTTACTGTTTGCAGAATTGTATATTATATATAGATATATATATATATACGGTTTTATTTTCATTTTATTGTTTTCCAGATTATATATATATATAAATTATATAAACTGTTTGTATAAATTAGGCTGTATAAAACTGTTTGGATTAAATATATATTAATTTAATAAATTGTTGTTTTTTTAGAATTATAGATTAAGATTATGTGATTTTCGTATTTAATTAAATGTATAAGTATATAAACTAATTTTCTGAAGAATTATGTATGTATTTATGTCAGTTTTTTGTATTTAAATATAAAGTGTTTTTAAATAAAATTTATATATATATACGTTCATGTTATTTTCGTATATTAAGTATATGGATAAATATAAACTGTTTTTAAAGAGAATTAAATATTTAGTTATATTAATTTCGGATATAAAAATATATACAATTATATAAACTATTTTCGGATAGAATTATATGTCATATTGCATAGTTTGACGTTGTTGCGTGTGTCATGGTTTTTCAAATGAGCATGCATCACGAGAGCATGAATGGAGATGATTGGGTTGCCGATTTACTTGTGATTCTTTTGATGTTTTATTGCTTAAGTTTTCTTTAGGAGATATTACGATTGGCGAACAAGTACGAGGTATGTCTTTTATTGCTGTTTATTGGTTTATTTTATTCCCGTGTTTCTTTCGTGTATGTTTTTTGTTCTAAGTGTAGGTGGGTACTTACTGAGTGACGGCCATATCTCTCCCTCCTTTTTGTAGGAAGGTAGACTGCTACTAACCCATGTGATTTTTTTATAAAAAATAAACAAATAATAAATTAATATACATGTGTTTTACCGAAAAAGTAAGAGAAAATCTCACTTATTAGCCTAAGGTTTGGCCCATTACTCAGTTAGCAGCCTAACGTTCATGAAACTCACTTAATGACAACTCTTTTGCCGAAATGTCTCACTTGTAGCCAGGTAACCGTTGACCAATCGTTGACTAACCGTTGACCAGCCGTTGACTTTCTCAGACCAACCAGAAGCTGACACGTGGCAACCCTTTTTTAATTAAAAAAAATAAAATTTTATTTTTGAATAAATTGATTTAAAATGAATTTAAAAATTCTAAAAAATTATAAAAATTAGTTAAAAAACATTTTAAATATCAAAAAATTAGGAAAAAATATAAAAATAATAAAAAATTACCCACAACACTCCATCAATCCACCCACCTACCCCCAACGCCACACCACCCCCCCCACCCCCCCCCCCCAAAAAAAATTTTTATTTTTTTTTTCAAACTCACTCATAACGCTCCGACCACCCCCGCGTCCCCACCCCCACCCCCTCCTCTCGCGAATTTTTTTTAAAAATTTTTTCTAACTCATCCAACCACCCCTGCGTCCCCTCTCCCACCCCCGCGCACACCTCAAAAAAATTTTAAAATTTTTTCAACTCACCCACAAGGCTCCGACCATCCCTCATAACCCGAAACAATCCAACCCTCAGTCCAAAAAGAAAATGACAATGTTAGTCTTGCAATTTGGAAAAAGAAAATAATATAATTCGAAAAAAAAGGCAGGAGACCTCTGCAATTCGAGCCACGCTACCACATTTATATACATTGTCATTATTTTATAAGTATTATTATTCTACAACTATTTTGACGAATGCATTGAATAGAAAAATCAAACGGTCAAATTAGCCACGAAAATTGATTGATTTAGTTTGCTGAAATAAAGCCTCATTGGTGAGATGAAAAACTTTTAAAAATTTTTTGGTGTGTGCACGGGGGTGGGAGAGGGGACGCAGGGGTGGTTAGGATGTTATGGATGAGTTAAAAAAATTTAAAAAAAATTTCGCGAGAGGAGGGGGTGGGGGAGGGGACGCGGGGGTGGTCGGAGCGTTATGAGTGAGTTTGAAAAAAAAAAATTAAAAAATTTTTTTGGGGGGGTGGGGGGGTGGGGGTGGTGTGGCGTTGGGGGTAGGTGGGTGGATTGCTGGAGTGTTGTGGGTAATTTTTTATTATTTTTATATTTTTTCCTAATTTTTTGATATTTAAAATGTTTTTTAACTAATTTTTATAATTTTTTAGAATTTTTAAATTCATTTTAAATCAATTTATTCAAAAATAAAATTTTATTTTTTTTAATTAAAAAGGGTTGCCACGTGTCAGCTTCTGGTTGGTCTGAGAAAGTCAACGGCTGGTCAACGGTTAGTCACCGGTTGGTCAACGGTTACCTGGCTACAAGTGAGACATTTCGGCAAAAGAGTTGTCATTAAGTGAGTTTCATGAACGTTAGGCTGCTAACTGAGTAATGGGCCAAACCTTAGGCTAATAAGTGAGATTTTCTCGAAAAAGTAATAGTAATAAAATCCCATTAACCACTCTCCACCTTTTACTCCACATTTCCTTTTCTCACTCCCCCTATCATCGGCGAAAAATCTCTTCCCTGTTTAAGAAAGTAAAATACTGTTTGTATAACCCCTCCCTTCACATTATTCCAACGGGCCAAGCACCATTCATACACACATTGCAATTATTGAAATAATGAATTGAATAGGAGAGAAAGAAGAAGATGGAGGAAGAAGAAAAGGAAGAGAGAAAATTTAGTCAACCCTACAATCCAAGGTAAGTACCCTCCCATCTACTTGGAATTTCTATCACCAATTTTATTGAGTTTCTTTTATGTGTTCTATTAATGTATTTTTTTTTTTGATTGAAAACTTGATAGTTTATGAATGTGATTATGTTGTGTGTGTATAATTTACTACTACTAGGATTATATACATGTATGTAGGTTGTTATTTCGGTATACATATTTTATGTACGTAATTCGGAATTATACGCTATTTTTTGAAACTGCCACATGTATATACACATAAAATTTATTGTTTTTTAAATTTTATATATATATTTGAAAATATATATCCATATGAATTCTGTTTCGAAAATGTTTACATATATATATATATTTGTTTTTTTTCAGAATTTATATTACACTGTTTTGTAAATTATTTATACATATATAATTCTGTTTTTGAAATTAAATATTTATACACATATATATAAATTATTTTTGGATTTATTTATTTGATCCAGAATTATATGTAAATAGGTATTAAATTATTTTAGAAAATATTTATTTAAATATATAAATCTGTTTTTAGAATTTTATATGTATACATACAAATATATATTATTTTTGGATTTATACAATTAAATATTTAGTTCAGAATTTCAGCAATACGTATGTATTTACATATTTCTGATTTCAGCATTACATAGTTATATATTAAACTTTTTTAAAAAATCATTGCAAATATATATATATATATATGTTATTTTTTTCTATTATCTGAATTTTATATAAATAAATATTTAACGGTTTCTGAAATTACTTGTATGTATTTATATATATTCTATTTTCCGGAATTATGCACACTTATATATATTTAAATTATTTTCTGAAATTATACATATATATACACACTTACTGTTTCCTGAAATATTTATAAAAATATTTAAACTGTTTTAGAAGTTATTTTTATATATAATCCTATTTTTTCCTATTTAATCACCTTTTGCCCTCTGTAGTATGCGAATTTCACCCTTTGCCCTCTTTATATTTTAAATCACACACTTAACCCCCCCTGAACTATTAGACTGATGTGAAAAATGTCATTTCATGCAAAATTTGGCTGGAACAGAAGGACATGGCAATCGTGCATGCTACGTGTTGCAAACAAATGCAATGTGGAATATTGGGTTAATCACCTTTTGCGTTGAGCTCCAAGTGGACTGGAAAATGCACATCAACAAGAAATTTATTGTCACAAGAAGAATTAATTTTGAACAAGCAACATTGTCCGTTATGAAGCAGGTGCATGCAGTAGGATCGATCGAGTCCTGAGCACTTGGGGTAATTGGTGCAAGAACGTCAGGATGAAGACTCGGTTTTGAAAGAATCATGCCAAAGAGAAAAGAATAAGAAGGTTGCTCTTATGGAGAAGGTGGTAATCTTAGATCAGCTTATTGAGAAAAACTCTATGTTAGAGACTTCATTAACAGAGGACTTCTCTATTACAAGAGAACTTCTCTTATTGACGAGAATGATTCCCTAGCAGTTGAGCTGAAGTAAACAACTGAAAATATACAGAGAATATCGGAAGAAAGTGTTGTACTTAAGAATTCCATTTCTGATGCTCATACTGAACTTCAAGGTTTGAAGACCAAGTCGTGTACCTTAGAAGATTTGCTAAGTCACTTGTATGTGAGAAATGCATTATTGCTGGCAACAAGGATAATTTGGCTTATCAACTGGTGAGCACTCGAATAAGACTTGAAACATTAGAGAAAATATATTCAGAATCAGGAGAAAAATACTCCGCTCTGGAGAAGGAGAAAGAGGCATCGATTTGTAAGATAGAAGATCTAACGATCTCTCTTGATGTTGAAAAGAAGCATGCCAAGTTTGAGCGGCTCAGTCACAGTTGTTTGAAATGGAAAAGGAGATAAACCTGAGCTTAAACCTTTTTTGGAAGAGGTAAACCAGAATGAGGAGAGTAGAGACGATGGAAAAAGACAAAGGAAAATGGGAAGTTGAAGAGTGACCCACAATTAATTGACTCCACGTGGCATAGACAATTGTCATGTCATTCTAGTCCGACCAAATTTTGTCTGAATGACATTTTTCACATCAGTCCAATAGTTCAGGGGGGTTAAGGGTGTGATTTAAAAAATAAGGTGGGTAAAGGGTGAAATTCGCATGCTACAGGGGGCAAAATGTGATTAATCCAATTAAATATATATATATATATATTATATATATATATATATACTTTGTTTCCATAATTATATATACATACAAAACTGTTTTAGAAATTATTCATGTATATACAAAAATCTGTTTTTGATTATATATTTATACATTATATCTTAATTTTGGATTTATACATACATACATACATACATATATATATATACTCTGTTGTATTTTTTCAGAATTATACACCCAAAATAATGTACTGTTTCTGAAAAATTATGAATATACACATATATATTGTTCTTATATATTCAATAAATATGCTTATAAGTTTACAAAACTATTTTTACTGTTTTGGATTTAGATATATATAATAAACTGTTTTGAAATATAGTTATACATATATAACTATATTTCATAACAGTTTATTTTTAGAAATATTTACATGTATTTATTTACTGTTTGCATAATTGTATATTGTATATAAATTTATATACGGTTTTGTTTTTAGTTTATTGTTTTCCAGATTATATATATATATATGTTTGTATGTATGTATGTAAGTATGTATATATATATATATGTATATGTTAAACTGTTTGCAGATTTTATTTTCAGTTTATTTTTTTCCAGATTTTATTTTCAGTTTATTGTTTTTACTGTTTTTGAAGTAATTTGTATATATATACGATTTTATTTTTAGTTTATTGTTTTTTAGATTTTATTTTTATTTTGTTGCTTTCACTGTTTTCGAAGTAATGTATATGTGTATACTTTTTTTGGATTTATATATATATATATATATATATATATTGTTTTCTTTTTCAGTATTTAATATATATATATATATAAATTATATAAACTGTTTTGCATAAATTAGGCTATATGAAACTGTTCGGATTAAATATATATTAATTTCATAAACTGTTGTTTTTTTAGAATTATAGATTTATATTATGTGATTTTCGTATTTAATTATATGTATAAGTATATAAACTCGTTTTCTGAAGAATTTGTATTTAAATATATGCTAATTATAGAAAGTGTTTTTAAATAAAATTTATATATATACATTCATGTTATTTTCGTATATTAAGTATATGCATAGAATTAAATATTTAGTTATATTAATTTCGCAGATAAAAATATATACAATTATATAAAATTGATAATTACATACTTTTTTTTAATAAATACATAATTTTATCAATTTTACACCATTAATTTTGTCTCATGATTCATTATTGAAGTATATTTTTATAAAAAAAATGTACGTATTCATCATTGAGCTTTGTAAAATACACAGAAAATCCTATCTCATACCAATAAAGTTGCGACCCTAATAGAGAATTTTCCTATAAGAAAATAAAATGCTACACACTATAGGGACGCAACACAAAGTTTTCATCTTATGCATAATTTTCAACCGACAGAAAAAATCTATTTGATAGGACTTCTTCCTATACCTATGAATTCCATTGGACCCAGAAACGACACATTGGAAGAATCCGTGGGGTCTTCCAATATAAATAGGTTGATTGTTTCGCTCCTCTATCTTCCAAAAGGAAAAAAGATCTCTGAGCGTTGTTTCCTGAATCCGAAAGAGAGTACTTGGGTTCGACTTAAATTATTATCCACCTTCCGTAATTAACATATTATTTATACTTAGTTATAAAATTATCTTTGTGAATGAAAATGCATGTAAAACATTAGTTATAATCAAATAATAAATCAAATATGTTTTAGATGATGTATCGTAATAACTTGTATATTAGAAAAGTGGATTAAAAAAAAATTTGGAAGGATGAATATGACAGAAAGAATTGACTGATCCATGGCAACATGGGGAGGGGGTGTTCGGCAAGAAAATGGTACAGTTACAATTACAATAGAGAGGAAAGTGAGTGATAAACGTATATGTTGTAGCTGAGCATGAATAGAGATGTTTGCGGGTCGTGACTATGATCCTTCATCTCGGTAACATGGACTTTGCAAAAGGGAAAGAAATTGACTCATCTATGCCAAAGGATGAAATCTTGGTTTCACTGAGCATGAATAGAGATGTTTGCGGGTCGTGACTATGATCCTTCATCTCGGTAACATGGACTTTGCAAAAGGGAAAGAAATTGACTCATCTATGCCAAAGGATGAAATCTTGGTTTCATTGAGAAATGCGGCATAAATTATCAGACATAAATTCCTATCAAAAACTTGTTGGCAAACTTATTTATCTTTCTCATACACGTCCTGATATATGCTATGCTGTAAGTTATGTGAGTCAATTTATGCATTCTCCTACTAATATACATCTTCAAGCTGTGATGAGGATTTTAAGGTACCTTAAGGGAGCTCCAGGTCAAGGACTGTTTTTCAGGAAAAATGAGGATAAAACAATTAAAGTCTATACTGATGCTGATTGGGGAGGATCAAAGAAGGACATGAGATCGTCTGGATATTGTACTTTTGTATGGGGTAATTTGGTAACTTGGAGGAGTAAAAAACAAAGTGTTGTGGCCAGAAGCAGTGTTGAAGCTGAGTTAAGAGCATTAGCTCTAGGACTATGTGAAGGCATGTGGATCAAAAGGGTTTTAAAGGATCTTTGTCAAGATGTTCCTGCATCTCCTATTACTGCCTTATGTGGTAATATATCTGCAATACATATGGCTGAGAATCCTATTCATCATGACAAATCCAAACATGTGGAGATTGATAGACATTTTATCCGGGAAAAACTTGAGGATCAATCTCTGTTTATTCAGCATATTTCATCTTCAGAACAAGTTGCAGATATACTAACTAAGTCTGTTGTACCTGGACTATTTCATAGACTGTTATCCAAGCTTGGTTGTATAAATATATACACCAAGCTTGAGGGGGACTGTAGAAAATGTTAAACTATTACAAATATTACCGTTAGTTTTCTACCCACAATAATCATCATCACTGTTTATTTGATGTGAGGTGTAACTGTAGCAGTGTGTAGCCGTTAGAATTTTTGCAGTGTATATATTTTAGACATTCTTCTTCATGTAAATGTCACAGAGGAATTTCCTCTATGAATGAAAGGATTATTTTTCATTTCATTATTGGTGTTCTACTCTTGATTCTTGAGTTAAGTTTTCTACATGTACTTGGCTAATGGATTACCAGAGTGCTATCCTCAGAATTGAAGATTATGATATTGTGGTTCAATTCTTGAACCATTTAGTGATGTTTATTCATCTATAATTTTTGGCGTAATGGTTTTCTGGATTTTGTGCATGCTGAATAGTCCTTGTTTTAGGGCAAAACGATATGTTAGGCTTCAGCATATTTTGTTTCCAGGCAGTCTCTCTAAGATTTTTAGCTTTCTGATGGTGGTGTTGAAGAACAAGGTTTGAATCTAAAAAACTCGATCAATCATCAGTAAAGGGTTTTTCAAGTCCCGTTTTGGAAGAGTTAGTTGTGCGAATATGTGTACCTTATAGTAATCTTGTTTTCAGTATCCATTTAAAACCATTTTATCTTTTTTTTTTTTGTTTGGGGGAAGGGCGGTCAAAGCATTTAAAAGTGTTTAATGTGTCCGGGAGATTGGGAATGGATAACTAAATAGTTAAGAAGGATCTACACGCGGTTGATGGTAGTTGTTCCTCATTTTTTCGTTTATTGTAACATGGAAAAGTAACACAAAACGCAAAGGAAGGTTTGGACCTTTGGCAAACAAAATCCCACTGACCAGCTATTTATCCTATATAACTATTAGAATGCCAAAATCAAGTGAATCGGGAGGTATTCTTCTATAATGCTATATCAATGCTTCCACCAGAACATGATTTACTTGGATGTATTGCAAATGATTTCATGCTTGAGGAAGGCTAAATTTTTCTTTGGGCAGCTCTCTTTATATGATTTGCTATATTTATCTCTTGAAAATTTTCCTCTCGGCAAGTCATCATTCAACCTCTTTCTACTCTTCTTTTATTGCATCTTTTCAGCTTCAAACAATTTTGTATTAATTTGACAAATGAGAAACTCCAGCAGCACTTCAGTCAGGTTGGTGTAATTGTGCTTGGTTTATCTGTAAGTTGTGTTTTTGGTTGCCCTGATGATATGTCATTATGTTTTCCAGCATGTATTTAAAATGGAGCAAGAAGAATACACGAAGCAAGAGATTAACTGGAGCTATATCGAGTTCATTGATAATTAAGATGTTGTAGATTTGATTGAAAAGTTTTGTCTTGTCAGCGATAGATACTTGTTGGCTTGTCAAACATATTTATTTTCTTATGGCTCTGATTAGTTTTTTCTTTTTGAGGTGTCTTTGTTTTGGGATGTTATCTTTCTAATTAGATGCTTTTAATTTTTCTCAGAAACCTAGTGGTATCATCGCTCTTCTTAATGAAGCATGGTGAGCATTCTTGCACCATTTTAAAATTTTTTGGTAAAATATATCCATAACTAAACTGCATCTTGTTTACACTATTTTTCTAGTACCAAAATGTTTCAGACATATTAGAACTTATTTACCTTATGGTGCAGCATGTTTTCAAGATCAACTCTTGAAACATTCCCTCAAAAGCTCTACCAGACTTTCCAAATACGTAAACGCTTTAACAAAACTAAATTATCTCGTTTTGATTTCACAATTTCCCATTATGCTGGTGATGTGAGTTGTGCTCAGCATTCATGCTTTGAATTGTCTTGATTTGTCAATGTCACGTCCTAAATTATCAAGAAACTTATTGTCTTCAAGAAGTAGATTGAGAAATTGATTCAAATTTAAGATAAGGAATGACTTCGAAGGCAATCTATTTTGCTTTTCAGGATGCATGTAAAGCTAGTATTTTGCTTTCAATATTTCGGGCTGTGGCTGTGATCCTTCATCTCGGTAACATTGACTTTGCAAAAGGGAAAGAAATTTACTCATCTATGCCAAAGGATGAAATCCTGATTTCATTAAGAAATGCGGCAGAGCTTTTGATGTAAATGAATATTTTATTTATAATTCCATGTGTGCCTGGCATGAAGAACTGTTCGTATAGTTTCATTGATTTGACTTTTTTTTTTTTATTACAATGGAGATACCAAAGAAGCTAACTGAAAATTTTTCTTCAAATGATAACATTCGCTGTCAATTGTGTTTATAGTTCTAGGTCTTCGAACTTCCACTCATGGCTTAACTTGAACTTCTAAACTCGCTTTTGTTCATTTTCTTAGGATTAGTGTGTTGCTATGCCGTTTACGTCTGTAAAATGCACAGTACCCAACGACATTGATGGAACTAAAATTTACATGTGGAGTGGTCCTTTTGCAGGCTTGTGGACAAAATCAATAGTTTGATTGGTCAAGATCCAACCTCAAAATTTCTGATTGGAGTGCTTGATATTTATGGATTCGGAAGTTTCAAGACTAACAGGTGCTTAATTGGTCGTTTCAAAGTTGAGCCAAGAGAGGAAGCCTAATTGGTCAGAGGAAATGGTGTGTCCTCCTTAACAGAGCCTACTACTTGTCTTCGTGGCACTAATCTCTTTTTGTTTTAAATATCATCTTTTCTTTTCAAGGTTACACGATCTGTGGATAGAACTGATCCCAATATTAGACTTTGATAGCCTTGAGTTGTATCTTAAACTTTAGTAGAACTGCATTGAATGCTTATTGGTCCATAACTGAGAGCCTTCATGAATAATTTTACAAAAAAAAAAAAAAGAGGAGAACTGAGAGCCTTCCAAGATCATGTGCTACTAAGTCTAGTGATTATGCCAAAATGACTTGAAACTGAACACTCTGGTACTTTACTATAAAATTCAAGCATCTTTATGCAAATGGGGGTGTCATATGATCTTCAATGATGATATCCCCTTGCTCCAGAATTGTCTTTACCGGGCTTGTATGGCGGCTTGCCTGGATGCAAATTTCGATTTACCAGCTGAATTGTGAATGGTGATGCCTTATTTCAAGATTTTGGCTTTCTAACTTTTTGTTGCTAGAGAAGGTGTTCTGTAGAAATTGTGGTGTAATCTGAGATCCGTTTATGTGTGATATAAAAATGTTTATAGCGAGTTTCAAGGATTTTGGTTCCCAAATGTCATATGGAAAACCCTGATTTCTCTGATACATGCGAACTGTTTCGTATTATACAGTTCAGTCATATATATGCTTAAATATATTGGTACCTTTTATTGTACTTGCTTTATGTCTTGCTGACCATCTAGGGCCAAGAATCAATATCATGGTTCTTGGCAGTCTTCCTGATCATTAAGGTATCATTTCCAGAGATTGAACATTTTTCGTGACTGTTCATGATGAGTCATCAGTGTCAAGTATTAAAAACCTTATTTTCTTTGCAGGCTGCTTCAATCAGCCTTGGGATTGGTTCTCTAGTATGGGTGGAAGATCCTTCTGTAGCCTGGATAGATGGGGAAGTTGTAGAGGTCAAAGGTGACAACATTAAAGTTCTTTGCGCATCTGGAAAGACGGAAAGTATTCTTTCCCATATTTATGTATAATCTTAGTCATTATTCAGATGTTTCTGTGCTATTTCTCGAAAACTCATAATCAGACTTATACGGGAAATATAAGTCTATATGATAGCCACGTAATAATACTTAGTATCTTTGGCAGTTTTTTGTTTCGGTTCTAATCTACTCAACAAAACAGAGTTATATGGGAAATATAATAATTGCTGTGAACCCTTTTAGAAAGTTATGTCATCTATATGATAGCCACATGATGACACAATATAAAGGTGCCAACTTTGGGGAGCTTAGGCCCCACATGCTGCATATAGGTTCTTATGCGTTAAGTCGTATGGTTGGTGTGTCCATTTCATTTTGCAATTGCATAACTCACTTTTGTGGGTGTAGGCTTATGACGAATGATAGAGTCAGTCAGTCAATTTTAGTCTGCGGTGACAGTGGGGCTGGTAAAACATAAATCACAAAGCAGTTGATGCGTTATCTTGCTTACATTGGAGGTCGAGCTGCAAATGAGGGAAGGACGGTTGTGCAGAAGGTCTTGGAGGTAACATAAATCGTGGGAAAATTTTAAAGCTGGCTTTGATCCTTGTAAGGATATTGACAATGGTTCATGTTTATTCTTTATTTTTATTATTTTCGAAGGCGATCTAATCCCGTTCTGCGAAGCCTTTGGAAATGCAAAGATGGTCAGAAACAATAATTCCAGGTGCTAAACTTCATGCTTCTGTTTATGTTTGATGCTTTGATTAGTTGGTCATTTTGATTGGGATAAATTTGTTTTCATTTGACATGTATATCTAAGCCGTTTTGGTGAGTTTGTGGAGATCTAATTCGGCCAGAAAGGACGTATTTCTGGAGACGCATTCTGGAGACGCTGTCAGAACTTATTTGCTTGAGAGATCACACGTTTGTCAAATCTCTGATCCCGAATGAAACTATCATTGCTTTTATTTGCTTTGCTCATCATCACCTGAGGTGATTTCCTGATCGCCCTATTTCTTTAGAAGACAGAGTATTATATTATATTTGAACTCCTAAATTCTCCATATTTAAATTGAAAACTATAACATTAATTTCTTTCACTGGGGCATTTTCTTTCTTTAATTTTTTTTTTTTTTTGGGGGGGGGGGGGGGGGGGCTAGGTACCATGGTATTGGTTTTGTTCTGCTGCTTTATTTCTGTATGTGCCATCTGTCCGCTAATTATGGATGGATAATTGTTGTCTAGCTTTAATCAAACAATCATGTGATCAGAGTCATAGTTTGAGGTGTATTTACATTTCTGGTTTTTTCAAGATCTTCAAAAATACAGATTGGGGAATCCCGCACGTTTCACTATCTAAATCAGTCGAGCTTCATTGAGCTTGATGGGCGATGGCAAGGAATACCTTGATACGAGGAAAGCAATGAATATTGTTGGAATTAGTGCAGAAGAGCACGTGTAACCAACAAGTTGATCTGCTCGCAATTGGGGCATTGAACTAACTCTTTGACAAGCCTTTTTGACTTGTTTATTTTGCTTTTCAGGATGCAATATTTCGGGTTGTGGCTGTGATCCTTCATTGAGCTGGATGGATGGCAAAGAATACCTTGCTACGAGGAAAGCGACGAATATTGTTGGAATTAGTGCAGAATTTTTTTTTGTTTTAAACAACTTGGGCAGGATAAATTTAAGAATATTGTTTGAAGAGCATCGACTTGACATAAAGCAAGCTTGTTATCAACAGCTCAGGGTATGTTGTTTTTTCTCTGCTTTTCGAGAATCGATATAAATAATTGACTAGATGGTTCACTCTTGATGCAGATGATATTGAGGAGATCCCAGGTTCTTATTGCTAAACTAAGCTCAGAATTGTTGAGTTATGGAAGTATTGCTGCTGAATCATGTTCTTGTTTTTAATCTTTGCTCACCAAGCCGAAAATCCTTTAGCTGGTATCAGTTTTCTATCCCGTGCCTTCTTTTTTCTGCTTTCTTCAATTTTGATGGTGAGAACATCTTTTGAAAATACAGCAGAACTTCTCAAGAATGACATGAAGTTTTTTACATGAAGTAGCATAACCTAATAAAAAACAGATAAATTTAAGTTTTTTAAATTAGTCCCTTCTAGGAAATCACAATCTTTAAACGCACTTTCTTAACACAGTGTTTTGGACTTTCTTTTTTCAAGATTTTTCTTTGGTTTTCTTCTTCTAATTCTCACCATTCTGTCTTTACGCATACTGATTACTTTTTGAATTATTTTCGCAGCGGAGCCCATCTAATGGAAACAGGGTCTGAAAATTGTGTTATTGTGTAGTCATTCCACCAGGTAAGTACGGTTGTGGTTCTATATTAACCATACTCCTTCAGTAACTGTGACATTTGGCAGGACCTGTATTCGGAAAAAAAGCGAACCAAAGATGATTAGAGAAAATAAGATTACCATGAAGACTTTCATACCTAAGAAATGAAAATTCGATAGTTATTTTTCTGTAATTTCAAGTTAGCTTCTTCTTTTGTAGTGTTGCTTAGACATCTTATTTTTCTGTTATGTAAAGAACTGATTATTAGTTGTCTTGGATATCATGCCTGATTCTGGTTACCTTGGTTTATTGCCACTGATAAAGATGTTAGATTGCTTTGCTTCATCACTAAACAAATAATGATCAGTAGTAATTGGATTTTTAACATAATGCAAGTATGAACAACTGTCCAGCATGAATAAGAGCAAGATATCTGGTAAGTTTCTTTTTCGAATGGTATTTATTTACTGAGATATGATGCTTTCCAACAACAAAAGCCGCATGTCACTTTTTAAAGTTCTTGTGCAGTTTTTCAAGGTTGGTTGTATGAATTCCCAACCATTTTAAAGAGGAGTATAGGAATGTACACTTTATATACATGCATACATGCATTAGATAGATGTAATATATCCTCATGTAATTAACACATACACTAGTGAAGGTCTACAGATATGTGACCTATCATATTTATATTAGCAAGAAGTAGGCGTTGAGTTTGTAATATGGCCGTTAGAATTCTATGACTCAACCAAGCCTTTGTAAAATGCATATATATGGCATCACTTGTACATTTAAAGTTTTAAGTATGGATAATATTACAAATTGCTTTCAAATATGTTTGTTCTTCATAACTCTCGAATTCAGAATAATCCACACTGGTAGTCACATGTGCATTGTTGTTTTATGCGCAGGCGACTGCAATTGAAACAGCCCAAGATCTATCAGAGATGTCGTTGGATGATATCATGGGACAACTGAGAACATATGATAGGAATTACAATCAGAATAAGTGTGATAAATGGACTGCAATTCAAGAAAGTACTGAGGCATCTATGAAGGACAAAGGTGATGCAAATGGTGATGTAATTCAATTCTAGTTTTTAAAACTAATTTATATGATTATTTAAGGTAATTATGATTAATTGAAATAATTGTGCAATATACTGTTGAAATATATGGTATGATGAGAAAAATATTTGGAGCCACGGGAAGACCACTCTCTTCTTGCTTCAATTTCTCTCTAAATTCTTACCCTATTATTTATGTTCTATAGGATTTTTTTTTTCTTTCCAATTTATACTGCTTTTGATGCCTTTTTGAAATTTGTTTGCTTTGGGCTGAAATGTTTCATGAAGTCATTGCTTTGTCTTTTTTCTTTTTTATCTACTAAAATTACAACTATTCTTTCTTTGTTTCTATTCTAGGAAGCGACAATTTTTATTTTTATTTTTCATTTGTGTTTGTTCTAATAATTTTTGTGGGAGCAACCACATGGAAAGCAAATATGGTTGTCAGTAAGTGTAGGATATTTGATTAAATGAGGAGATGAAACCTACGAGTTCCAGTCAAGTAGTGCAACTTGTACTTTTATAATCTCCTGCAGAATTGGGGCTGCCCTCAATTGTAAAGTTAAACCCCAACCAGTAAGGGTATCTACCACATCCAGTTCCAAATGTAGTGTAGGGATGTAAATCAGGTATCCAATGGCCCGCTAGCAGGAGCTTGGTCGGGTCTCTGCCACATCCAGTCACAAAGGTAATGTAAATCAGGTATCCAACGACCCGCTAGCAGGAACTTGGTCATATACACAGTAGTCTGTATAAGGAGTCTTCCAACACTGCAGGCAAGCCTATAGGCCAAGGAAGCTCTCACACTATGTACTTGCTGGAAAGGAGCTTTCTTGTCTTTGGCAAGAATTGAACATCTGACCTCCCTTTCGAGAACTCCTGTCCGGAACCAGTTTGGCTGTGTATTGTGGACAACCCGCAATTGTATATATGATAATTAGACGATAGATAATATTTCTATGTTTGGTCAGCAATATAAAAATAAAAGCAATTGCATTTTGTACTTTTATAATCGTCCTTAACCCCGCAGAATCGGGGCAGCCTGCGATTATGCAATATAAGATGACAACAATAATAATAGTACAACGGATACTGCTATAAGTTTGCACATAAGTTTAACTATAAATAGAAATAGATGATGCAAGTAAATTAGGACCACGCACTCTAATAAACCAAGTTCATCTTAAAAAAAAGGAAACCGCAGAATTATTCTTCCGCAAACTTGTCTCCGACAGTGCAAGTTTAACTAACAAAGTTCAAAATTTTGACTATATAAAAATATAGAAAATAGAATTTGAGCCCACAAGAGTAACTAGTTTTGTTGTGTTAGGGGATATAGGTCACCAGAATCAGCAAAAGTGAGAATGAAGATGGTGTATGTTAAGTGAGAATGAAGATGGTACATGCCAGTTCTAAAGACAGATTCAAGAGAGAATCGAACGGCATTCAAGTTGAATCACAGGCCACCAACCCTAGTGAAATGTGTCTTGACATTGTCAAAGGCCGAACTCTCTGAGTTTTTTCTATTTGGAGTCACGGGAAGGTCACTCTCTTCTTTCTTCAATTTCTCTCTAAATTCTCTCTAAATTCTTACAATTCGTCATCAGTAAACAAACTCTGTATGTTTCTAATACATGTATGATTACATATATCTAACCCCTATACGTAATAGATGAAAGCCTCTAAATAAAGTAACGTTGTTGTGTCTCGTCTTATCAATTAACAAGTCCTTTCTTTTGATGAGTTTAATATTGGGAAAAGCCGATTACATTGGATGTGTCCAAAACATGATCAAGTATACCATATTATATATGTTTTTATGGTTGCATATATTTAACTTCTATATTTCGCTATACATGAAAGATTCTAAGTCAATAAAATAACGTTGTTGTACCTCGTCTTATCGATTCACAAGTATTTTGGTCAAATATAAACATTCTACAACTAATTACTTAAATTCACTTGTGGGTTCATCATTATAAATTTTGAAATGCAACTATGTAATATGTACGTAGCATTTCTAAGTAGCCAAAAGTAACGTGGATGTAATTGTTAGAAAACGACGGGAAAACAAGCGAGACAATAATCAAAGAGAAGCCGAGACGAGTTTCAAGATAACTCTGTCCTTAAAGCAATTTAGACTCTATCAATGAGCAAGGTAGACAACGAGACTAATGCTTCCCAAGATATAACGATTTTCTTCCTCTTTCTTTGCTCTAGGAGAGGAAGATTGAACTTGATGTTGAAGAGATTGATAAGGAGATTGTAGAGGAAGTAGAAAGAATGCTGAGAACTTCTCTTAGTGTTTCAAGATTTTTGTTGTTGTAGTTTAAGATACCAAGGTCTACTATATATAGATCTTGGGGTGTGTTAAAGACTACTTTTGAAACTTGTCTTAGCATGGTTTTAACCTCCAATGGCCGTTGTTTACCGTTCATAGTCGAAGAAAGATGAACCTTAGACCAAAAGATGCAATTCAAAGTGAAAAGTTCTGTCCGTTGGCACATCGATCGATCGATGTTATTTCGATCGATCGATGTGATCGATCGAAGTTGGACAGAATGCTTCCACTGTTTGCATCACACATATAAGTTTGGAGTACATAAGAAAGTACTTTAACGTACTTTTCCAACAATCCCCCACGTGATCCAAACTTATATAAAAACAACTTCAGAACTTTAAACAACTAACCTCTCCATTATCAATCGAAGATAATGACGCATAACGGATATGATGACTTGTGGTCTTGAATCGCTGGTAGTACAACTTGAGTTATATAAATGGAATTAAGATGACCTTCGTCTCGAATCTTACTCCACTATTGTTTATATGAACAGCAAGAAGACATATCATTATCTACTTCTTCAAATTCGCGGTTTGGTGCAATATCGGTCATGTATCTATCTCGGGTTTCATAAGCTCTCTAGAGAGTTTTCCAGACTCTCACAGGAAGCGACACAACTTCCAAGCTTATATAGGTGATATTCATCAAGTGTGCACTGTCCACACCACCATATAATATGTCTATGAATATTCATTAAGAGATTCTTGAAATCTCACCCTCAAGTCTTTATAGTGAGCTTTATCAACAACAACACCATGGGGAGGAACACTTTGATAGTGCAACATAGAATTCTTTCATGACTTGTTTTTACCACATTAAACCTCGTTTATAGGATCTCTACTAATAGTGGGTTGGGTTTTTCGTCATGAAGAACTCTCTACAGATGGAATAAGTATGTTTCGTAGACTAACTTCTTATTTAGCCCTTTAGTTAAAGGGTCAGCAAGGTTAAACTTGGTTCTTACAAACTCCTAGTTTACCACCCCCGAACTAATCAATTCACGCACAATGTTGCGCCTCATACGGATGTGCCGGCTCTTCCCATTGTATATTTTGTTCCTTGCATGTTGATTGCAGCCTATGAATCACAATGAATAGATACATAAGACACAGGTTTATACCATAAAGGAATATCAACAAGTAAATTCCTCAACCATTTAGCTTCTGCACATGCCAATTCTAAAGCAATGAATTCAGATTCCATAGTAGATTTAACACTACATGTTTGTTTACATGACTTCCATGCGATAGATCCACCACCCAATATAAATACATATCCACTAGTGGAGTTTATCTCATCATTATCACACCCAACTGGCATCACAATAGCCTTCTAAAACAGCGGGTGATCCAGTAAACATGAGTCCTAGATTCATTGTTCCTTTAAGATACTTTAACAACTGTTTTAATGCATACCAATGACTCTCATTCGGACTATGAGTGTATCGTATAAGTCTATTCACAGCATATGCAATGTCCGGCTTAGTGCAATTTATCAAATACATTACACTACCAATTATCATAGCATATTCACATTGTGACACACTTTCAAACTTATTTTTAGTCAATGTCACATGTGAATCATAAGGTGTACTAACTGGTTTTACATCATAGTGATTAAACTTTCTCAACATTTTTTCCACGTAATGTTCTTGAGAAAATAAATAACCCCCACTGTTTTGCACTAACTTAAGGCCAATTGTTAAGTCAGTCTTCCCCATGTCTTTCATATCAAAAGCAGAGGATAAAAATGATTTTGTGTCATTTACAACTTCTAGGTTGGTACCAAAGATTAACATATCATCAACATAGAGACAAATAATGACATCAACACAAGAATTGAATTTACTATACACACAACAGTCACTTTCATTCACTATGTAACCATTTGATACTAAAGCATTATCAAATTTTTCGTGCCACTGTTTAGGTGCTTGCTTAAGACCATGCAAAGACTTCTTAAGCCTACACACCTTATGCTCTTGGCCTTTTACTACCATACATTCCGGTTGTTTCATGTACATCTCCTCTTCTAGATCTCTATTCAAAAACGCTGTTTTCACATCTATTTGGTGAATAACAAGCTTATAAATAGAGGGTAGTGCTACTAATATTCTAATAGTAGTTATCTCAGCAACCAGAGAATAGGTATCAAAGAAATCTACACCCTCTTGTTGTGTAAATCCTTTAGCAACAAGCCTAGGCTTAAATTTGTCAATCGTTCCATCCGCCTTTAGCTTATTCTTAAAGACCCACTTACAACTGACTGGTTTACATATTCTAGGTAAGTCAACTAACTCCCAAGTATTATTACTTAGTATGGAATCAAATTCATTGTTTATGGCTTCCTTCCAAAACTTAGAATCTATTGATTTAACAACATCTCTATAAGTTTTGGGATCATTTTCTAAAATAAAAGTTGCTATAAAGTCACTTCCAAATGACTTTTCCGTTCTTTGTCTTTTACTTCTTCTAGGAAGATCAACCTCTTGTTTAACTATGGTTTTGCTCGTTTCATCTATCTCAAATTTGGAGGTAACAATGGATTGTTTATTCATAGGAAAAATATGCTCATAGAATTCAACATTCTTGTATTCCAATATAGAACTATTATCTATAGCCATGAATCTATATGATGCACTATTTTGAGCATATCCGATGAATACATAATCTACTGTTTTCAATCCGATTTTACTTCTCTTAAAATCAGGAATAGCAACTTTGGCTAGACACCCCACACTTTCAAATAATTCAAGTTGGGAGCATAGCCTTTCCATAACTCACAAGGAGTTTTATCTAACTTCTTATGAGGTAACCTATTCAAAATATGACAATCCGTCAAGATTGCCTCCCCCCACAAGTTGTTCGGCAATCCTGAACTAACCAACATTACATTCATCGTATTTTTCAAAGTTATATTATTCCTTTTGGCTACTCCATTAGACGGAGGCGTATATGGAGGTGTTACTTCATGAATAATGTCGTTTTCTTCACAAAACTTTTGTAAATAATCTGTACAATATTCACCTTCTCTATGAGTTCTAAGTCTTTTGATCTTTAGATTTTCAACCTCGTTCTTATAACTTATGAACTTAGACTCAGTCTCATCCTTATGACTTAACAGATATACCTTTGCATATCTAGAATAGTCATCAATAAAAGTGACATACTATCTCTTCCCACCTTTACTCATATGGTTCTTGAAATCACCTAAGCCAGATTACCCCATTGCCTTAGAGCCTCCCGACTATGGCGGGTTATGGAGGGCCGGATGTACGCAAGTATACTCATGTGTTAGAAACACACAGAGGTTGTTTCTAGATGACCCTATTGATGTGTCAAACTATGTCGATCAACTGCTAATTCACAATATAAGAAGCGCAACTAATTTAGTGAATTATTTTTACTTTATTCTATCATATTATAAAGCTAAAGAATACTGTTTCATTGACTCTATTAGAAATGGAGTAAATCGTGGAGCATTGAGTATTGGTGAATGCTGTCTGTACCATGAAACTTCATTCTCAGAATATGTTGCTCGCTATACTTCAACAAAGGGATCCATGGTTCTTCAGCACTTTCGGATGTGAAGTGATGAGGAAACACGTCACAGTTGAGGACAGAAGAAAAATGGAAAATGTAAGCCTACTTTCACTAGGATTTATGACACCTGCATTCCTCAGCAAGAGAGAATCAACACAAGAGGATTTATCATACAATATATCTATATTAACCTGAGTTTAATTTAACTGGGATGGATACTATATATATGCATTTTACAAGTGCTGATAATCTCTTTTTAAGTTACAAATTTAAAAAGAGAGAGAAAAAGGTTTGGGCTTCACCAATACTAATTAAGTTGTACTTTCTAACGTGGTCATTTCTTTTTCCCTATTTCAACAGTTGTCATGACTCATGATGGTGAAAAATAGCATATGTTTCTTTAGGTTGAAGAAATATGATTTCTTTGTTCCCTTTGCTTTTGATATGCCGCCGTCAAACTGCAACATGTACTCATTGTCACATTTACTTGCGTTCGATGTGTCAAGGAGTTTAGTGGGCTGCTAAAATTTATTACATGCAAAAAAATCATATTCCGATTTCGATGTTTTCTACCGTTTTAATTATAGAAACTTTTATAGAAGAAATAAATCAAGTATTCACACATGTTTTTAGATAAAAAGCACATGACTTGGTGTCATGATAGGAAGGATATACCTACTCATTTGACAGGAAGTAATTTGTGATCTTCATTTGTATTACAAAAACAATGACCTCATTTTAATGAAATTATGTATTATCCTAACTTAAAATAAAATTAAAAAACACACACGAATGCTTAGTCTCTTTTTTCTTCTTCTTCTTTTTTTTTTTTTCTGGGGGAAGGGGAGTTTCAAAGACTTGAATCTTCTATTGCCGTTTTATGATCATTGAATCTTTCAATCTTTTATTTTATCCCCCCCCCCACACCCCCCTCCACACAAAAAAATTGTAGACCCATGAGTGTGTCTCTATGTATTTGGGTATGTGGTCGTGTGTGTCTATATATATAACCTTTTGTATGTAATAAATTTGGGACGGTTTGGCCTTCAGGGGTCTACAATTAATTACTTAAATTCCCTTGTGGGTTCATCATTATAAATTTTTGAAATGCAACTATGTAATATGTGCGTAGCATTTCTAAGTAACCAAAAGTAACGTGGATGTAATAATCTTGATAAGTAATTGATCAAATTACCTTGCGCGATATATGATTGTGGAATAATATTTCTGGAATTTTGTTGGTTTTTGATACATTATGGGAAAGTCAGATTTTCATTAAAAAAAAAAAAGAAAAGAAGAAGCATATGGAAGGCTTTCACATAAATTGTTGCAGATTAGAGAATAAACTGTATATTGTATCATGAAGGGAAAATCAAACTTGAACTTTGTTTGCTAGGGTATATCATGAACAAATTAAACTTTCAGAGAAGCATATGAAAGGTTTTTCTTTAAATTCTCATAACACATAGAATGAAGTTTGTTTTTAAGTGCCAGATCTAATGACTGCATATTCAATTCTTTGCTTTTGGGCATTTCTTGATGCATCATCTTGTTAGTCTAAGAAAAATGTTGTATCAAGATTCATTTGAAAGATCTGGCCAACAATTATATATATATGTATATGTATATGTGTCTGTATGTGTATGTGTATGTATATGTATATGTATGTATGCAAATATATGTATACGGGTTATTGAATGATGATGAGAAAAGAAAAAAACCGAAAAAAGGCCAGGAAAAATAATATAATTCAATATTAAGTTTGCCAGTTATGTTATGCTCAATATATGATTATTTAAGGTAATTATGATGAATTGAAATAATTGTGCAATATACTGGTGAAATATACGGTATGATGAGAAAAATGGCAGGCAAATGCTACGTCTGGAATGGCAGTGGATGATGAGTGCAAGCTGAAATTCTTGGAATTAAAATCCAAAAGAAATTACCGATTTATTATCTTCAAAATCGAGGGACAACAGGTGATGGTGGAGAAACTAGGGAGTCGAGAAGAAAGCTACAATGATTTTGTTGGAGAAAAGTTAGTTGTGGGAGTCGGAAAATTTTGGATGACAAGTGGATTTTGTCAAACACCATACTTTGGGCTTAATTACGATTAGTATTCGTTAATCAAAAACGAAAACTAAAAATTCCTAAATTATCTATGTAACGCGTATATGAATTTAGGTTGTTGAATCACTCGATTCTGATACCGGGTTAATGAAAAATTAACGCTCAAAGTTGGAGTTGTTGGGATTAATTCGAGATACGTGTGATGCGCAGCACGTTGATAAAGTTTATACGAATTAATCATAAGGTGGACGTTATGTATGATAATATTATATGTCACATATGTCACGTAATAATATTAATTGTTACGTAAAACATCCACACGTTGAGTGATCATCGGGTATACTCGTGGATGTATAGTGTGGTCTAAATGGAAACCCCGAATATGTAGACAGTCATATGGTCAGAGACCGCGATGGATGGGCTCAAAGTGCAACGACCATAAAGTTACGACATCTGGTCCCCGAGGGGCGACAACCCACGTGTGGCTTGTAGATAATTATTGGTACAATAATTAAATATTGGATAATATTTAATGGGAAGATAAGGTTGAGTTTTAAATTTAAGATTAAATTTAAAACCTTATACCTATCAGATCCTTCCCATCCCCTCTATATGAAGAACGCTTCATCTCCTCATATCGTAAGAGGCAAAAATCGGTTACAGAGAAGCAAAAGGGAGGGTGTGCAAAATTTTCTATAAAGTCCACACTGCCTAACCTCTCCATCGGGTAAAGCAGTGAATTGTTGATTCCGGTTCAAGGGGCATATCAACAATTGGTGGGAGGTCGTGAATCCTTGGATCACGCTAGATTCTTCATCAGCCGGAGCAGTTGCAGTGTACGTGATCAGATTAACAACGGCAATGGAGCAAGGTATAATTTCCGCATTTTGTTACTTTGTCCATTGATTCGATTAAACGGTCCTATTCAGGGGTTTATTAATTTAAATCCAACAGGAGTAACATTGGAAGTTATTTGGCGGTTTCTTCCACTACCAATAACTACTCGGTGGTTATTGCAGTAGTGGGGCGGTTTCTTCCACTACCAATAACTACTCGGTGGTTATTGCAGTAGTGGGGCGGTTTCTTCCACTACCAATAACTACTCGGTGGTTATTGCAGTAGTGGGGCGGTTTCTTCCAATCTAACGGTACAGATCAAAACTGATTGATCTAACGGTACGCATCCAATCATCTGATAACTTCCAGTAACTTCTTCCTTTATATAAATTCCTTTCATGTTGAAACGTTTTAGATAGAGATTTCGAAAATCTAAAGGCGTACGCAGCTTCTTCTTCTTCTACTTCTGTTTTCATAAAACTTTTTCTTGCATTCATTGCGTTCGAGAAATCAGAGCACCTTACAGGTTCGTCGAGTTCTTACGTTGTAGTGCCGTTCGTATGAACAGAAGCCGTTGTATCCTGGGAGACGTTTGCTACTACCGGTTGGGCACAGAATACCGGAGCAATTTGTCTTAAGGACAGAGTCCTAGACTCGCCTCGGTTTGCATTTTCTTTATGCGTTGTTGAACAGCATGTTTATGCATTTTGGATAAATTGTTCACTCCTTTTATGTTGAAACATTACTGTTTCAACCATATTCTTAATTGACATGCTCAGTGCTTCACTAATTAAATGATTATTGGGATATATACATCCATTGGAAATTAAAAGAGGTTACTTGCAATCCATTTCTTCATTACAGTATACGTATATATGCTCGAGTGCATTCGGATATATACATATATATATATGTGTGTGTATGTATATATATATATATATTTATATATATATATTTATATATATATATTTATATATATATATATATATTTATATATATATTTATATATATATATATATATATTTATATATATATATTTATATATATATATATTTATATATATATATATTTATTTGTCAAACTTACCTATCGCATATCTGTATGTATAAATAAACAAAGGCCTGATTTAATTCATGCTTACGCGTTGGTTTACATTGTTTCATTATACCGCATATCATTTTTGTACATATTGATAATATTGTTAATTATTAATTTCGGATCTAACAGATTTCACTTCCTCTCTTCCTCTAAATGAGTGTCGCTATGCTGTCTTTGATTTTGACTTCATCACCGATGAGAATTGTCAGAAGAGCAAGATTTTCTTCATGGTCTGGTACATTCTTTTGTGTTTAACATCTTATATTAATAGTATATCAGTGTAACATTATTTTTTAGCCTCTATAGAAAATATAAAAAAATAGAATTTGAACCTACAGGAGTAACTAGTTTTGTTGTGTTGGGGATATAGGTCACCAGAATCATCAAAAGTGAGAATGAAGATGGTGTATGCCAGCTCTAAAGACAAATTCAAAAGAGAATTGGACGGCATTCAAGTTGAATTGCAGGCTACCGACCCTAGTGAAATGAGTCTTGACATTGTCAAAGGCCGAGCTCTATGAGTTTTTCCTATTTGGAGCCACGCAAGGGCCACTCTCTTCTTCCTTCAATTTCTCTCTAAATTCTTACCCTGTTATTTATGTTCCATAGGATTTTTTTTTTCTTTCCATTTTTTCGAAAAAGGGATATTTGATATTACTTTTGAGAAAAGAATTGTACATCAGCTATACATATTATGAATTTAGTGAGGCAGACAGTGTAACGATTCAGAATATGTACCACGTGACTTTTAATAGGGTAAGGAACATTAGAATATCTTGACAGCTTGGTTGATCACTATAAACTTTCTACAATTGATTACTTAAATTTACTTGTGGGTTCATCATTATAAATTTTGAAATGCAACTATGTAATATGTGCGTAGCATTTCTAAGTAACCAAAAGTAACGTGGATGTCATAATATTGATAAGTAATTGACCAAATTACCTTTTTCGTCATTTCATTGAGACAAGACTAGACACGATGTGCATGTGCATTCGGACAACCTTCTTTGTTAGTGATTCTGACAGACGAGGCTACAAGTAATTAACTGCACTCAAACTGATATGGGTTAAATGCAAGAGACACGTGTACTTCACAGTAGGAACATCCTTGTTAAGGAACGCGTGTCAAATTGAATAGGTCGCTCATATCGACAGTTTTCGTGACATGTCACTGTTTATAGTCAGTTTTTCCCCTTGTTGCCTCTGCAGTTCCACTGTAGGTATGGTCTTCTATATATATATATATATACAACAATATTATCTCATTGTCTTATAAGCTTCCGTCAATAACAGGATATGAAGGGTCGGATGCACACAACCACACATATGTATTTGAAACACACAGATGTTGTTTTCCGATAACACATGATAAAAATTGTTCAAGCTATGTCGATCGACTATTACTTCATAATATAAGAAGCGCAATCAATTTAGTGAGTCATATTTCAAAGTTAAGGAATAGGGTGTCCTATCACTATGACGGAATATGAAGGGTCGGATACACGAAAACATACATATGTGTACATTTCAAAATTTATCGACTCCGTATAGTAATTTCTAGGTTCTATTTTATCATGCTTCTATTTTTTAGGATGTCTTAAATTTTTATAAACTTTTATAAATATCAACTAATTTATGTTTAGTTCTAAAGTTGTCATTTTAAACAACAAATATAAATAATTCATTAATAACAAACAAATGATACATCAAAAGATAAAACTAAAAATTGATCACAGTTTTTAATTACCAGATAATATATTAAATAATTTTAAATTAAAAACTTATCCTTTATGAATTGGACTAATAAAACAAGGAGTACTTTTCTTTTCCAATTTATATTTTTGTTTTGTTTGCATATCCGTTTCTGCCAGCCCACAAGCACCCACCGCCTCTGCCCTCTCTTTTAAGTATCCACCCAAGACACTAGAAGCATGCCTATAAACTCAGGATATAGGAGTATTGAATTTTCATTCTTTGCTCTTTGCAGGATTCTGTTTCCAATTTCTACATCTCTTTCCTTTCTCTTCTTGTGGCATATATTTCATCATTAGTTGAGATTCTGCTGATTCTTGTACTATCTTTGGTTCATCTTTCAACTCACTTAATACTATCTTCTTGAAGTTCTTGTTCATCCTGTCTGACACTTTGTTATAGTCCACGAAACATCTGTTAATCTCTCTCTTCATCCCTCTCTGATCAGAACCTTGGAATCTGAGGCAGCCGGCGGGAATACATTGCCACCGGAGTCAAGTTTCTTCATCTTTTTTGGCCAAATCAAACAGAAGTTAAATAGAATCAAAAGATGAGTTCAATTGGCTTGGGATAAATGCTTTCCTACCATGTGCTTTTCTTTTTTCCTCTTTTGCTGCTTTCTCTCAGTTTTAATGGTCAGAACATCTTATGAGATTTTTTTTTTGCACATTCATACTCAGCTATTTTGATTCCCTACCTGCCATACTCAACGACCTGGCACCCAAGCACACAGTACCCATCGCCATTGGACTCCCCTTTAAGTACCCACCGCCAAGGCGCTACCAGTTAGTTTCTATATCAATTACCTGCATGGCCTATAAATACAGAGCAGCCAGGTTCAATGAGTATTGAATTTTGTGGTTCTTCCCTGTTCAAACCTTAGAAATCTTCCATCGTCCTCTCCTTTTCCTAGCGTCATCACACGGATAAAACTTCAAGATTGCTTCAATGAGGTCTTGCGCTTAATATCTTGCTCGAGAAATTGCAGATCAAAGACCCGCGGTAAGTTTCTTTCCAATGTTTTTCCCCAAGTAGTCGATTTTAAATTGGAGATTTAGTGGACGATCGGTCTCACGATGCAACTAGTTGTGTTGATTCCGGAGGTGTGAAATCAAGCACGTGGTTATCAAATCATGGGACCGGATTATCATATCTTGAGACGAGCTTGGGGAGTTGAGCAATTTGATGTCGTTTTTTAGAGTTGACGTCTGTTTCTTGGAGTTATAATTGCTTCTCCCTTTTTTTCCATTTTCATATATTTCTTTGCATTTGGCAAGATTCATATATTTCTTTGCATTTGGCAAGATCTTGTACGGTAATCATTTGATAGGAGAGAATGAGACCATTCGGTGGACAGAGGGAAAGAATGAAGAAGCGAAACTGTACAATTTTTTGTAATTTCTTTGCTTTTGATTTTTAACGTTTCAATACTTTCTCCGCTTAGAAGCCCGCCTACATGCAATTCTTTTTATTTTTAGATTTTCTATATTGGATAATCTGTGCCTTCTATGTTCTTGTGGATCACAGGTGATAATCTTTCCTGGAGCTATGTCAATACAACAGTCTCGATCTATTTTTTGGTTAAAAGCCTCAAGTGAGATAAGTAAGTTGACACTATTTGTTGCCTTTTGAACTTTTGGATCAACATGTTGATAAGACATGGGTTATACTTCTGAAATCATGTATCTAAACTGTATTCAAAATTGGATTCTGAATGCATTTCTTTGTTGGCGGAAAGCAGTGAGACCGTTGCAGAATCGATGGACGATCTCAGGTCTATGACTCTACAGGTTAAAGCAAACCATATCCTTCATTTTTATTTTTATCTATAGTAGTAGCATATTTTAAGCGTATAGTCACAGATTGAAGTAACCCATGTCCTTCGTGTTAGTTTTTATTCATAGCAGTAACCACACTTGAGGCCTCTCTAAAGTGGCAAGTCAGGTCAGAGCTACGTACTGCCAAAATTGGTAGCAACCCTGAGGTAGTAGCCGAAAGAGAGCAAGCGGAGTCCCCTTGATTAAAGGGGATCAGAAAGAATTTTAAACATGTTTGGTATAGAGGAAAACGGTTTTGACACTCCTCAATTTGAAATTCCAAGGTCGATTCTTAATCCGAAGATTCTTTGAGATTCATTTGATGTTGTAGATTAAATTTTGGGGGTGTCCTAATTTTTCTTGCTTTTTCACTATTTCTAGCAGGATCACAATTTACAGTGACATATGGAGAACACGACAAATGTGTTTGAGATCGTCGTCACTGGGTGATAAATGTCAAACTTGCTATCGAAAGGTTAGGTATGATGTTTTCCCTGTGATTTTTATGGCTCACAATGATTGACTACATGGTTCACTCCTTTTGCAGATGATATTGATGAGATACTGGTTGGTTACTGCTGAATTAAGCTTCAGATTGTTGAGTTATTGAAATATATCTGCTGAATCGAGTTTCTTCTTTTCTCCCCAAATCAAACGGAAGCTGGATAGAACCAAAAGATAAGTTCAATTGAATTGGGATAAATGCTTTCCTATCATGTGCTTTTCTTTTTTTTCCCCTTTTTCTGCTTTCTTCTTTTCAAAATCTTTCTTTGGTCGTCTTTTTCTATATTTAACCATTCCCTATACCGATTGGTTTTCGAAATACTCTTTGCAGCATATCTCACGTACTGAAAACAAGGCTTCATAATTGTGTTATTCTATATTCATTCCAACAGGTAACTACAGCTGCTGAGTGAAATAATGTTCATGTCAATCCCACTTTGCACAGAGTTGATTATCATGTTCCTATTGAAGTTCAGGTGACAAAATTTGGCCTGTTCACATAACTAGTATGATTTGACATCTTAAATAATTAGTAGTTTGGTCTTTTTGGTTCTGATTTGCTAGCCTGGGTACTTTAATATTCTATGATATCAAATTTGATAGACTTCTACTTCTTCTTTACTCTCTTCCTTCCGTTAGAGGTTTAACAAACCTTTGGTATTTTACTCTCAGTTTATCAAATTTTAGGCACCTATTTGTCCTGTGCCTTGCAACTTGTTTCAAAATTTGGCATTTATTTCTCTCCTATGTAGCTATATCATTTTGAAAAAGGTGGGCAGGATTATTGAAGAGTGTAAATTGAAGAGCATCAAATGTGACTATTTATTGCCTTTTGAACTTTTGGATCAACATGTTGATAATACATCGGTAATACTTTTGAAATCAGGTAAGCATCTAAACTCTATTCTAAATTACATGATGGATTTTGAATGCATTTCTTTGTTGGCGGAAAGCATTGAGACCTTTACAGAATAGATGGACGATCTTAGGTCTATGACACTACAAGTTGAAGCAAACCATATCCTTCATTTTTATCTTTATTTATAGTTGTAGCACATTTTAAGCGTGTAGTCACAGGTTGAAGTAAGCCATGTCCGTCATGTTATTTTTTGTCCATGTTAGTTTTTGTCCATAGTAGTAACCACATTTGAGGCCTCTCTAAATGGCATGTCTGGACTACGTACTGCCAAAGAGGGAGTAACCCTGAGGTAGTAGTGGGAGAATGCTTTAGTGTTGTTGTTGTATATTCATTCCAGCAGGTAACTACGGTTGTTGTAAGAAAATAATGTTCAAGCTCATTGCCACTCTATAAAGACTTGATTATCAGGTATGTGTTGAAGTCTAGGTGATAAATTTGACCTGCTCACGTAACTAGCATCATTTGGCGTCGTATTTTATTTGTAGTTTGGTCCTTTCATTTCACGAGGGTTGGGCTGTGATCCAGACATTATTTTTCAAAATGGAAACCGTACGTTTTCCTAGCTGACCAAGCTACATATGATAATACTTCCTAGCTACTCTACCTGTCCTCGAGTTATACAACAGTTGAGACTAGGAAGCCACTTGGTCTTAGGATCGCCTAACTGACTTCCTGTATGATACATCATCCCATGTGCAGATGTTATCTTATGGCTTCAAGAGTTGCTGTTGGAGGCTTGGGGCACTCTCTGAAATCTGTTTGTTTGTGTTGTTTGATAGATTTATCTTGGTACTGAATTATGTTCTCTGGTGCTAGACTTTCTTCCACTGAACTTTGGCTTTTTTATGTACTAATGTGACAACTCTCCCTATAAAAGTTTGATGTGATAGTTCGCAACTTAATATACCAAGGCACGCTTAATTTTTTTTCCTGGTTAAAAGCTTATATTCTTGATTTTTCCTGCATGCAATTGTTGGAAGCGTGCTGCATGTCCCCTTTACTCTTCAATGTTTGCTTTGCAGATTCGCTCTCTGTTAGTGATATTTATGAGGAGGCTATAAAGAAAAAAGCCGATGTTGGTCTGACTTTAGATAGTATCGACTGTATCCTTGTGCAGCTGGAAAGTCAAAGGCTTTTAACATGGAACAATGGCACTTACAGCACTGATTGCTACTTTTTCCACTCGGAAATTTATTTATTTTTCAAAACAAATAAATCTCCAATTGCAGTTCCAAAAAATGGAGCAGCATTCCTTACATATCTACCACTGTACATGCATATTTGAAGAAGGTCATCATATTGGTTCAGAATGAGGAGGCACTTCTATTATTTTTGGCTTCTTTCACTTCAAGTAGTCGAACTCCTGTATAATTCTTTGAGACAGGTTTTATTTTATAATGAAGATGGAGTCCATCGTGCGAAAAAGGTTCGGAGTAGAAGCCTACAGGATTTTCAGATTTACTGGCGAAAGCCGGCCACCTTCTTGAGACCGGTAAGGTATTATCTGGGTCTCCGACTACCTTCTTGAGACCGATAAGGTATTATGTGGGGTCTCCCTTGCTGTCAAAAACCGAGATGAATTTCCCTAGAAAATTATTTCTTCTCCTTTTGTTGCATCTCTTTCTTTTCATTTCCAACAGAGTCAAAGACACTTTTCTTTGACTTTAGGATATTATAGAATAAAGCACAATGATTCACTAACTTGTTTATTTTTTTGTAACTTCTCTCAGGTTTCTTAATATCATTCTATCTCTAATAGAGCAATTTTTGTTTATTGTAGTTCTTTATCTTTCATGAGAAGTTACCCCTTGCAATGTATAGAACTATGTACTTGTAGTGTCTTTCGAGATTTTTTGGATACTGGTTTTAATAGATAAAAAGGTTGGCATTTTATCTTGTTGTAGTCTTTGCTGGGGAGACCTGCATATCTTTGATCAGTTCCATTCCTGCTATGCATCTCACTTCTTTGAACAAGTCTTTTATTTGTCTTTGCAGGCTAATCCCTCTATGTTGTTGGCATTAGTGTTGTGTTTTGATTATAGAAAAGACCAGGATCCTCAGAACCCTTCAAATACACATACGCCAAAGGGGTTTAAGTATATTTGGTGTGCTTTATTTGGATATGCAGTCGGACTTGTTACTGCATTAGGAGTCAGGATTCTGACTGATGCGCCTCAACCTGCACTCTGTTATCACGTAAGAAGACTCTTTTATTGTTCCCTAAAATATCTGGCTGAAACATGTGGTGCATGTGAATTTGTCTTAACACTTTGAGTGGCCAGGTTTGCATTTATTCTGCAATGTGAAAACAACCATTGTCCGAAGTGGTTTCAGTGAATTGGCATCCATACTTTTTTTGCAGGCAAGACAAACTTGTAATCAGCAATAGCTAGCTTGTGGGTCGTGGCTGTAATCCTTCATCTAGGTGGAACTTTTGATGTAAATGAATACTTTATTTATAATTCCATGTATGCCTGGCATGAAGAACTGTTAGTGTTAAAAATTTCGTGACTTAAAATTTCAAAAGGTGTGACGAAGAGGCTTTGTACTTGCTTTATGTTTTGCTGACCATCTAGTGCCAAGAATCAGTATCATGGTTCTTGGCAATCTTCCTGATCATTAAGGTATCCAATTTCCAGAGATTGAACTTTTGTTGCGATTGTTCACGATAGTCATCAGTGTCAAGTATTAAAAACCTTATTTTCTTTGCAGGCCACTTCAATCAGCCTTGGGATTGGTTCTCTAGTATGGGTGGAAGATCCTTCTGTTGCCTGGATAGATGGGGAAGTTGTAGAGGTCAAAGGCAAATGTTCTTTCCCGTATTTATTTATAATCTTTGTCATTCTATTTAGATGTTTCTTTGCTATTTCTTGAAAACTTATAATCAGAAGCTTCAATGAAATTGGGATCAGGTTGTTGTCAAGTCTTCCAAAGGTTTGACCTAAAGATGCTGAGGCATCGCCTGTGGAATGGATGATATAACCATATTAGCATACTTGCATGAGCAAAGAATACCTTGCTACGAGGAAAGCAACATATATTGTTGGAATTAGTGCAGAAGAGCAGGTATAACCATCAAGTTGATCTGCTCGCAATTGGGGCATTGAACTAACTCTTTGACAAGCCTTTTTGACTGGTTTATTTTGCTTTTCAGGATGCAATATTTCGGGTTGTGGTTGTGATCCTTCATTGAGCTGGATGGATGGCAAAGAATACCTTGATACGAGGAAAGCAACGAATATTGTTAGAATTAGTGCATAATTTTTTTTATTTTAAACAAGTTGGGCAGGATAAATTGAAGAATACTGTTTGAAGAGCATCGACTTGACATAAAGCAAGCTTGTTATCAACAGTTCAGGGTATGTTGTTTTTCTCTGCTTTTCGAGAATCGATATAAATAATTGACGAGATGGTTCACTCTTGATGCAGATGATATTGAGGAGATCCCAAGTTCTTATTGCTGAACTAAGCTCAGAATTGTTGAGTTATGGAAGTATTGCTGCTGAATCATGTTCTTGTTTTTAATCTTTGCTCACCAAGCCGAAAATCCCTTAGCTGGTATCAGTTTTCTATCCTGTGCCTTCTTTTTTCTGCTTTCTTCAATTTTGATGGTGAGAACATCTTATGAAAATACAGCAGAACTTCTCAAGAATGACATGAAGTTTTTTACATGAAGCAGCATAACCTAATAAAAAACAGATAGATTTAAGTTTTTTAAATTAGTCCCTTCTTGGAAATCACAATCTTTAAATGCACCTTTCTTAACACAGTGTTTTGGACTTTCTTCTTTCAAGATTTTTCTTTGGTTTTCTTCTTCTAATTCTCACCATTCTGTGTCTGTACACATACTGATTACTTTTTGAATTAGTTTCGCAGCGAAGCCCATCTACTGGAAACAGGGTCTGATAATTGTGTTATTGTGTAGTCATTCCACCAGGTTAGTACGGTTGTGGACTGAACCTGGGTTCACGTTCAGTCCCGCTCTACACAAAGTTGATTGGCATGTTTGTATGGAGATAATAATAGGCTTCTTCCATCTTTCTTCTCTTGGTTCTATATTAACCATACCCCTTCAGTAACTGTGACATTTGGCAGGACCTGTATTCGAAAAAAACCGAACCAAAGATGATTAGAGAAAATAAGATTACCATAAAGACTTTCATACTTAAGAAATGAAAATTCGATAGTTATTTTTCTGTAATTTCAAGTTAGCTTCTTGTTTTGTAGTATTGCTTAGACATCTTACTTTTCTGTTATGTAAAGAACTGATTATTAGTTGTCTTGGATATCATGCCTGATTCTGGTTACCTTGGTTTATTGCCACTGATAAAGATGTTAGATTGCTTTGCTTCATCACTAAACAAATAATGATCAGTAGTACTTGGATTTTTAACATAATGCAAGTATGAACAACTGTCCAGCATGAATAAGAGCAAGGTATCTGGTTAGTTTCTTTTTCGAATGGTATTTATTTACTAGTATTCTCTTGTAGTAAATTTAATCTTCACAAGTGGTATTGCTGAGCTGAGAGTAATTTTATGGATTTGACTTTTTTTTTATTACAATGGAGATATCAAAGAAGCTAACTGAAAATTTTCATCTTTTTCTTCAAATGATAACATTCTCTGTTAATTGTATTTATAGTTCTAGATCTTGGAACTTCCACTCATGGTTTAACTTGAACTTCTAAACTCTATTTTGTTCATTTTTTTAGGATTAGTGTGTTGCTATGTCGTTTATGTCGTTTCTTACACTTGTTGTTTAAGAACCTTGCAGATAACAGGGTCCAGAGTACTGAGTTCGGAGGGGACGAGTCCGAGTTAGGATACCTTTGATCGAGATGTAGGCTTCCGGACTCGCACTTAGTATTTACTGATTTGATGGATTTGTACTCTTTTGGGGATTTACGTACTAAACTCAGACTTTATTCCCGTTATATTTGGTACTACTGATGCTACTGATGTTCATGTTATTGATATTCCGTTGTGTCATTCCGCACTTTATTTGTATGTTGTGCATTGATTGATATCGACTCCTTGTACTTCTCTTAGTAGAGTACGGCAGGTACACCAAGTCAGGACCCTAGTTTCGAGGGGGGCTACAGTCTTCCTGTCGTTCTAACCAACTGCACGTTTACCATCAACGGCTGGTGTATGAAAAGATATATCTGCCTATGATGATAGCATATGCATGTCCTGAGGGACCTACAGATGTATGTACATGCATTTGCAATGATGCTCTAGTGTATTCATTTTTGACGACTAGGCCTCTGGCTGATACGCGTCAAAATACATAACATAGTCACTCGGTAGTCTGCTGGGTGGAGTAGATTGGATGTCCCTACAAAATAAGATATTTGAGAACCTCTGTCCTCAGCCTCTGCAGTGCCAACTTCATGACTTTCTCTTCCCCTGGTTCAATCGTTGCATTGTAGATCTCAACCATAGTTTGTCTACAATTTAAATAATAGAAACGTCAATAAACAAACACACGTAATTTATCAACATATTTAATTTATAATGAGACAATTAAATATAACAAAAAATGTAAGCGTACCACTCGCATGTATCAGTAGTAATCTTGATACGAGGAAAGCAATGGATATTGTTGGAATTAGTGCAGAAGAGCACGTGTAACCAACAAGTTGATCTGATCGCAATTGGGGCATTGAACTAACTCTTTGACAAGCCTTTTTGACTGGTTTATTTTGCTTTTCAGGATGCAATATTCCGGGTCATGGCTGTGATCCTTCATTGAGCTGGATGGATGGCAAAGAATACCTTGCTACGAGGAAAGCAACGAATATTGTTGGAATTAGTGCAGAATTTTTTTGTTTTAAACAAGTTGGGCAGAATAATGTTTGAAGAGCATCGACTTGACATAAAGCAAGCTTGTTATCAACAGCTCATGGTATGTTGTTTTTCTCTGCTTTTCGAGAATAGATATAAATAATTGACTAGATGGTTCACTCTTGATGCAGATGATATTGAGGAGTTCCCAGACTCTTATTGCTGAACTAAGCTCAGAATTGTTGAGTTATGGAAGTATTGCTGCTGAATCATGTTTATCTTTTGATGTATCATTTGTTTGTTATTAATGAATTATTTATATTTGTTGTTTAAAATGACAACTTTAGAACTAAACATAAATTAGTTGCTATCTATAAAAGTTTATAAAAATTTAAGACATCCTAAAAAATAGAAGCATGATAAAATAGAACCTAGAAATTACTATATGGAGTCGATAAATTTTGAAATGTACATGGTATAGTTGTTTCATCATCATCATCATCAGTACCCAGTATACTTAATTATTATGACACATGATGTATATGATATACCAAAACGATTGTACATACAATAATTGAGTACTTATTTATATACCATGAGTGTTAAGTATAAATAAGTTAATTGTTAATCATTAATTATATTGATGAAGCAAATCTGGAGATGACTAAATCAACTTTTTATTACTCAAATTAAATACCATCAATTAATCTTGGAAATTTTAAACCAATTAAATAAAATGTTTAATTTATAAAAATATTTACATACACATAATATTCTATATGATTAGAATTAACTAAAAAGTTATTCTTATAAATAATTTAATTATAAAATAATAATTAATCATCAATAATAATGTATTGGAGTGATGTATATTGAAATAATATGGGTCATTTCCCTATAGGTTCATAGATGATTGTTATATGACAATTTCATGTTCATAAAACTATTATCAGTTTCACATTTTTTTTAATTTATATTTATTTTGTTTTATAACTTAATAATACATAATAAAGGTAAGCATATTGAAATGTATTTATAGCTATTACTATAAATATTGGCTTGTCTATTTTGTAATATATGAATATATATATAAACACAAACAGAAACACATATATGTACACATTAATGTATATGCATATATATATATATATATATATATATATATATATATATATATATATATATATAGATCTTTCTATTTCCAATGGAATAAATCAAAATGATTCACTAAATTAGATACGATTCTTATATTATGAAGTAATATTTGATTGACACAGCTTGACTATAAATATTGGCTTGTCTATTTTGTAATATATGAATATATATATATATATATATATATATATATATAAACACAAACAGAAACATATATGTACACATTAATGTGTATGCATATATATATATACATATATATATATATAGATCTTTCTATTTCCAATGGAATAAATCAAAATGATTCACTAAATTAGATACGATTCTTATATTATGAAGTAATATTTGATCGACACAGCTTGACTATAAATATTGGTTTGTCTATTTTGTAATATATGAATATATATATAAACACAAACATAAACACATATATGTACACATTAATGTATATGCATATATATATATATATATGTATGTATATATATAGATCTTTCTATTTCCAATGGAATAAATCAAAATGATTCACTAAATTAGATGCGATTCTTATATTATGAAGTAATATTTGATCGACACAGCTTGACACAATTTTCATAATGGGTCATCGAAAACATCTGTGTGTTTCAAACACATATGTATGTTTTCGTGCATCCGACCCTCCATACTCCGTCGTAGTGATAGGACACTCTATTCCTTAACTTTGAAATATGATAGAATAAAATAAAATGACTCACTAAATTGATTGCGCTTCTTATATTATGAAGTAGTAGTTGATCGACATAGCTTGAACAATTTTTATCATGTGTCATCGGAAAACAACTTAATATTGAATTATATTATTTTTCCCTGGCCTTTCTTCAATTATTTCTTTTCTCATCGTCATTCAATAACCCGTACACACACACATACATATACATACACACACACACATACATATACATATACATATACATATACATATACATGTACATGTACCTATATATATATAATTGTTGGCCAGATCTTTGAAATGAATTTTGATACAACATTTTTCTTAGGCTAATCAGGTAATTATTTTAAACAACAAATATAAATAATTCATTAATAACAAACAAATGATACATCAAAAGATAAAACTGAAAATTGATCATAGTTTTAATTACCTGATAATATATTAAATAATTTTAAAATTAAAAACTTATCCTTCATGAATCGGACTAATAAAATAAGGAGTACTTTTCTTTGCCAATTTAGATTTTTGTTTTGTTTGCATATCCGTTCCTGTCATACTCTGGCCCACAAGCACCCACCGCCACTGGCCTCTCCTTTTAAGTATCCACCCCAAGGCACTAGAAGCATGCCTATAAACTCAGAGCAGGCAGGTATAGGAGTATTGAATTTTTATTATTTGCTCTTTGCAGGATTCTGTTTCCAATTTCTACATCTCTTTCCTTTCTCTTCTTGCGGCATATATATCATCATTAGTTGAGATTCTGCTGATTCTTGTACTATCTTTGGTTCATCTTTCAACTCACTTAATACTATGTTCTTGAAGTTCTTGTTCATCCTGCCTGGCACTTTGTTATAGTCCACGAAACATCTGTTAATCTCTCTCTTCATCCCTCTCTGATCAGAACCTTCAAATCTGAGGCAGCCGGCGGGAATACATTGCCACCGGAATCCTGCATTTCCGTCAATGTTTTGTATGTATATCCTACTCCTCGCATCACTATGTTTCTTTATGAAACTCTACTCCCAGTCCTTTCCAGATCTCTATTCACTAACATTTTTCGACTATTTTTGATATTTTCTTTTGTTGAATTTTATATGAAAGGAAAATTGCCTAATTCCTGGTATGTTTAAATTCTTGTAACTCAATTTCTTTATATTTTCCATGGTTGATATTTCTAAATTCTTCCCTGTCCAAACCTTAGAAATCTTCCATCATCGTCCTCTACCTTGCCTGTCCAAAGCTTAGAAATCTTCCATCGCCATCGCACGGATAAAAATTCAAGACTGCTTCATTTAATATCTTGTAATGACTGTTTCTTGGAGTTGATGACTGTTTCTTGGAGTTATATCTGCTTCTTCTTTTTTCCTTTTCATATATTTCTTTGCATTTGGCCGAATCTTGGACAGTAATTGTTTGATAGAGTGAGTAGGAGACCATTCCGTGGGTAATCTGTGCCAGTTCTTGTGGATAACAGCTGATAATCTTTCTTGGAGCTGTGTCAGGGAAAATGACGCTACAGGTCATGGCTCCTGCAGATGAGGCTAAATTAATGCACATGATTGCCACAGCAGCAGCAATCGATGACATGCCTAGCTGTTTTAGATATCCAAGGACAAATGGTTTTGGTGCAATTCTTCCTTTACTTTGCTTATCGAATATGCCACACGTTCTACTCACTTGACATCAACACTAATTGAGAAGTTGAAACACAGATTGGAACGGGAAGGATACTAAGGGAGGGATCTCGAGTCGCAATATTGGGCTATGGAAGTATAGTAGAAAACTGTTTAGTTGCAGCAAAACTTCTTCAATTGGTAGGTGTTTCAGCCACGGTTGCTGATGCACGATTCTGCAAGCCTCTGGATGGAGATTTAATCAAGCAGTTAGCTAGAGAGCATGAAGTACTTATCACAGTTGAAGAAGGATCCATTGGCGGATTTGGTTCCCATGTCTCACACTTCTTGGCCTTGAATGGCTTACTCGATGGCAAGCTAAAGGTATGAGACAATTACAAGTTGTATAGTTTTACCTCATAATTCTTGTAACACAAAATTCAATAATCAGTCTGCTAGTAAAAATAAATAAATAGGGTGACCAATCTTGAGAATTAAATGATTTTCCCTCCTCTATTTCTTCAAGGCAGAAGTGGAGGATTCAGCCCTTCCTAAAGTACTTGTCGCGGTGTTTGAAGAATATCTCTATCAGGTGTCGATTCATTTCACGGTATGGCTTCATGGAGATTCTTTAAGGCTTTCTCCCTACTGGAGGTTAGGGGCTTCAACCCGTGGCCTCCAGCACAGTTCATTTCCCACCGTTCATGTTGGTGCTGGTTTTTTGTCCATCTTAATGCTCTAAATCTATCAGCGGGGGGCTTAAGGCGCTTAGGATGGCTTAGGGTAATACCACGAACTTAGGATACCACCTCAAGCTTGACAGTTGAATGGTGGAAGGTACACCTTTTAAGTCCTGTACATATTTTGTTTTCCTTTTTCTTCGTTTAGCTAGATAGGTCAATGTTATCTATTCAATCGCAAATACACACACACACATATCTATTCAATCGCAAATGTACACACGCGCGCGCACACTCACATATATTGAAGTTGGTGAGGGGCGGCTGCGGCGTTAAACGAGCTGATTTTTTTGAAAATCGTCAAGTTTATGTTCCATAGGCTTTGGACATGACTGGTAATACAAATCTATGTTTACTGGGCTGCCCAGGGAACTATGTTTTGAAAATCGTCAAGTTTATGTTCCATAGGCTTTGGACATGACCGGTAATACAAATCTATGTTTACTGGGCTGCCCAGGGAACTATGCTTTGGGCAGTATTTGTCCTTGGACATGACTGATAATACAATCTGCCAATTATAGCCAAACGTATCACCGTTTTATAGATGCCAAATTAAGTGATTTTCATATGCAACTTTTAGCATCAACCTTATCTGGTTTAATGAACTTGTGATGTTACTAACAAGCAAAAAAGTTGATGATTTTTAGTTTTGGTTAAACATCTAATTTATGGCTAGCACATGTATGATGAGCATAGTTTATGGATTTCCTTTGTTAACTTGGTGATGGCTACCATTGTATAAATGCAGTGGGCATGGGAGTTTTTCGGACAACTCATTGTTGAACAGTGTGGTCGGACATGTCCTGCATTCTTCTATTCTTGTACCTTACCATGGATGGTAAGCATGCCCTCTTCTCAGAATTAAGATTTTGCTTACATTTAATTGTTCATGAATCACGAAAATATATGCTCAAACTTCTGCAGGAGAATCAGTCACAGAAGTCACCAAAATAATCATGGGAATGTTGAAAAAGACGAGACATGGGTGGCGGTAATTTTGCTTCTTTAGTTTCCCAATCAGTAATTGTCATCTACTCTGTTTTCTGATATTTTGTTATCAATTCCAGCTGCCAGAAAAGCTGTACAGCAAGCTGGACGACTACACCAAATTTCTCAGATACAGTCCGTCAGGCTTTACTTGCTTTAAAAATTCCTTTCCGGTGGTTCTTTTTGGGCATAGAGATGGATCATCCCATGTGTGAGGGTACCAAAAATTCTCAATGGTTCTCTATGAAGAGAATGAGGTGGAATTGCCGAGACAAGAAGCAGAATCAAAGCTTTTTCTAAGGAGTGTTTTGGACATCATTAAGTCTATCGAGAGCAGAAGTCTGAATTTTAATTTTAGCTTGAGATGAAGATAGGGGAAAGGACTCATGGTGGAAAAGTTTTTAGATTTCTATTTCTTTTTACTTGAAAAATAATCACTTCCAGTGAAAAAAACTAAAACAAGACTGAACAATTCAGTTGGCCGTAAAGCAGGTGGGTAGTTTTGGTTTATAGTAGTAACCTCGCTTGAGGCCTCTGCAAAGTGGCAAGTCAGGTCAGGGCTACGTGCTGCCAAAATTGGTAGTAACCCTGAGGTCATAGCCGAATGAGAGCGTGAAGTCCGAAACCGGAGTCCACTTGATTAAAGGGGATCAGAAGGAATTTTAAAATGTTTGGTGTAGAGAAAAACGGTTTCGACACTTCTCAATTTGAAATTCCAGAAGTCGATTCTTCATTAATAATGATACGCAGAATATAACTCGGAAGATTCTTTGAGATTCATTTGATGTTGTAGATTAAATTTTGGGGGTGTCCAAATTTTTCTTCTTTTTCACTTTCTAGCAGGATCACAATTTACAGAGACATTTGGATAATATAAAGAATGTGTTCGAGATCGTCGTTGCCGGGTGAGAAATGTCAAACTTGCTATCATCAGGTTAGGTATGATGTTTTCCCTGTGATTTTTATGGCTCGCAACGATTGACTACATGGTTCACTCCTTTTGCAGATGATATTGATGAGATCCTGGTTGATTACTGCTGAATTAAGCTTCAGTGAGTCACTGAAATATATATGCTGAGTCAAGTTTCTTCATCTTTTTTGGCCAAATCAAACAGAAGTTAAATAGAATCAAAAGATGAGTTCGATTGACTTGGGATAAATGCTTTCCTACCATGTGCTTTTCTTTTTTCCCCTTTTGCTGCTTTCTCTCAGTTTTAATGGTCAGAACATCTTATGAGATTTTTTTTTTGCACATTCATACTCGGCTATTTTGATTCCCTTCCTGCCATACTCAACGACCTGGCACCCAAGCACACAGTACCCATCGCCATTGGACTCCCCTTTAAGTACCCACCGCCAAGGCGCTACCAGTTAGTTTCTATATCAATTACCTGCATGGCCTATAAATACAGAGCAGCCAGGTTCATGAGTATTGAATTTTGTGGTTCTTTCCTGTTCAAACCTTAGAAATCTTCCATCGTCCCCTCCTTCTCCTAGCGCCATCGCACGGATAAAACTTCAAGATTGCTTCAATGAGGTCTTGCGCTTAATATCTTGCTCGAGAAATTGCAGATCAAAGACCCGCTGTAAGTTTCTTTCCAATGTTTTTCCGCAAGTAGTCGATTTTAAATTGGAGATTTAGTGGACGATCGGTCTCACGATGCAACTAGTTGTGTTGATTCCGGAGGTTTGAAATCAAGCACGTGGTTATCAAATCTTGGGACCGGATTATCATATCTTGAGACGAGCTTAGGGAGTTGAGCAATTTGATGTCGTTTTTTTAGAGTACGTCTGTTTCTTGGAGTTATAATTGCTTCTCCCTTTTTTTCCATTTTCATATATTTCTTTGCATTTGGCAAGATCTTGTACGGTAATCATTTGATAGGGATAGAATGAGACCATTCGGTGGACAGAGGGAAGGAATGAAGAAGCGAAACTGTACAGTTTTTTGTAATTTCTTTGCTTTTGATTTTTAACGTTTCAATACTTTCTCCCCTAGACGTCCGCCTACATGCAATTCTTTTTATTTTTAGATTTTCTATATTGGATAATCTGTGCCTTCTATGTTCTTGTGGATCACAGGTGATAATCTTTCCTGGAGCTATGTCAATACAACAGTCTCGATCTATTTTTTGGTTAAAAGCCTCAAGTGAGATAAGTAAGTTGACACTATTTATTGCCTTTTGAACTTTTGGATCAACATGATAAGACATGGGTTATACTTCTGAAATCATGTATCTAAACTGTATTCTAAATTACATGATGGATTCTGAATGCATTTCTTTGTTGGCGGAAAGCAGTGAGACCGTTACAGAATCGATGGACGATCTCAGGTCTATGACTCTACAGGTTAAAGCAAACCATATCCTTCATTTTTATTTTTATGTATAGTAGTAGCATATTTTAAGCGTATAGTCACAGGTTGAAGTAACCCATATCCTTCGTGTTAGTTTTTGTTCATAGCAGTAACCACACTTGAGGCCTCTCTAAAGTGGCAAGTCAGGTCAGGGCTACGTACTGCCAAAATTGGTAGCAACCCTGAGGTAGTAGCCGAAAGAGAGTGAAGTTCGAAACCGGAGTCCCCTTGATTAAAAGGGATCAGAAGGAATTTTAAACATGTTTGGTATAGAGAAAAACGGTTTTGACATTCCTCAATTTGAAATTCCAAGGTCGATTCTTAATCCGAAGATTCTTTGAGATTCATTTGATGTTGTAGATTAAATTTTGGGGGTGTCCTAATTTTTCTTGCTTTTTCACTATTTCTTGCAGGATCACAATTTACAGTGACATATGGAGAACATAACGAATGTGTTCGAGATCGTCGTCGCTGGGGGATAAATGCATTCTGAACTGTATTCTGAAATGATGGATTCTAAATGCATTTCTGTGTTGGCGGAAAGCATTGAGACCTTTACAGATTCGATGGACGATCTCAGGTCTATGACACTACATGTTGAAAAAAATCATATCCTTCATTTTTGTTTTTATTTATAGTAGTAGCACATTTTAAGCTTGTAGTCACAGGTTGAGGTAAGCCAGGTCCTTCATGTTAGTTTCTGTGCATAGTAGTACCAACATTTGAGGCCTCTCTAAAGTGGCACGTCAGATCTACGTACTGCCAAAGAGGCAGTAACCCTGAGGTAGTAGCCGAAAGAGAGAGTGAAGTCCGAAAGCGAAGTTTCCTTGATTAAAGGGAATCAGAAGGAATTTGAGACATGTTTAGTATAGAGAAAAATGGTTTTGACATTCTTCAATTTGAAATTCAAGTGGTTGATTCTTCATTAATAATGGTAACTCTACACAATATAATTCTAAGATTCTTTGAGATTCATTTGATGTTGTAGATTAAATTTTGGGGGTGTCCTAATTTTTCTTGCTTCAATTCACAGTGACATATGGAGAACACGACAAATGTGTTTGAGATCGTCGTCACTGGGTGATAAATGTCAAACTTGCTATCAAAAGGTTAGGTATGATGTTTTCCCTGTGATTTTTATGGCTCACAATGATTGACTACATGGTTCACTCCTTGATACTGCTGAATTAAGCTTCAGATTGTTGAGTTACTGAAATATATCTGTTGAATCGAGTTTCTTCTTTTCTCCCCAAATCAAACGGAAGCTGGATAGAACCAAAAGATAAGTTCAATTGAATTGGGATAAATGCTTTCCTACCATGTGCTTTTCTTTTTTCCCCTTTTGCTGCTTTCTTCTTTTCAAAATCTTTCTTTGGTCGTCTTTTTCTAAATTTAACCATTCCCTGCTTGTATACCGATTTGTTTTCGAAATACTCTTTGCAGCATATCTCACGTACTGAAAACAAGGCTTCATAATTGTGTTATTCTATATTCATTCCGTAACTATAGTAATGGAGGCAATCGAATATTATTGATTGACTTAAAAGAATTGTTTATAATACACCTCTATTTATAGATTGATGAGAGGTCAATCCAACCTTTGTATTTATGGTAACTATATATATTATCTTCTAACTATGGAAAAACCAATATACTACATTTATTCTATCCCTATCTTTGGTGATAAATATATTCCTACACTTATAACTCTTTTCTAATTACAATTGTGTCACATGTATCACACTAATGTCGTGTAATGTGCATTAATGAGGATCCCGGTGATCTAGGATATTTCTACACCCCCCCTCAAGCTTAGATGTAGATATTAATACATCTAAGCTTGGACAATAAATGCTGAAATATGTTGATTGAGACTGGTTTTGTTAGGAGGTCAGCTATCTGGTCTTTTGTTGGGACATGCTTCAGACTGATAAGTTTGTCTTCGATCTTTTCTCTGATGAAGTGTTTATCCACATCCACGTGTTTAGATTTGTCATGTTGAACTGGATTCTCCGCCATGTTAATTGCTGACACATTATCACAATATACTTAGATAGGTTTGTCAAATTGTTGCTTGAGATCTGTTAAGACTGTCTTGAGCCACATTCGTTCACATACGCCTAACGCCTAGCGCCAGCGCCCTTAGCTCTGCTTCTGCACTACTCCTAGCTACCACTCCTTGTTTCTTGCTCCTCCATGTAACTAGGTTGCCCTATACGTACGTACAATATCCTGTGGTTGATCTCCGATCTGATTTGAATCTGTCCAATCAGCATCTGTATGCACTTTTATACTTCTATTTGATGTCTTTTTAAAGTATAAACCTTGTCCAGGAGTATTCTTTAGATATCTGATAAATCCTCATAGTGGCTTTCAGATGCTCATTAGTAGGATTATGCATGAACTGACTAATGAAGCTTACAGCATAGCATATATCAGGTCTTGTGTGAGAAAGATATATCAATTTTCCAACTAATCTTTGATACCTTAGTTTGTCTACAGATTTTGTATCTAGTGTTGTCTGTAGCGCGCCTGTAGCGCGCTTGTAGCGCATAGCGCACGTAGCACAAAATCAATCGCTACAAGGTCATGTAGCGTAGCAACCTCCTGGAAGCGCAGCCGAGGCGCACGTAGCGCGCGAGGCGCCTGAGGCGCACGTAGCGCACGTAGCGCGCGCTTCAGTAATTTCAGTTTTTTTTTTTAAAAAAAAAGTAATTTCAGTTATTAAAATAAAAGAAAAGAAAAACTAAACAATAAAGCCTAAGGTACAATCCCATCAAATTATGTGTTTGATGATGGTTCATTATTGAGATGGAGCACGATTAGTAAGGGTGCCAGTGTTCACGATCGTATTTATGGCACTACATCCACCAAAGTTACTAGGGGTGAAAGTTCAGGTTCGGTAAATGCAAGATGAAGAAGAAGAAATCGATCTTTCTAGCTTCAGATGGAGAAGATAATAGGGATGAAGAAAATGAAGATTTTGTGTTTGATGATTCGAAATTATTTAAGTTTTAACTAACTATGTTGGAAGTTTGAACAATTGTTTTTATGTTCTATCTATGTTTTAATTATATCTATGCTTAAACTTTTTGAACAATTATGAAATTTTATATTATGTTTATAGTTGTTACCTAATATTTTAGTTTATTAGTTGTCTATGCGCCTCGGATGCGTGTAGCGCACGCTACGGCGCTATGCGCTACGCGCTACAAAAATTTGGCCGTCGCGCTACAGTGCGCCTCGCGCTATTGACAACACTGTTTGTATCCCATACTTCTTTTGGCTTATACCCTGGTTCTACTGTTGAAGTGGCTGGTTTACAACCTAACATCCCAGTTTCCTTTAGTAAATCCAAAATGTACTTTCTTTGGGATATGCTCATGCCTTCTTTGTTTCTAGCTACTTCCATGCCAAGAAAGTACCTCAGTTCTCCTGTTCTTTGACTTCAAACTTTTGTGATAGTTTCTTTATGAATTCTTTTGCTACCAATCTAGCTTTATATCGATTAATTGTTCCATTAGTATTGTATTTAATGGTAAAATCCATTTGCACCCTACTGGTCTAACCCCTTTTGGACGTGGAGTTAGCTTTCAAGTGTCGGTTTTTATTAAAGCCTTCATTTCTTCATTTACTGCTTCCTTCCAATGTGGTATTGACAGTGCTTCATTAATGTCTTTAGGAATCAGCTGTGAGTCTAGGCTACTAGTGAAGGCTTGGAACTCATGACTTAACTTTGAGTATGTCAGGAAGTTATATAGAGGATGCTTTGCACATTCTTTGGTTCCTTTTCTGAGTGTAATTGGTCTGTCATCAATTTCTTGATTGTCTGGACAGAGTTCGTTCATTTGTGTATGATATACTGAATCCTCTGTATGTATGTTTTGTTCACTTGTCATATATGGCTGAAGAATATTCCTCCTGTTATATACTTTCCGAATGGGAGGTCTTCCTTGTATATTCGTTATTTGGTTATTTAATGATTCATTTGAGGGTTGCTCTTGGTCACTTAAAGGTTCAACAGGTTGTGTACCTAGGTCAATGAGATTCCAGGTTTCTTCCCGGATTGCGTCAGTTATTGGCTTTTCATAGAAAGCTTGAGCTTCGTTGAAATTTACGTCAAGTGTTGTGTATACTCGTTTATTGTTTGGACAATAGCATTTGTATCTTTTTTGAGTTCCAGAGTATCCAATGAACATGCATTTTATGTCTTTTGGATCGAGCTTGGTTCGGTTGTGTATGTGTACGTATGTTGTGCACCCGAAAATTTTAGGAGGCAATTCCGACATTAGATGGTCATATGGATGACTATCTATTAGTGTTTGTCTTGGAGTTTTAAACGCAAGAGTTCTAGATGGCATGCGGTTGATGAGATAAGTAGCAGTTAGAACTGCTTCACCCCAATACTGTTTAGGCACATTCATTGAGTTCATGATAGCTCTTGTAACTTCGAATAGGTGTCTGCTTTTTCTTTCTGCTACCCCATTTTGTTGGGGTGTATGGACACATGAGGTTTGATTATTTATCTCTTCTTCAGCCATATAGGCTTTTAATGTTTTGTCTAAGTATTCGGAAGCGTTGTCTGACCTTAGAGTCGATATTTGTTCCAAAATGATTTTTACAAGTTTGTGAAATGTTTTGAAAACAGTTTCTACTTCTGACCTTTGCTTCAAAAGGTAGATCCATGTTACACGTGTGTGATCATCCACAAAGGTGATAAACCACCGGGTTCCACTGATGTTGGCTATTTGAGATGGACCCCAAATATCGGTATGTACCAGATTAAACGGTTTTGACTCTGTATGTCGTTTGTTTGAGTAGGTATGCCGAATGTGTTTAGTTAATTGGCGTGTTTCACAAGTCAATGAGTTAGTATCAGTACATAAAACTTGGATGACCAAGCCTCTTGTGCCAGAGTATAATCTGGTTTGAGGTAATACATTTATTTCTACTAGTAGCAGTACAATTTATTCTTTTTCCGGCCTTGTGGCCTTTTATTCTAATCGCACTACTATGCACATTCGACATAGCCGTTCGGTCTTGTGACTCCGGACTGAGTAGGAATAGCCCCCTGACATGCTTAGCACTGCCAATCGTCATTCTCGAATATGCATCCTGAAAATAACATGCATTTGGTGAGAACTTGATAGTACATCCAGAATCTCTTATTAATTTCCCTTCAGAGAGGAGATTAAATTTTAAATCTGGAACATACAGTACATTTAGTAAGGTGAGGTTGGGATTTAGTTTAATTGATCCCTTTCCCATTATTTTTCTAGTGGTTCCATCTGCGAGTTGAACAAATGCAGGTAAAGAAAATTTAGTGTAATTAATTAAGTTTCTACCTTCATTTGTCATATGATCAGAAACACCAGAGTCTACAATCCATGGTTGATTTTGACTCTAATCGCCGCCTAGACCGCCAGTATTGGCCATTGATGCCTGGATCGGTTCCTGAGTCTCACCCCCTTTTTGATTTAGGAGATTCAGCAGGGCCTCAATTTGATCCTTAGTAGGTAAGTTGTTGGTGTTTTGCGGTTCAGCAGGGGGCCTATTCGCATAGGCTGTTTGTGGTGGTTTTGGATTTCTCCAATTGTTGCTTGCTTTTGACTCAAAATTGTTTGTTGGCTTTCCATGTAACTTACAACATTCCTTAGCAGTATGTCCGGATTTCTTGCAAAAATTGCAGTAGAGTTTGTTTGGCCGTTTGGAATTAGGAGTTGGGCCTTCGGAAGGGTTGAAGGTTCGCTTCATCACTAGGGCCGATCCTTCGGTCATGAGTGGTGTTGAACCAATCATTAGTTTTCGCCTGCTTTCCTCGTGCCTAACTTCAGAGAACACGGTTTTGAGGCTGGGGATGGGTTTCATTCCCAGAATCCGCCCCCTAACACTGTCCAGTTCAGAGTTTAGTCCAATCAAGAATCTGAATACCCTTTTTGTTTCTGTCAGTTCCTTGTACAGTAATGCATCGGCTGTGCATGTCCAGTTAATAGATTCAAATGCATCAATTTGTTGCCATGCGCGGGTAAGTTGAGTGAAATATTTGGTGACATTCATATCTCCTTGCTTAATCTTTTGTAACTGGGATTCAACTTCATACAGTTCAGAGGTGTTATCCTTCTTTGAGTACATTTCTTGGGCTGCTACCCAAATTTCATTTGCTGTTGAGTACAACAAGAAATCTTCACCGATGTCGGGGTCAATGGACCCAATGAGCCAGGACATAACCATGCTATTTTCGGCCTTCCAGAGTTTAAACCGAGGGTCGGTTGTGGCCGGGGCAGTGATATTTCCAGTGATGTAATCTTCTTTGCCCTTTCCCGTTATGAACATTTCCATGGCTCTTGACCAGGAGAGATAGTTGTAACCGGTTAGTTTGTGTCCCGTTATTACCATTGGAATCCCATCGTTGTGGGAATTAGACCCTGCTCCGGCCTTGCTGCCTGGAGTGGAAACGTGCTCAATAGCACTAGTGTTTGATGACTCAGTGGCCATTTGTATGAGGTTAAAGTATAAGAGGGAAGAGATGTGTTTTGGATTTTCTCGGTTGGGGTTCGCCGGATTGTGGCCATTTGTATGAGGTTAAAGTAAACGTGCTCAATAACTTATGTCATTTGTTTATCTCTTTAAACTTTTTACTTTTAAACAAGCTGAGCAGGTTAAATTGAAGATTACTGTTTGAAGAGCATCAACTTGACATAAAGCAAGCTTGTTATCATCAGGTCGGAGTATGTTTTTCTCTGCTCTCCGAGAATCGCAATAAATAATTGACTGGATGTTTCACTCTTTCTGCATATGAGCTTGAGGAGATCCCGGGTTCTTATTGCTGAATTAGGCTCAGAATTGTTAAGTTATTGGAGTATTGCTGGTGAATCAAGTTCTTTTTTTAATCTTGTTCACCAAACCAAAAATCCCTTAGATAGTATCACTTTTCTATCCTGTGCTTTCTTTTTTCTGCTTTCTTCAATTTTGATAGTGAGAACCTCTTATGAAAATACAACATAACTTCTCAAGAATGACACAGTTTTTTACATGAAGCAGCATAGCTTAATAAAAAAAAGATAAATTTGAACTTAAAAAAGTTTAGTCTCCCCCTGTAAATCACAATCTTTAAACATACTTTCTTAACATAGTGTTTTGGACTCTCTTCTTTCAAAATTTTTCTTTGGTTTTCTTCTCCTAATTCTCACCATTTTTCGTCTGTATGCATACTGATTACTTTTTGAATTATTTTCGCAGCAGAGCCCATCTACTGAAAACAAGGTCTTAGAATTGTGTTACTATCTAGTCATTCCACCAAGTAAGTACGGTTGTGCACTGAACCTGAACAAACGAATCTGATTATCATGTTTGTGTGGAAATATTGGCGAGAAAAAGTGGCCTGTTCATCTAACAAATATCATTTGATGTCTGGTGTGATTTCGAGTTAGCTACCAATATGAGTACATTAAAATTTTTGTGTAAAGCTAGGAAGTACTTGTCTTTTCTTTTTGGTATTTTGAAGAACTGTGGCTTGCTGTCTCTACTTTTGAAAATATTATGAAAATTTAAAATTTTCTAATTAGGAAAATTTAGTTTACAAAAAGAATAAAAAAGAGACAGCAAGCTTGACGTTGATTAGCTTTATATCTGCAATTGATAGTCTACCGATCACATTTGATGCCCTTCGATTGATATACTCTTTTGCTCGATTAAAATGAGACAGCCAAAAAAGAGAAACAAATGGTACAAGAAGGGTCTTCGTCCAAGTCCATGAATAGAAGATCTTCATCGTTCGTTCCACCGAAATGGAATCCACTTGACAAGAGAGCGAAACGGGGTTGTGACTTCCTGTTGCTCATATGAAATTCTTTTTAGCATCATATCCTTGACCAGTTTATTATTGCAAGCTCTGTCGTTTGCATCAATTGAAAATGGAATAGAAAGTAAGGGTTATATGAAGTGGTAGAAGTTGCAAGCCGTGAGCAGTCGGATAGTGCATCAAATGTGACCAGCATAGTATAAATTGAAAAAGACAGAAGCTAATGAAAGCCAAACTTGCAGCCAACATGTCAGGTACAATGTTTTCTCTTGTTTTTATGACTCACAATGAATAATTGACTAGTTTTTTCCCATCTGCAGATGATTTTGAGGAGATCTTGGTTGGTAACTGGTGAATTTAGCTTATAATAGTTGAGTAATAGAAACGTTGCTGCTGAAGCAAGGTTTTTTATCTTCATTTGACAAACCAAAAATATGTTTATTAAAAGAATTGTCCAATTTAAGTGACACTAACTTTTTTTTTGCCCCGTGCCATTTTTGCTGCTTCCATTTCTATTTTGATGGTGAGAACCTATACCAAAGTTGCAGAACTTCACAATATGAGAGAGAATTTTCCATATAAAGCAGCAGAACTTTTCAAAAACCAGAATTGTCCACTTAAATGTCTAAGTCTAGTCCCTCCCTATAGGCAATATAGTTAGTTTTCCAGTATTCTTAACGGACATTCTTGTTACAGTATTTTGAAATTTCTTCTTTCAAGATGGGTCGCACCAATCCTTGCCAGTGTGCATATTGATTATTCTTTGAAATGTTCATTGTAGCAGATCCCACCTACTGGAGACAAGGCTTTGAGCATTGTGTTATCGTAGAGTCATCCATCATTAAATTATGGTTTTTGACTGAAATGATGTTCACGTTCACTCCCACTCAACACAAAGTTGGTTTTCATGTTGACATTGTATTGGAATTTGTGTTACAAAATTGGCTTGTTCAAATGACTAGTATAACTTGATATTAAAAATTAATTTATAACGTAGTCTTTCTGGTTAGGTTTGTCAAAGGTAACGAACATCAATTGATAATGATAGTCTCAATTTCTGCAGCTTGACGTGCAAGGTAATGGAGGATTCTATATCCTTCCAGTATACCCTCCCCATTTATTTGGACATATGAAACCTTTGTCTGGCTAGGTGTTCTAGTTTAAGTTTCATGTGTATGTGCAATCGAAGAATGCGTGATTTTGGCTCTTTTGTAGCAAGAAGGCACATCATTGTCCACAATTACCCTTCCTTTGGTTTTCTACGGAGTTGTTCGACTTATTTCTTGAGCAATGTGGTAAGTCTTTGATATTAGGTAAGGTATGAAGTTGGCTTGAAAAGTAATTAGTAGACCGTTTAAGAACTAAATTCTCTATTGTTATCGTTTCTTACAGGTATATGAATGCGCTACTTTCATTTAGCAAATCTCATGTTATATTGGAATATAGTGGTCCATGTGCATCATTCAGAATCTCCACCAGTGTTCCAGAATTAAATGATTTTCCCTACTTTATTTCTTCAAGGCGGAAGTGGAGGATTCAACCCTTCCTAAAGTACTTGTCGCGTTGTTGGCTTGCCTAAACATGTTGGGAGCAGAACGGTGAGTTTCTGGTGAGTTTCTTTCTTACGTGTCTATGAAATAATTATATTTGGTGACATTTGCTTGCAAAAATCAATAACCTCACCAGAAAAGAAAAATCATCATTATCTAATTAATTTTTTGACCATAATTTCTTTTGTATTAAGCAATAGTAAAATGATATTCTCAATATCTGTATGACTGAATTATGTAGCATGGTAATATGAAAATTACCCTGTTGCAGTTCTAATTTTTCTTGTTGATGTGTTTCGCTTAGGGAGCTTTGCTTCAGTTGATATGTCTCCAACTAACAAAAACTTTATTTCCAGATAGATAATTGTCACTGGATTTCAATGATGAGTAATACAAAGAACAGTATGATAAAACTGCCAAGTTTCATGTCCATAGAGAACTTAAACTTGAAATCAACGGGAGCTGTAGGTGAAAGTGAGGACTGTTTAGAATGCTTGTACCATGTGTGTCTCAGTATACAGAATCTGAACAGATGAATGGCAACAACACACACTGCTCCCTGGACGCAGTAATCCTGTTAACATGCAGAATCTTGATAAGGAAATGGTCATTTCAAGAAATTTTTTTTATAGCCCATCCGTTCACATTATTTCAACGGGTCAAGCACCATTCACACACACATTGCAATTCTTGAAATAAAGAAAAGAATAGGGGAGAGAGAGAAGAAGGAGGAAGAAGAAAAGCAAGAGAAAAAGATTTTAGACAACCCTACAATACAAGGTAAGTACCCTCCCCCTCTACTTGAAATTTCTATCACAAATTTTATTGAGTTTATTTTGTGTTCTATGAATGTATTATTATTTTTGAATGAAAACATGATAGTTTATGAATGTGATTATGTTGTAGGTATATAATTTACTACTACTATGATTATGTACATGTATGTAGGTTGATATTTCGGTATGCATATTTTATGTATGTAATTCGGAATTATACACTATTTATATAATTTTTCTCAAAATTGTCACATGTATATAGATACATAAAATTTATTTTTTAAAAATTGTATGTGTGTGTGTATATATATATGTATATGCATATCAATTCTATTTCGAAAATGTTTTTATATATATATATATATATTGGTTTTTCAGAATTTATATTATACTGTTTTGGAAATTATTTATACATATATAATTCTTTTTTCTGAAATTAAATATATATGCACATATATATACATTTATTTTCAGATTTATTCATATATGTATATATATATATATATTCCAGAATTATATGTAAATAGGTATTAAACTATTTTAGAAATTATTTATTTAAATATATAATTCTGTTTTTGAAATTGTATGTATACACACATACAAATATATATTATTTTCGGTTTCATCCATATAAATATTTATTATTTCCAGAATTATATATAAATAAATATTAAACTGTTTTGAAAAATTTTATATATATTTCAAGAATTTCAGCAATATATATGTATTTACATATTTCTGATTTCAGCATTACATAATTATATATTAAATTGTTTTGAAAAATCATTGCAAATACATATTTTTTTTTCTATTATCTGAATTTTACATAAATAAATATTTAATGCTTTATGAAATTACTTGTATGTATTTATATATATTCTTTTTTTCAGAATTATACACATATTTAAATTATTTTCAGAAATTATACATATATATACACACACTTACTGTTTCCAGAAATATGTATAAAAATATTTAAACTATTTTAGAAGTTATTTTTATATATAATACTGTTTTTGAAATTAAATAGAGTTGATCACAATTTGCCCCTCTGTAGTATGAGAATTTCACCATTTGCCCTCCTTATGTTTTAAATCACACTCTTAACCCCCTGAACTATTGGACTGATGTGGAAAATGTCATTTCAAGCAAAATTTGGCCAGAACAAAATGACATGACGATTTGATAATTTCAGAATTTATATTACACTGTTTTAGAAATTTTTTATACATATATAATTCTTTTTTTGAAACTAAATATATATACACATATATATAAATTTATTTTCGGATTTATTCATATATACATATATTTATTTATTCCAGAATTATATTTAAATAGGTATTAAATTATTTATTTAAATATATAATTTTGTTTTTAAATTGTATATATCTACACACACACACATACAAATATATATTATTTTTAGATTTATATAAATATTTATTATTTCCAGAATTATATATAAGTAAATACTAAATAGTTTTGGGAAATTTTATATATATTTTCGGAATTTCAACAATACATATGTATTTACATATTTCTGATTTCAACAATACATAATTATATATCAAATTGTTTTGAAAAATCATTGCAAATACATATTTTTTTATTATTTATTTCTTTTATCTGAATTTTTTATAAATAAATATTTAATGGTTTCTGAAATTACTTGTATGTATTCATATATATTCTATTTTTTCCGAATTATACACGCTTATATATATTTAAATTATTTTAAGAAATTATACATATATAAACACTTACTATTCCGAGAAATATGCATAAAATTATTTAAACTGTTTTAGAAGTTACTTTTATATATAATCCTGTTTGGAATTAAATAAGGTTAATCACGTTTTGCCCCTCTATAGTATGCGAATTTCACCTTCTGCCCTCATTATGTTTTAAATGACACCCCTAACCCCCTGTATTATTGGACTGATGTGGAAAATACTGTTTCAAGCAAAATTTGGCCAGAATAGAATGACATGGCAATTCCCCATGCATTATTGCTGTTATAAAAAAAAGAAGCTCCGGAAGAATCTTATAAATCTTTATTACAAGAGAACTTCTCTTATTGACTGACGAGAAGGCTTCCCTAGCAGTTGAGCTGAAGTAAACAACTGAAAATATACAGAGGATATCGGAAGAAAGTGTTGTACTTGAGAATTCATTTATGATGCTCATACTGAACTTCAAGGTTTGAAGACCAAGTCGTGTACCTTAGAAGATTTGCTAAGTCACTTGTATATGAGAAAGACATTATTGCTGGCAATAAGGATAATTTGACTTATGAACTGGTGAGCACTCAAATAAGACTTGAAACATTGGAGAAAATATATTCAGAATCAGGAGAAAATTACTCCGCTCTGGAGAAGGAGAAAGAGGCATCGGTTTGTAAGATAGAAGAACTAACGATCTCTCTTGTTGTTGAAAAGAAGCATGTCAAGTTTGAGCGACGCAGTCACAGTTGTTTGAAATGGAAAGGGAGATGAACTTGAGCTTAACCCTTTTTTGGAAGAGTTAAACCAGATTGAGGAGAGAGTAGAGAACATGGAAAAAGGACATAGAGGAAAATGGGAAGTTGAAGAGTGACACAATTAATTGACTACAAGTGGCATTTGTTTGCAACACATGGTTTCAGGGGGGTTAAGGGTGTGATTTAAAACATAAGGGGGCAAAGGCTGACATTCGCATACTACAGGGGGCAAAAGGTGATTAACCCAATTAAATATATAGATATATATATATTATTTTCGGATATACATAATGATTGTTTCCAGAATTATGCATACATACATACATTAAACTATTTTAGAAATTATTTATGTATATATAATTCTGTTTTTGATTATATATTTATACGTTATATATTAATTTTGGATTTATATATATATATCTGTGTGTGTATATACACACTTAGAATTATATACCCAAAATTATGTATTGTTTCTGAAATTATTAACATAAACATATATAATGTTCTTATATATTCAATAGATATGCTTATAAGTTTAGAAAACTATTTATATAGTTTTGGATTTAGATATATATAATAAACTGTTTTGAAATATAGTTATATACATATATGCATACTTAAATTGTTTTATTTTGAGAAATATTTACATGTATTTATTTACTGCTTGCAGAATTGTATATTATATATAAATATATATAAGGTTTTATTTTCAATTTATTATTTTCCAGATTTTATATATATATAAGTGTATATATATGTATATTAAACTGTTTGCAGATTTTATTTTCAGTTTATTGTTTTCACTGTTTTCGAAGTACTTTAGATATATGTATATACAATTTTATTTTCTGTTTATTGTTTTTCAGATTTTGTTTTCAGTTTATTGTTTTTACTGTTTTTGAAGAAATTTATATATATATATATATATAAATTCATATACTGTTTTCTTTTTCAGTATTTAATATATATGTATACATATACATATATATATATATATATATTATAAATTGTTTTGCATAAATTAGGCTGTATAAAACTGTTCGGATTAAATATATATTAATTAATAAACTGTTGTTTTTTTAGAATTATAGATTTAGATTATTTGATTTTGTATTTAATTATATGTATAGATATATAAACTGATTTTCTAAAGAATTACGTATATATTTATATAAATTTTTGTATTTAAATGTATGGTAGTTATAGAAATTGTTTTTAAATAAAATTTATATATATACATTCATGTTATTTTCGTATATTAAGTATGTGTATAAATATAAATTGTTTTTAAATGGAATTAAATATTGAGTTATATTAATTTCGGATATAAAAATATACACGATTATATAAACTATTTTTGGATAGAATTATATATCATATTGTATGGTTTGACATTGTTGCGTGTCATGGTTTTTCAAATGAGCATGCGTTACGAGATATTACTATCTGCGAACAAGTACCAAGTATGTCTTTTATTGCAGTTTATTAGTTTATTTTACTCCCGTGTTTCTTTTGGTATATGTTTTTTGTTCTTAGTATAGTTGGGTACTTACTGAGTGACGCCCATATCTCTCCCCCTTTTTGTAGGATGGTAGACTGTTGCTTGTTTTCCAAATTATATATATATATATATATATATATATATATATATGTATATTAAACTGTTTGCCGATTTTATTTTCTGTTTATTGTTTTCCAGATTGTATTTTCAGTTTATTGTTTTCATTGTTTTAGAAGTAATTTTTATATGTATACATTTTTATTTTCAGTTTATTGTTTTCCAGATTTTATTTTTAGTTTATTGTTTTCACTGTTTTCGAAGTAATGGATATGTATATACTTTTTTTGGGATTTATATACATGTGTGTATATATATAATTTTATATATTGTTTTCTTTTTCAGTATTGATATATATATATATATATATATAAACTGTTTTGCATAAATTTGGCTACATAAAGCTGTTAGAATTAAATATATATTAATTTCAAAAATTGTTGTTTTTTTAGAATTATAGATTTATATTATGTGATTTTCCTATTTAATTATACGTATAAGTATATAAACTAATTTTCTGAAGAATTATGTATATATTTTTGTCAATTTTCGTATTTAAATATATTCTAATTATAGAAAGTGTTTTTAAATAAAATTTATATATACATTCATGTTATTTTCGTATATTATTGTTACGACCCAGATTCTGGGCTAGTGGAAATGGGATAAAATAGAACGCGAATGCGATGTCGGTGGAATCTAAAATTTTATTTAAGAATTAATAAAGACATCGACATAAAATATCGGGGTTAGAAACGTTCGGAAAAATAACCAACTATAAGTTAACAGATATAGCGAGACTTGATGGGACTAGATAACAAACATTTCAGACATACGATACGTTTAAATAAATTAGTCGATAACAACTTAAGTCGATAGTTATAAAGCTAAACCAAATAAAAATATCCGATACGATAACGCACTCCACAACAAAACTCCACCCATATTTTTTTTATATTCCCTAGCTGCCCCCCCTCAATAAACCGCCCCTCACCCCTTCACTATTCTTGAAATTCGGTTGGTCAAAAGAAAGGAAAAATAATACTTTCAACCATGCACTATCCCATCACCTTTTGCTTTTAGTCTCATTCAATTTTCATTCCTGCACACAACTCCCTGCACGCCTGTCAGCCATATTTTTACCCCACTTGCACTAATTTCGTCTATTACAAGCAAATGGGTACAAAGCCTTTTGGTTTCCTATGCAGTGTACACCTCACAATACACCATTACTTTTCTTTATTTTAAATACACAAAAATATAAAACCCTCTCACTTCTCCAACCTTCACTCACGGGTACACAAATAGAAAAAAAAGAAAAGCTTCCACTTGTATCAAACCTTTACTTTCTCTTTCTTCCAAATAAGTTACCCCTCTTTCTTTTTGTCTTTATTCACCTAAAATCTCTTCCACTTCCTACAGCTTTCTAACATAATTAAATTCTCTCATTTTTTACTTCACACTTATCCGTGAAGCACATAGCCAAAGAAAGGGGAAAGATCTTCTAATTCCAAACAAGCATCAAGCTTCAAGGTAGAAGTTTTATCTTCTCTTCCACCTACTTACCTCATCCATTGATTCCTCAAAAAATCTCTTCTTTCTCAAATTCTTCCCCAACCGTGACCCTCTTAAACAAGGAGGAAATCTTTTCTTCAACCCACCAAATAGAGATTCAAGCTTGCATGCTCAAGACCCAATAAGGTAATAACGGTACTATCATTTAGAGCACCTTGTTTTTCATCCTCTCTTCTCAAAGACTCCATCTTCTTCCCTAGGTTTTCTAACCGTGACCTCTTCTAGCAAGAAGAAGAAAAAAAAAATTTCTTCAAGCTCAAGGGAAGAACTACAAGGAGATTCAAGGGTAAGTTTAGTCAAGAACCCATCTGAGAACCTCTTGCACACTTTACTCCAAAACTAACTTATTTTTTTTATTCATTTGGCCTATAGGCCGAGAACTCCATTCAAGAGTGGAGAAGGAGAAATCTTTTTCATTATTTAAGGACAAGATTCAAAAGAGAGGCAAGTACTCTTCCTTGTTACTTCATGGATTTCAAGATCTAAGTTTATGTTCTTAACAAAAATGGATCATCCATGGTTTATATTCAAATCAGTGTTTCAAGAGTATGTAAATATCATGTTTTAAAGGAAAAAATATTTTTATGTAGATCCAAATATATATACACGGCTTCATAAAAGAAAAATAGACTTAAAGGTATAACTAGAATAAACGGATACATAAATGTAATATGAATACAAGTCTATGAAAAATAATATAGTATATACCTGTATGTATATACGTTACTACATATATTTTGGCAGATACAATGGTTTTATTACAAATGGAGAACATTTTTATGTATAATGATAAAAGGAAAATATATATTTATATATTTATACACTACACGACCGTGATATCATTTTTGGGGCTTTTATAAGTTATTCCAAGTTGTGAGTACATATGTATATATGAAAGGTATATAAATATGTATTTACATCATTAAAATATATTTACTTTATTTTGTGAGCATGTATATGAAAAATGTAGGAAAATACATATTATGATGAGCATATAAATAACGCACGGCCAGAACTCATTTTGTTAAATGAAAATAGCTCTATTATTTAATATTGTACAACTATATGTACAATGTATAAAGTGAAGGTCATATGTGTGTATTAAATATACATACACGCCCAAAAAGGGGTTTTTATGGCAAAAGTAATTATAATTATTAATAATGAATTGTAAAGATGCAAGTACAACATGGTATATATATGTACGTGTATACATATACAAACAGCCTTGAGGAGACGTTTATAACAAAAGGGATTCTATATTATGTTATAAATACATATATGTACAATATTTAAGAATATGCATATGTAAATACATATGCCTACACATCCGGCCATTAGGCCTTTTATTTAATGAAATAGGTATTTAGATGATTAAATACACTTTGTGAATACATATAGGTACTATACATAAGTTTGGATATGAAAGAGAGGTTATTTCAAGTATTATGGTCTTATATATGTAAAGTTTAAAGAAATTATACAAATACATTTATATGTATCACAAATTCGGCCAATAGGCCTTTTAATGGTTAAAAAGGCTTAAGTATATTTCATGAATATAAACATATGTCAAAATATGAAAATGAATAAGTTTTGGATATTATATAATTTATATATATCACAAAATGAATATGCATACACCTTATTTATTCAGCCATTAGAGTTCTTTTTGACTAAAATGACTTTATTTTGTTTATGTAACCTTATTGTGATTTATATATTTATTTATGAGATATGATAATATATGTTTTACTTGTACCATTATACATTTAAAGAATATTCACATGTATAGAAGTATGTATTATACATACTAATATGCATATATATACATGTTCAAATACGATGTTATGATGTTAACGATTTTATTTCATGTTAATGGTATTCTTATTTGTTATAGATTATTATGTGCAAGTTAAGATGTAAGTTATGAGATTCCTACATGGTATGTTAAGGGAATAGGAAGTTTATGTCCTAGGTGCTTAAGTTATGAATTATGAAGTCTATGTGGAGAGTGAATATTATGGAAGCATGGTTAGAGTATTTCTTTAGTTTATGATAAGTAGACCGCTTTGATATGTACTTCTTCAGTATGGTAAGTAGACCGTATTTAAGCAACTGATGAGGAAAGGATGTAGTATGACCAAGATACCCTTATACTACCGAGTCTCACATTGCATGAAATCAAGGTTTCAGAAGTTATGTTTTACGTTACAGGTTTTCAAAGTTCATATGCATATGAATGAAAAGTATGTTTCAAGGAAAAAGACAATGTTTTCTAGTATGTTTACGACATGAGTTATGACAAGTATGAAAAGTATGGAAATGTAACGAATTGTATCTACGAGACGAAAGTTTCTTCATGCGACAAGTGTAAGGTTCTTGTGAACACCATGTGAAGAACATGGCTCTTGAACCTTACATTACATGTTGGGTATCGGGTTGTACCTTGTGAAGAGCTTGGCTGTCGAACCCTTCTATGTACGATGAGTCGGGTGAATACCATGTGAAGAACATGTCTACCGAATTGTTTTGTGTTGAGTCTTGAATACCTTGTGAAGAGCTTGGGTTCATGGCCGGCGCGTCAACGTAAAGCTACCTACTCGGATGATGTACGGGTCATCGTCTACGTACCTTTACGGAGATTCTTTCCGGACGTCGTTAGATATAATTCTTACATTTCAATGGCCATCACGTATGCATGAAAAGTATGACCACGGAAGTTTTGGCATGTTATTGCATGATTTTAAAAAGGCAGCTATGTTTTACCTTATGATCATGATGCATTACACATTTATACCTGTCAGGCCTCCTTCAATGATGTAGTAGAATTAAGCTGTGATGAATAGAGTTAAGAAGGTAACTCTTAAGTTAAGGAAATCGTGAGGCTAGAGTTTATGGATTTTAGCTAGATCTGGAGATCTTTCTTTTCTTGTATGTGCAGTATTACTTGTCTGTCATTATCTGTTGATGATGTATGAACTGTGATGGTGATGCTTAATGCTGATCATATACGAAAAGACAAACACTGGTCCTTGTCTACCTACTTCCAGTTTACGTTTATACCAAGGTATATTACTGGTTAAAAATGGAGACGTGATTATCTGTTTTGACAAATGTGGTATTATGTTTGGTCACCCCGTCTCCCCATGTATGATCCACATGTCGTATCCAGTAAGACTATTTGCTGAGCGATTAAAAGTCGGTGGCTATCGCTCATACTTGCCTCATTTATCACATTCCAGATAACAGGTGTCACTATACAGATTTGTTGAAGACATAGGAGATAGTCCATTGATAACGAAGAGCATACCGAGATATTCTTGAAGGCGTTAGGTCTCAATCTATGATGTATTTCAGAAGATTTCAATATTCAGTATATGATGACTTGTACAGATTATGATTAGTACATTGCATGTCGATTATGATTTGTTTATGTTATGATGCTTCCGCTGATCGATTCATTATTCATGTCGACATGTACATGTATGGTATCGACGCCTTGTACCTTATGGAGTAGAGTACGGCGGGTGCACCGGGTCGGAACCCTGGTTTCGGGCGGGGCGCTACAATTATGTATATGCGTAAATATGAACTGTTTTTAAATTGAATTAAATATTTAGTTATTTTAATTTCGGATATAAAAATATATACAATTATATAAACTATTTTCGGATAGAATTATATGTCACATTGCATGGTTTGACGTTGTTACATGTGTCATGGTTTTTCAGATGAGCATGCATCACGAGAGCATGAATAGAGATATTTGGTTTGTCGATTTACTTGTGATTCTTATGATGTTTTATTGCTTAAGTTGCGAACAAGTACCGGGTATGTCTTTTATTGCTGTTTATTGATTTTATTCCCATGTTTCTTTTGGTATATGTTTTTTGTTCTTAGTATAGTTGGGTACTTGGTGATGCTTATATCACTCCTTTTTTTGTATGGGGGGTATACTGTTTAATTTTATGTATATTTTCAGAATTTCAGTAATACATATGTATTTACATATTTCTGATTTCAGCATTACATAGCTGTATATTAAACTGTTTTGAAAAATCATTGAAAATAAATATATATACATATGGCATCGTCATTGGAACATAGTAAAAGTAGTTTATTCCTTTATATCCCTTATGTTACTAGTATGATCGTCGGTACAAAGAACATCAGGTATGTGATTTAATTTTAAGTAGGTATCACTGGAAGTACTTATTCATTGTTCAGGTACATTTCGTAGTAGACCAACGGGTCTACTTGCTGGGTGATGACATATCGCTCACTCTTTCCTTTTCTATATTTTTCAGAGCCCCGTGAGTGCAAGGTAGAGTTCATCGAGGATGAGTCGCAGCAGGAATATCCATGAGCGTAGGAATGAGCGTGACTCTTTAGACCCTTGTCTTTGAGGATGTTTTGTATAACTAGTTGTTGGTACTATCTTTTGGTCTGTATTTTGGGAACTCGCTATGATATGTGATGATGGGATGTTGGATGTTTCAGTTGTCGATTTTGTCACGTTTCCACCATTGTTAATGATGCTTTATACAGTCATTCATGGCGTATCAATGGAATCATACTGGTACCACATTGACGCCTTGTACCTTCCTTAGTGAAGTACGGCGGGCGTACCGTACATTGGCATAGCCCGAGTACGGGGCGCTACAGGTGGTATCAGAGCCCAGGCTCTAGATCCGTGGCATAACATAGAAAATTAGGTGCTGATCTTAGAACCGTAAGTCATGATCTTAGTATGAGAGAGAGAGCCTTAGTACTAGGAAAACATAGCACGGATTTAGGGAAAAGAGTTCTCTTAACTTCCCAGCCTGATAAAGAAGACGATTAAGGTAGCACAGCTGAAGCGTGAAAGCTAGAGTACGTTAGGCGATTGTTTTTAATGGTTCTCAACAATCAGATAAATACCCTGATAGTAGATCACCTAAACTCCAAATGAAAGCCGTAAGTTATGATTCTAGGAAGGCATGTTTGAACCCTAATCCAATACATCAGAAAATGTTCAGGACATGTGATAGGGGTGGAATCAGAAAAGTAACATTAAGCAGTTGATTACGACCAAATTTACAAGTTTCGAGGAAGAAACTTATATTAAGGGAGGAGGATTGTTGCAGCCCGCTCCGGACTAGGCCGTACATTTTACAACAAACGTGTTTCGACTCATCGGAAGTTATAATACTAATAACTTAAATTATTGAACACATTTTAGTATATAAGTATATCTAATTAAATAAACCTTAGATAATTGATCTATAATAAAACCAAGTGGATTTAAATTTGGAGACGGAAAATTGCCTTAAACTCCCATGCACCGGCCCCTCCCTCCTTAGTAAGACAAAGGAATATTAAAGGTACTTTTAAAAGAAACCAAAAGGTGCTGCACTTTTCTTAGAAAGATCCAAAAGCTTACAATTAGCCTAGGAAACCCCAAAAGCTTGTTACCCACTCTCATGATTACACTCATGCCTGCACAACACCAAAATATCTTCCTCCTAGAGCTCACAGCCGAGGATGCCCCTCTCTCTAGGAATTAAACCGTGAGCCTCCAACGTCCCCATGAAGGAAAAAAAAGAAAAAGAAAAACAACAACAAGAAGCAAGCCACAACCATAAGACCTTCCTCTTCCTAATCTTTGAGTCTTCCATAACCTCTTCTAAAACTCTCACCTCCCTCCTCTTCTCTCGAAGGATACCGCATCTCCCACTCCTTGGAGCAGTCATTCCAACTCAAGCCAAAGAGGTCCAAGAAGTTGAACTTAGGAGTCTAGATCCGAATCAAGGAGGCCTACCAAAGTGATCCCTCAAAGTTAGATCGAGTTTGGAGGATAGGAACTTCAATCTTCATCAATCAAGGAGAGTGATTCTCTCCCAAGAAAGAAAGGAACCAAATTGCTAGGGAAAGAAACAACTACCCTAAGCTCAAAACAAATCCCAAAGGCAAGTATTCCTTCTTGGTTCTACTAGGAAATATGTTTGAACCATGTTTAAGTACGTTCTTGGTTGGATTAGGCCATGCATGTAAATTAAGGATGACTTGGTAATTACTAGCTCTTAACAAATGAGAGAATTCTCAAGGAATGAGAAGTTAGCACTTGTTTATGTTCTTGTAAGTTAAGTCATGAAGCTTGGGAAGATTTCACATATTAGCTAGTTGAAGAAGAAAGTCTAGGAAGGAGGGGGGGCTGTGTACGGGTCTTTCCAACAGGAAGCTCACTCCAAGTTTTACAAGACAAATATAGTGGAAAGTGAAGAATGTTGCAAATATATATATATATATATATATATATATATATATATATATATATATATAATGAATTTTGGTACCACTGCTGAGGGTCTATCGTTTGGGGAAAAGCAAGGAGAGAGAGAAAATGATTTTGCTTCTTTCTACCAACTGGACTCCATTTCTATGATGGGTATTAGGAAGTTGTCAATAAGAAAAAGAAAAGAAAGTAGAATAAACAATGGAAAAAAAATAGAATAATGCATGAATGCCGTAAGTTAAGTAGCATGGCCACTAGGTTGTTTTGTTTTTTAGTAATGAGGGTATCTTGTATTTAGTGTAGTAGTTGACCAATGTTGTATAAATATACCTTGTAAAGCATATTCTCAAGAGTAATGAAAAAGTGATCTTTTTCTTCATACTTTGCTCGGCCAATTGTTTCATGGTATCAGAGCGTTCACCTTAAACAAGTCCAAATATCTCTCTCATTTCTACCGAGATGAGTTCATCATCACCTTTATCTTCAAATGCCGCCACAATGGCGGCAGCCACTTCCACCGCCGCCGCCCCACTGGCGGCACCTTCCACTGATTCCAGCCTACATCAAACACTAAACGAAATCTCTTCCCTTCAAATCACCAATCATAGATTGAATGGAAAGAATTTTCTCTTATGGTCACAGTCTGTTCTAATGGTCTTACGGGGCAAAGGGAAACTGACCTTCATATCTGGCCAGGCAGTAAAGCCGGAGACGACTGATCCGCGCTATTCAGTCTGGGAGCTCAACAACTCCCTTGTGATGTCATGGCTCATCAATTCGATGGAGCCTCATATTAGTCGTACCTACTTGTTTCTACGAACTGCCAAAGCTATTTGGGGCGCTGTTCATGAACACTACTCTGATCTCGAAAATGCTTCCCAAGTTTTCGAGATCAAGAACAAACTTAAATAAATACGTCAGGAGAATAATACTACAACACGTTGCAGTCTTTGTGGCAGGAACTTGACCTGCACTATGAGGCTGACTGGGGAGACCTTGAAGGGAATGTAAAGTTCAAGGAACATCTTGAAAAAGAATGCCTATATGATTTCCTTGCTGGACTCAACAAGGAACTCGATGAAGTACGAGGCCGGATACTGGGAAGACGACCACTTCCCTCATTAAGTGAAGCATTTGCTGAAGTCCGGAGAGAGGAGAGTCGGCGGCGTGTCATACTCGGAGAAAGAAGGGACACGCCATCTTTTGTCCCTTCGGAGCGGCCAGACGATGCATCTGCATTCGCCATCAGAAACACCGGACCTCGTACAGGTAACCGTCCTCGATGCTCTCGTTGCAATAAACTGGGACACACTCAAGATAGGTGCTGGAACTTGCACGGTAAGCCTTCAGATTCAAAAGGTAAGAAAACACAGATCCATGGCCGTGGCCTTGCAGCAGTCGCAGAAGCGGAGCCTTCCAATGGTGCTGATCAAGTGTGTGTGGGTATGAACTCTCGGGTATGGTCACAAAAATGCACCTTGATGATGTTTTATGAAATACTTGAATGTAAATATTTGCATTTTGCAGGTAATAAGGTAGTTAACATAAGGAAATGTGAGGTTGTGTGGGTGACCATGGAATTTCGGCTAAGTGGCCATTTTTTTTATAGTTGAATGAAAGTTGAATTAGTTATTGGTCATATGAAAGAATGTTGCAAATAATGTGCTAAGTGACAAGATTACATTGCATGACAAAGTAGAAAACAAATTACAACTGTGTGAGGCTGTGCATGTGTGCGAGAGTATGCTGTCACGGCCAAATGGCCTAATTGTGAGTTATGATGTTTTCATCATATTGATGCTCAAGTATGTTAAGTACATTTTTATGCTTATATCATGCTTATAAGAGATGTATTATGTTGCATTATTTATGCGTTACGTTTCATGTTCCAATGGTGCTGATTGATCTGGTCCATGTTTCAGGCGCTCCAGTATGACAAAGGCCATGAAGGCAAAATGTCCACCCACTCCTGAATTTTACAAGTACCAAGGAAGTAGTATTGGAAAAACTGTGCAACAGAGAGGAAAGTGATCTCCACAACAAGGAAGCTCTTCCTCCAAGTCCATGAATAGGAGATCTTCAGCCACCATTCCATCGACATGGAACCCACTTGACAAGAGAGCAAAACGTTTTGTAAATTCTTGTTGCTCATGTGAAATTCTTTTGGCATGATATTCTTCACTGGTTAATTTGTGCAGGCTCTTTCATTTAGGACAACCGGAAATGAATCACGAATTAAGGCTCATATGGAATGATAGACGTCACAAGCCCCGAGTAGTAGGATGGTGCAGCAGACGTGAGTTGTCGAGTATCAATTGGCAGTGACAAAGGTGATCAACGTCTAACTTGCTGCCACAGGTTATGTGCACTTTTCTGCATCATCTGTTGCGCACACGATATCTATGGTTGGCTATTCATCTGGTTTCGTATGGATCAAATTCAATATTGGATTATTTACTAGCTCATTGCATTTTTTAACACATTCTTTATTGTGGCTCATGGACGGGACAAACAACATACATTTCGCTGGAGCATATGGCTATCAACTTCGAAGAGTCAATCGGATCTCACACGGCGTAGTCACGTTACATAGGACAATTTATACCGTTTGCTTTGCATTTATCTATTTTTGCATATACTTCTTTATTTTCTGCTGTTATTATGTATTTATTACATCTTTTGACGGGTTAATTTGTGCAGGCTCTTTCATTTGGGACAACCGGAAATGAAACACGAATTAAGGTTCATATGGAATGATAGCCGTCGCAAACCCTGAGTAGTAGGATGGTGCAGCATACGTGACTGGTCGAGTATCTATTGGCAGAGACAAAGCTGATCAACGTCTAACTTGCTGCCAAAGGTCAGGGTACGGAATTTTCTCTCCGGTTTTATAGTCCCAAATTTTTCAATAGTAAATTTATAATTTTCCATAGTGAAAAGGAGTAAGTTGGTAAAGGATAAAATTCTAACTTTAGAAGGGAGTTATTTAAGAGTTTGACGCGAGGACCAAGGGGACAAGGGGCAATTAATCTGAATACTTAAAATTAAAGGGAACTGTGTGGTAAAGCCCTCCCGATTAACACACGCACGTTTAAGTGAAAAGGGGATATTTTCAACAAAAAGGGAAAGTGGCATGAGAACTAGAAGATGTAGAAATTCTTAACTAAATATTGGAGGCTGAATAGGAATTTTTATTCAGACTTACTTTTAAATGTACAAGAGTGATTCCTTATATAAGGAATTGAACTCCATGCTTACAACGGGTAGAATATGTTCATAGTGTACTACATGGATCCACTGTCAACGGCTATGTAGGAACTAACGGCTATATTGTATCATCACTAAAACAGTGATGTAACTATTTTACCTATACTAATGTATTTACATCTGCATTATATAATTATATATGAATTTACAAGTATTTCTATAGTATTTCTGTTACACATATTTTCTGCAGTATTTCTACAGAAGAATGAGAGGGGAAGAAGAGGTTCTGATGAGAATTGTCTTTGAGGCCATTTGATCAATGTTTAGAGGCAACAGGGTGCACGTTGGAACCTTTTTTTCTATGTTTGAATTTTCCTAGCAATTGATCTTGTCTTGGAGATATCAAGGAAGTAGCAATTGATCTTGTCTTGGAGATATAAAGGAAGTGAATAAGAGAATAGTGGGGGCAAAAACACCAAGGGTTAAGAATGGCGTGAACGTCTTACTTGCATACAACAGAAGGCTGCTGAGTAAGGGTAAGTGGCGGTGGAGTAAAAAGGAAGGAAGAAAAACATGGAGGTTGAGGTGGCGGTGGAGATGGTGATGGGAAATGGGGTCCACACGGGGTTTAGTTAAATGAAAGGGTTGAGTGTTTAGATGACACGTGTGAGCGGTTGGTTGGTTAAATTTTTATTGGAAAGATAATAAAAAAAACGTTAATTTTGGAGAAAAACCGTTTTGAGCTTTGATATGATATTGGATATGGTTTTTGGTAGATGAGATCTACTTTCAGAGTTTTGCATTTATCAAAATCTTTGCTAGGGTATAAGAGTAGTCTTATTGAATGCTTTGGTTTAAAAATTATTACTATGATGAAAATTTTAGCAAGTACTAAATTGAAAATAAGTACAGATGAAAACATTTGATAAATGTGAAAATAAGAATTAAACAATAAATGTGAAAATAAGAATTAAGCATACTCCAATGAATATGTTCAATTAATGAAAATCTTTTGGGTGAATTGACTATATAGAATTTTTTCCAATTTCAAGGTAGTTGGGTGGTTGTATCAGTTAGATGGGTTTGCATATGAGATTGCTAACCTCACTGCAGACGATGGTTGCAATTATTGGCTTATTCGTCACCTGGGGCCCATTTATGTTTTTGTCGATTCTCTGATATCTCCGATTGATTGATGTCTTAAAACTTTTATTTCAATAACATGATTAAAAACAAACAGTATTTCTTTTAGTCGTTCCAAATTTTAGAAAAAAAATGCACATCAAATCTAATTTTAGTAACAAAAAATATGTGCTTTCAGGGGATACTATGAAGACTGTAATTTTATGTCACGGTGTCCATGTGCTTTATCTGAATCATGTGTTGAAATCAATAAAACAACAAACAACAACAATAATCATACCAAATATATACTAATAACAGTAAAAACTACCGTTAAGATCTGGATATTAGGATATGATGAAAGGTAGTTAAATAATAATTCTATGCCAGGAGAGTTGAATGCAATAAAACAAAAAAATGAATAGGTGAAGACGGGTGAGAAAATTTGATCGGATGGGACGTTAGTCACATGCGTTACAAGCGGGTAGTTGTTGAGAAAATTTGATAAGACCGCATATATATTAATTCTAAGGAAATGATAATAATGATTTATATTTTGTATATCACCAAATTCAATGATTAAACACAACAACTGCATGATATGACTTTTTTTTTTTATCCTTACATCTGTATTCACGTGGAGATTCCTAAGGAAACAGTAACAGAAAAATAAATAACGATGTATAATGGAAACACGAGGAAGCAACGTCAACCCCGCCACATCCATAGGCGAGTTCGTGTGACTGCCACAAGTCGCGTTTATTTTAGGTGCATCAAACATCTTCTTCTTCCAATCTTTGATATACAAAAGAATATCCATTAGCACTTTGGATTTTTTTTTTATTTTTCAATTTTTTTGGTTCCTTTTATTTGTACGATGGAGAAATAACTGGGAAAGGAATTCATGGGCGGAAATTATCAATACCGTAATTAAGTGTTAAAGCTACTAAACACTACATGCAAAAAAGGATAAGATTAATAAAATAAAATAAAATGAAAATTTTATTTTGTAGTCACTTAATCATGATTATGATCATCAATAAAAAAAATAGATGTAAGGAAAGAAATGTCACGTCATGCAGTTGTGTTTAATTTGATGGACTACTCAACATGTGTATTTTTACTGTTCTATTACTAACTATTAATGCAAATTCTCTATCTTGATATTGTCTACATGTCATTCATCCTTTCCAAACTCTGGATATATTGGATATGATTGATTGATATTACTAACTATTAAAATGTCTAGTCGGCTATGATAAAAAAAATTTTAGTCTAATTTTGTGATGTTAGATCATATAAACTCAAGAGATGTTAGGTCATACTGTGCAAATCTTTATGATTTAATATTTGAAGACTGATAACTATTTTGTGAGTATAAACAAAGAACAACAAATACATTACCTAATTGTTTTAGGCCTCCCGCCTATAGCGGAGTATAGAAGATTAAATGTATATAACTATATCTATATGTTAGAAACAGAAGTTTCTCATGGTCTTTAATGAAAATTGCGTCAAACTCTGTCGATGCTATTTTACGATATAAAAAACAAATCATTTTGCTTTATTTCATTATATTTCAATCAATTGGTTATGCTGTCCAAGTTGATTTCTATCTGATCTGGTGGTTGGCCGTGAATAGACATTGATTTTTCCTAACACAAAAAAAAAAAGTCAGAAAGAAAGAGCTACTAAATAAAATAAAGAATCAACGACACAATAAAATAATCACACAAACACATTTACATATCAAATAGTAAAAAGAATAAAATAATAACAAGCAAAAAATGATGATTAATCATAAGAAAAAGCCGAAGTGCATGATTAGGTAGATTGTAACCTTAAGTTCCCATTCACTGGATAGTCAAATCCACTCCGAAGTTCCTCCGTCAGACTGCGTCCACTGTTCGCAGGGAAGGATCAGTTGAAAGAACACAAAGAAGAAGATGGCTTTGGGGATAAAGGCGGTACCTTTGGCCGTGATAACACAGATTTTGGGTGTCGTGGGAGCTGTTTTAGTCCTGACATGGAACATCAGCTTCAGGGGCGGGTTGGCCTGGGAAGCCACCAACAAAGGCCTCATCTTCAATGTCAGTCTTCTCTTTCCTCTAGCTCCCTTTACATGTATTTTTCAGCTTCTTCCATCAATTTTTGTCTTCTAGATCTACCGACATGTCATGTAGTGCTCTGGTTTAAATGTCATCCCAAAAAAGAAAAAGAAAAAACTATGTTGGGTAATTTTTGTCTAACTTACGCTTGTAAAGTTTTAATTTTGTTAAATGTGTTGGCGTTGACTTGTGTTTGAGGATGTTCTTCTCTCCAGAATGCTGTAGTCAGCACTGTTGACTTGTATTTATTTTTTTCTTCTGTATCTGTTTGCACTTTTGATCGTTTTTTCTAGAGGAGAACAAGATAGTGAGTTATCATTTTTTGAGATCAGAAACATGCTGTGTATTAATGAAGTTAACTGTTACTTTCTTGGTGAATCCAATCGTGTTTTCAGGTCACTGATTTTCCTCTTACAGTCTATATATGGAAGTTGATTTGCTTAAAGTGGGGATCTGTATTTTGCTTTGCTGTAGAGTAAAATTAAGTTCATGTATTGGTGCCACATTTGTGTTTGCTTAAATATCCATGCTAGAGTACCAGACGACTCTTAAGGGATCCACAATTTTATGTTCTTATTGCTTATTAACATGGAGTACCCCTTGATTTGCTTTAATTGGTTTCTTTGAATATTAAATTCTAGCCAATTTTTGTTGCTATACACATTTCTTCACATTTACACCCTCCTTGTTGTAAGTTTTTTTTTTCTCCCCCTTCTGGTCCTCTTGATTCTCCACATGGATCGTAATTTCGTTATAAATCTTCTCATAGTTTTACTCTTGAGTCAGTACATTCTCACTATTATCTTTATGGTCAATTGTTTGAAATCTCTTTGTTGGATGGCTAATTTGACTTGTTGCTGTTGCTCACGGGAAGCTAACAGATTCTATAGACATGGTAAAAGGGATCCTTGCTGTATGTTGAGAGATGAACTTTGATATATACCTTTTCTTTTGTAAGTTAAATTTTCATTCATAGCCAAATAGACGTACTTTACAAAGATGTCCTGCGCAAACATGAGCTTAACTTGGAGCTATAGGTGACTTACAGATAGCTATAGGTACTAGCGCCAATCTTTACGAAAGATTGCCCAAAAGTGAATTTAGTTTCAGCATAAGCAATCAAAATACAGCTGAAATGGAGGTGGACAGCTATCTTATATCCAGCTAGTACAAAATAGCCATGTTATAGACAGTAACAAGGGGTGGATTAAAAGACACAAAAAGACAAGGGGTAGATCTAAATAAAAGTAGCCAATCTGCTTGACTGGGTAAAATCCCGAGGTGGACTTGGAGATGACCGTCAATGGATGTGAATGTTACCGACAATAAATGTCAATTGCTATTATCAAGGATATAATCCTTTCCAGACTCTCCGTTCTGAGTATTTGATAAGTTTAGGTGAATATGTGATTTCAGAGGAAAATATGACTGCCAGACCTTATAGTCTTGCTTTTGCTCCAGATTCACCCAGTTCTGATGATGATTGGCTTGGTCATAATTGGGGGTGAAGGTATTCTCTTTTCCCATTATGATACTGATCTAACACTGACATCGAAAGTCGTGTGCTTGTTTCCACTTTCCATATGCTAAATGAGCTTAACAATATTCCATGCACTTTTTGTACTGCAGCCATTATAAGTTATAAAGCTCTGTCCCTTGCAAAGGAACAGAAGAAGATTATCCATCTAGTTTTGCACGCTATTGCTCTTATACTTGGTTCTATTGGAGTATATACCGCATTCAAGTACCACAATGAAAGCAACATTGCCAATCTTTACAGTCTGCACTCTTGGCTTGGAATCGGGACTATCGTTCTCTATGGCATTCAGGTAAAATTCCTTACATTCACTCAAGGCCTGTTGCTTCTTATTTTTTCAGGGTGACTATGGACAGATCATGGTGTTATCCCACCTGTTTCTCTCTGCAGACAATGTAGATAACATTGTGATTGTTCTATGTTTCACCTTGCTTGCTTCCATTTTATAGAACTAGTTAATTGTGTAGTTCTACACCTACACAGAAATAGTCTGTCAGTTGGTCAAAAGTCCTGGCTCTCAGCTTTATCCAGGCATATGTATTTGAAACAGTGGATTTCATCGTGAAATTATAACATGAAAACAGGATCATGAACGACCTAGACCAATGAGGGAAAAGAGGGAGTGCATAGATACAATTTTTTTCACTTTCTCTTTCATTTATTGATCTATATCATTTACTTTACTGTTTTTACTTTATAATTTCACAATGAAAAACATTATTCTTTAGAACATGGTTTTTACAATCCAACATACTGCGTTCATGAATTCCATTATGACTTGGTACTGATGGATGGACTTGTGTGGTCCTCATGCTCCATTTGCAGTGGATTTATGGTCTGGTGGTGTTCTTCTACCCTGGGGGTACATCGGAGATTAAGCAGGCGTCCCTTCCGTGGCATGTTATTTTCGGGTTTATTGTGTATGCTCTGGTTGTTGGCACTGCAGCTTCAGGGTACCTGGAGAAGCTGACCTTCCTCGAGAGCGGTGGACTAGCAAAGTATGGAACAGAGGCCCTTCTGGTGAACTTCACTGCTATTACCACAATATTGTTTGGGATCTTTGTCTTCTTAACAGTCCTCTCTCAGCCTGTTGTCCAGGATGAGTTCAGTTACAGTGCTATTTGATTCGACGGTTTATCGCGATTATAACTTCATTGCCACGTACATGTAATACTATCCTGGACGGTCTTTAATGTGTAGCTTCATGGTGGATGGTGTTTTAAGTTCAGAATAATGGCGTATGCTCAAAGGTATTGTGTGCTACATTTGTTATTTCTATGGAGCTTTTGGAAGAACATGGTTCTAAATACAAATTTTTAGAACTGATCTTTTATGTATTTAGCAGAGCATAAATTGTGCAGTGTCCTGTAAAATGGTATCTGACTACATGTATTCTCTGAAACATTGATCTTTGTTATAGAGAATCTCCTTTCACAACGTCATCAAATCAATCAACCATTGTTTCTCAGTTTATTTCAAGATCTTATATCTATAAAATGAATAAATAAATGTGGATATCTTTGTTAGTGCGTTTGGATATTTTTAAGGGTGTGGGCTCTTTGTTTATGACCTCTCTCAACTTAGGAGGCCGTTTAACTTCTGATTTTCATCCTCCACAATACTCTTTGGGGCTGAGACGTTGAAGGCTCTCAATGTCAGGATGTGGTCTTTTGGTCCAAGATATTTTTAAGCGTGAGGATGGTAAGCTTTGGCTGTACGTTCATAACGGCAAACGCTATCAAATATGGTGGGATACTTGGACCTAGCTATATTGGTGCTGTCTTCTTGTATCTTAGGCCACGAACTTTTACTTTGATCAAGACAAGAAGTATGGGTAACTCATGATCCTATTAACTGTTTGCTACATCATAAAGACAACCAACTAAGCACGCAACCATGTTAATAAGTGTTGGATGTATATAATTATAATTTTACAATATCTATGATGTAGGATGTCCTTCATTTAAAAATTGATAACTAATAAATACACACGTTATTTATAAATACATGTCTTTTTATTTGATCAATTGTTAAGAATGTATCTTTAGATAAAACGAATAGTGTAAAAATGACAAGATGTATTTTTCAAAAAATATAAGAACATACTTTTAATGCAACAAAACTGATTTAACTCCAGTTTTTCTTGCATAGAACATTTGATTCGAGGCTGGTGATTACGAGATGAGATCTCTTCAACCATATGCAGTTAGTAGTACACAATTACGAGATGAGATCTCTTCAACCAATTTTTCTCACTCCATTCATTACCGCGTGACACGTGGCATCAGAGTGGAGTAGTGAGGCTGTATGCAGGTGACCTTAATCTAACTTCACCATTCATCTCTGCTGCCACGTGTCGTACGGTGATACATTAGGTGAGAAATTTGGAGTGAGCGGACCCCGCCAAGTACCAGAATCTCCTTTCCATATGCAGTTGGTAGTACACAATTACATACGCATCTGTCTCTCCCCCTCCATTTCAAGCCTTTTTTTTGCCACCGATATCTTTTCTTTCTGTTTCTTCTTTTTTCATTCATTTCTCTCTCTCCATCAAGTGTTTCTTTATCTACATAGTTATTAACTCATGGGAGAAGTTGAAGCCAAGAAAGTAGAACCTGAGGCCACCATCCCTTCCGACCCTCCGCCGGCTCCGGCCCCAGAAACTACACCACCAGCTCCTAAAGAAGCCACCGAAGAGAAACCAGTGATCGCACCACCACCACCTCCTCCACCAGCTGAAGAGAAACCTGACGATTCCAAAGCTCTTGTTCTTGTCGAAAGTAAGTTTTACATTTTAGCTGTGAGTTTAGAGTAACATTTACTGTTTAGCGGTGAATTTCGCGTAAATACTCGAGAATTTCTCAGGTCCTGCTCTGCTTTTAGGTTCCTCGTCGGTTCTCTTGTAGCTTATAGGTTTTCCTTGTCTTCTAAAAACTTGATTCTGCTATTAACTATATGTGTAGCATAATTAGCTATGAAGAAGATTGAGATGAATTGTAATTACTGTAGTTGGCTAATCTTCCATCCGTCCCTTCGGGACATCCGATAAAATTGGAAGGATAGGGAGAAGATTAGCATGGCCCTTTGCAAGGATGACAGGCACAAATCGAGAAATGGTTTATACCCCCCACCCCCCCCCCCCCCAAAAAAAAAAAAAAAAATCTCCTAAAGCAAGTGTGTGCCAGCTTATGCACCTAGTTGCACAGCAGATCCTAAGATTTTTTTTAATTATTATTTTTTTCTTTGCTTGAAGCTCCCCACGAATAACCAATTTGTCTAGCTAGTTAATAGGAGTTATCTTCATTCCTGATGGAAATTGTAAGATTCATATCCAGAAATTTCTGCCTGGCTTATTGCCTTTTCCTTTCCGAATTATGGCTACTTTTATGACTCTCAAATTCGCAGTGTGTTCTTGTGCTCGGTATTGATATTGTAGTGTGTTGTATGATTATATTAATAATATCGATAATCTTCCTTGGGAATATGGTGATGGATGGTAACTCCAAGAAGTTGATGAATTTTTTTTTGTCAAGACTCAAGAGCATGTGATACATAAATTTAGCCGAGTCCTCTGTGGTTTCGTTTCAAATTTAAAAAAAAAAAAATTGGGAAGGAGTCAGGATCCTAGGATACATGAAATGCTATGCTAGACCTAAAGGTTTTTCGCTGGGTTTATTCCATTTATTGTTGTCTTTAGTTATTGTTAGTTATAGATTTCCTTTAGATAAACTGATGCTTCTCATTCGTTTAGGCCATGTCTGTTTTCTGGTCCAGCGTGCCGAACTTTCCAAAAATTAGCATCTCAAGGAACTATTTGGTCATATGAATAACAAAAAGCAGTGCAAAAAGATCTAAAACAGAGGAAACTTTTATAGTTCTCTGGTGGATTTTGTGGAAGGAGTTTATGACATCTCAAACTCCTTCAATCTTATTTTAACATGGAGAGAAAATGTCTTGAATTTATTTGCAATTGAGCTAGTCCCTCTTGCTTCTCTAATTTGTACTTCCGTCTGCACCTATGGCAGAAACACCAGCAAAAGCCGTTGAAGAGAAGCCCCTTGAGGGGTCTATAAACAGAGGTAATCTATCCTTCATCAGGATGTTGATTTTCTTGCTTCTAAGAAGTAGAAGATGTAGGAATTTAGCATTGAACGGTGTATTGAATGAAGACTAACAAAATATGAGGAAGTTGAGAATCAATCGTTGAAGGGTGAAGGAAATTCTTTTATTCATCTTCACACACTTGAAAACCTTTGTACAATGAATCATCAAATATATAGGAAGTGAGAATCTTCCTTTATCTTATGCAGTATTAATCTTACTCTGCTATTACAACGGTAACATACATTAGCCAAACGGCTATTTTGCAGGGAGTTGACAGTATGTCAACATCTCATAGATATAAACACATTTGTCTAGTTATATACAAATATTCTATAGAAGAAAAGGACGATCTGCTAGTTAAGTCAATGATTGGCTTACACTGATCTATCTGCAGATGCTGTGTTGGCTACCGTTGCAACGAAGAAGAGGGAGTCATTAGTTAAAGCATGGGAAGAAAGTGAGAAATCCAAAGCTGAAAACAAGTAAGACTTGTTTCTTTCTCATCTAGCTCACTCTACAAAGGTTGAAGTTGATTCAATAAATTTTTCAGTTGCTCCTTTCTCCCCCTGTTTTGAGCATGTACCAGTCTTTGCTACTTCTTTGCAATGTTTTCTTAAATCATATCAAGTAGTTAGGACAAGTCACTGGGCATTCATTATTTTAATCTTCTACCTATAAATCCACAATGAAAAGTTTTTACAACTATGCAGATTGAGAAAATACGGATGCAGAGCAAGTTGAACAAAAAAAGAATGTGAAAATAAATGCCACTCATGTCTCACAACCAGATCTTGATTTGACTCTGAATTTAGATAATACACCAGAAAGGATTACGAAATTTTTCATTTTTGAAAATCATAAAGTTAATAAATACTTGGTTGATTTATGTTGACTGAATTTTCCCTGAAAATGTACAACAGAGCTCAGAAAAAGATATCATCAATTTTAGCATGGGAAAATAGCAAGAAGGCCGGTATAGAGGCTGAACTCAGACAAATGGAGGTAAGAAAATTTTGTTGCTTCTCCATGTGACTTTTTTATGGTTTCCTAATTTCCTATGTGGTCATTATATCTTCTTGTAAAGTAAACTTCCTGGCATTCTTAGAAACTGGAGAAGTTCTCTATTCAATATTTATTTCACTTGCCACTTGGTTTTATATTACATCTATGTTCTGTGTGTTGGAGAATTTAAGGTTGGGCTTTGGCCCATCGTTGGAGATTGAAGATTTGGGCTTCGGCCCGTTAATGAAAGTTGCAAAACTTGGTTGTGCAACGTACTATGAGCTTAATGGATCCTTAACGAGTAGTTAATGTTAGGATGTGATCTCACTCAATTATGTATTGTGTGAATGTAAAATTAATGCTCAAAGTAGATGGAAATGTTGTTAATAGGTGACGTGTCACCCGTGTGGAGGAATGCCACGTTGGAGGGGTCCATGTGGCGTAAGAAGGCATCTGACGGACATCGATCGATGACATCGATCGATCGATGTCACTTCGATCGATCGATGTCATCGATCGAAGTGGATCAGAGGACTTCGATCTCTTGGTAGATCGATCTAAGTCAATCAGAGGACATCGATCGATCACTTCGATCGATCAATGTCACTTAGATCGATCAAGTTGATCGAATGAAGTGCTCAGTCAGACATCAGTCGATCACATCGATCGATCGATGTCACTTCGATCGATCGATGTGATTGATCGAAGTCTGACAGCGGGCAGAATCATTTTGATTGTGCGGTTAGGTTTCAAACTTGAAACTAACATTATCCTCCGGTTTAAAATAAGATCAGTCTGTTATGATCTAATGGTGGCAGGAAAGATAGCTTTGATCTAACGGCCGAGATTTAAACTGTCTTAACCGCTTAACCGAATATGGTTTCCATCTAACGGTCCAGGTTTAAACCTGTTAATCTATCTTCGATCTAAAGACTGAGATTAAATCTTCCTAATCTAGATAGGAGGTTTTAATCTAACGGTCTAAATCAAACTTCGGTTTTGATCCAACGGTCACGGTACCTTGTCCTCCAACCGACTCCCCTATATAAAGAGTGCTAAGGGTGCAATCATTTACACACCTTAAGCTCTTAGCATTCTCAAAAGCATTTTGCATTCATAGCACGTGAGTCTTGCATATCGTCCGGGAGAAGTCAGGACACTCTAGAGTTCGAAGGAGTTCAAGTTCAGCAGTGCCGCTCAACTGAACAGGTACCCGTTGTATCCTGGGAGACGATTGCTCACACCGGTTGGGCACAGTATACCGGAGCAATACGTCTTAAGGACAAAGTCTTTGACTCGCCCCGGGTTTGATTTATTTTGGTGTTTCATATGCACACAGTGTACGACTGCGTCTTGGTACATGATTGATTGTGCTAACACTGTGTACAGGAAAAACTAGAGAAACAAAAGGCGGAATATGTAGAGAAGCTGAAAAACAAGATCGCTCTCATACACAAGGCTGCTGAAGATAAGAGGGCTGGCATTGAAGCTAGACGTGGAGAAGATCTCCTCAAGGCAGAGGAGACGGCCGCAAAATATCGCGCCACTGGTACCGGTCCAAAGAAACTACTTGGTTGTTTCTGAAACAAATAACATGATCTTTGATTGTAAGTTCAGGCTTATTGGAGTTGCATTTGTAAATTATCTGTTTTCCCCTTCAAAATTTACCTTTCTATTTCATTTTGTTGTATTTTTTTGGGGTGTCCATGATGTACGTGGTGTGAAATAACTTACAGAGACATAGTGTGCATTCCTACGTGTGTATAACAAATGTACTTTAAAGCAAACATAAACTTCATTTATTGGTTGTAGAAATCATGTTCCTTGTTAGCCACTGATTTACTTATCAGCTGTTGGGTACACTTAAGAGAGAAGACATGACATATGAGTTCTGAACCGAGTAGCTTTGGTCTATGTTGGGGAAATCTGCACCTCAATACCAAATCATATAAAGTCGATCATGTAATCCGTTAGAGCTGGAGAACTCTGGAAACTTGTTTATCTGAGAAATCACGATATTACGACAAGCATGCATAATTTTCATTTTACTAAATAAGTGCTGTAAAGGAAGGCCTTGAAACTGGATTGACTTCTTTGATAACAAACAAAAATGTGACTGCCACAAATACGCACAAAACTGCTCTTGCAACAACCATATTTTGGTTGTTCCCAGGATACTTCTTTCGGTAAACGTTCTTAGAGCAATTTCATACTATTAGCATAAATATGGTAACTTCTAGATATAAACTCTGAGTGGATGAAGACGAGAGCAAGAGTATAGGATTTCCAAGATTGCATGGAAGTCAAATTTCATCTTGAAGGTAAATGGAGACATCTTCATCCTCACTAGATTCTTGCAAAAATTCCGAATAGTGACTGCTGGAGTTATCTGGCACCAGCTTTGTATTTGCATGAGATGAATAATTCAGAGCAAAGGGTTTTGTGGATTCTGAAACAAACAAGTCTTCTGGATCTTGCTTCAACCTCATTTGAAGCACTAATTCTTGTTTGTCGAGCATGTCGTTGCAGATGAGCATCCCTGGAGCATCATTCTGTATTGTAATTCCTGAACCCGATTCATGTTTTGGTGACGATGAGGATAATTGAGACATTGGACTTTGACAAGATGTTCCATACTGGTCTAGCTTCCTAAATGATTCTCCTGTTTCAGAGTTCCAGAGTCTCAGGAAATAGTCCCACTCAGGTGGACCAGGTGATGAAGAGCTGATGAGTAGTGAGTCCATTGACAGATGCGCCTCAGCCTCCAATCTGGCACTTTCCCATTGGACAGTGTGGTGAGTTGATGAAGATCTTGCTTCAGTGAAGTTGCATTTTAGAGGGAAGGATGGCTGGTGTCCCTGCTTGCTAGGGCCTGGTGTGACTCGCTTCTTTAGATGCGAGTTCCACAAGTTCTTTATCTCATTGTCAGTTCTTCCAGGTAAATGAGAAGCTATTACTGCCCACCTGATAATTCATTAGAAAAACAATCAAATCATTCAATTATGAATGCCCATATATTGAACCAAAGCAGTCTACTCAGTTCAATAGGAGCATATGAACTTGCATTGCAGACAACTGAATGGAAGAGCATAAATACCACTGAAGCAAATTGGTAAGTCAAAATTCAAATTCAGACGGCTAAAAACAGGATTTACAGATCCAAATTTCAAAACAGGTAAAGTTTTGCATGTATCTGAAGAAAACCATTTTTCTTAGAGCTGGTGAAGTCATTGCGTTATGAGGTCAGGCGTAGAACATTACTTGTTACCAAGCATGCTATGCAGGCGAATGATGGTATTCTCATCCTCATGACTGAAGTTACCACGTTTGATATCAGGACAAAGATAGTTGGTCCATCGTAGTCTACAGCTCTTCCCACATCGAGAGAGACCTGAACTAGAATCACAAGAAGAGGGTCATCCTTCAAGCAATGTACTAGCTATTCGGTGCTTTCAACAACAACATTGCACGCAATCGTACATGTTTTCTTTTATGGTAGGGTATTAAGAAGTCGGATGTACCCAATCATATCTATGTATTAGATATCTAGAAAAATACAGAGATGTTTTCCGATGATCCATAATGAAAATTGAAAATTACGTCAGACTGTGTTTTGCTTTATTCCATCATATTCCAAGAAGAGTGTGTCATTTACGAGATGGAGTTGGTCCATCATATTCTAAGAAGAGTGTGTCATTTACGAGATGGAGTTGGTGTTGTGATCAACCTATACAGTAAAAGCACATCAGTTATCAACTAAGGTGATTTGATTCTTGAAATTTAGTATTGAAATACCAAATACGTTGAAACATCCATAACCAAGTCATCAAGCAAGCTCAAGGGCAGATCCTTTTCTGGTGGTAAGCAGGAGGCTTCATGGGCCCAGGATCCAACAAGATGTCCTCCCAAAGAACAGTAAGTATTTTCTTTGGCTTGCTTCCATGAAAAAGAGTAACAACCGGATCTAGCTATATTTCTTCTTGATTGATAGATTCATAGCTGGCCACATAAATATCAACTATTGCTTTTGGTAGTTTTTGAAACACAGTCAACCAAAATTTGGCTCCAGAGGAACTTACAACTAGATATAATGGTCTTTTCTTCTTTCTTGTTTTGTAACTATATGTCCTAGTCATCCTTAAGCGATGAGCTGAAGAAAAATGCTTTGATGAATGTCTGTCAACAATGAAAAAACTATCGAGGGTCCCTGGATCCTTCCTACTGAGTAGGTCACTTTGAAGTAGAGAGGAATTTAATAAAATCTGTTCTCAATGGTGCATCATTATGGACCATCGGAAAACAAACTCTGTGTGTTTCTAACACATGGGTATAGATGCATACATCCGACTCTCTATACCCGCCATAAGCGAGAGCCTGTAAATCAATGGGGTAATGTTGTTGTTTCTGCTGTTCTCAGTGGTGCATAGAGGAATAGAATACAGGGTATTCTTTAAATGGGATCTTCTACCAATGTTGACAACTTATTACAAATGCCAGCCTCTGGATGGATAAATGCGCTCAGTAGCTACATGAGGACTGATTTGGGAAGACAATGGCCTCAAATGTTATACGTTCGATAGCCTCAAGACATGTACTTGTGTACAACAGGGGCGTAAATTTATAGCTTGGGAGTACAAACTTACATGATTATAAAGAAATATCTATTGAGGGAAAAAAAAAAAAAAAAAGCTCCACTAACCCTCCTTCAGAGCCCCTTTTCCAACTGCAAACAGAAAAAGGAATCAAGAAACCCCAACAATGTTCTGGAGTAATTACAAGGCTAAAGATCAAATAAACAAATGATGAACTCAGACATCCAAATATGCTATGGTGAACTAGGCATACGTAGGTGTCTGTCTTTGTAGCTGGCCATCACAAACCGTAGGATAATGCTGTGATGGCCATTTTCTGGACATTGCATATAAACGCAGGAGATTAGTGTACCAGAAATGTTTTTTTTATTTGTTTATAACTTGTAAATAGTGCCAAAGCGCACAGCCGAGCAGAATTACTCTAGGGAAAAAAAACAAAAGAGAAACACAAGAGAGAATGAGGCAAAAGAAGAATGAAGCAAACCTGCAAGTTTAGGGAGAGACCGCCAAGTTCCATGGCCATTCTCAGTGATATAATCAATCAGAATCTTGTCCTCTTCTGCACTCCATGCCCCTCTCTTTAGAACCCCTTTCTCACAACATGGTGATCTTTTAATTTTTTTCTTCTTCTTTTGCTCTTCCTCCACACCCACTTTCCTCATTCAATCAACTACAACCCACAATCACATCAAACCTCTGAAACTCAAAAACAGACAAAGCACATCCAGGTGTACGAGAAAAGGGTAAAAAGACAAGAACTTTATCTTCATAGAAACATGAACAAGGGCTCTGTCATTTTAGCACACTCATTTAAAAGATTAGAAAAAGAAAAAGGGAATCTGGGAACTATAAATGCATGAAGATCACATCTATAACCAAAAATGGAGAAGAGTACATAAGACATCAGAGATAATAACATCAAATGTAGCACCATTTTATCTTTTGCACTGTTCATTTGCTTACTCTAAGGTTGAAACCAACTAGTAAGGTTTCCTGCCACACCTAGTCCCAAAGGTAGTGTACGGATGTAAATCAGGTATCCAACGGCTCGCTAGCAGGAGCTTCGTCATATACACAGTAGCCTGCATAAGGAGTCCCCAGCACTGCAGGCAAGCTTACAGGCCAAGGAAGCTCTCACACTTGCACTTGCTGGAAAGGGACTCTCTTGGCTTTGGCAAAAGTTGAACCCCTAACCTCTCTTTCGAGAACTCCTGCCCGAAACCAGTTAGGTTATGTCGTGGGTACTTCATTTGCTTACTCTGCATTTACTGCTGCTTGTGTACAACTGCGCAGACATAATTTATTTTCCCTGCATCCCATCATACGAGAAAAATAGTGTCACCTTAAATGAGTCAAAAGCACTATTTGAAATTACAAGAAATTGTACATTATTTACAAGAAGCTCTCTGCATGCACATAAATAGAAGGCGTCTTGTGGGGTTTACTTTTCTTTCTTTTCTTTTAATGTTTTAATTTTTCTTGGTGGGTTTTGATCGGAATTGGTGTTAAGGGCGCATATACAAGGGGAAAATCAAGAGGGTGTGATTGGATGAGAAGCAAAACGGTGAGGTTTCTTGTTGCTTGTGTGACTTTTAGGCAGTGTCAGGGGAGTGTTTAAATTCATGAATTGATGGCAAAAAGATTGTGACATTTGTTTCCTCTCATTAAAGATACTTCCCTCCTTTTTTCCTTTTTTCTTTTTTAAAAGGAGATACTAATCTCCTTAGTCACTTAAATAACACACAGCATCATTAATTACAACTGAGCCCTCATGTTAAAATTTTTAGGAATTAACAAAAATCCATAGAAAATTTTGCTATTTGTTCGACCAAACAAATGCAAATACAAAGTTAGAAATTGTACTCTTACATCTCCATGCTTTATATAAATCTAATATGTGACATCAAAGCATAGTTCAGTTTGTAGATTGTTTATCAGACTTTATATACATGCACACACACATACATACATATATATATACACACACACATAGATTTGAGTTTCTTGAGTTTGTAGATTGTTTGTCAGACTTTTATTAAATTGTATGTCGTTAATACTATAAATAATACCAATGGTTAGAGCCCAATATAAATATACAATCTTATAACACGGCTTTGTGAAGAAAATCTTTTAAGTGTTGTTGTTGTCGGTAGATTGTTTATGTATAATACAAACACCCTTATTCAGTAACAATCATTCTCACACTATAGTGTTACAAATTAGTTATAGATTTTCATTACATATTCTTTCTATTAACGATACATTGATAGTTATGCGTGTGCGTGCACATGCGTGATAATTGATGTTATCAAAACAAAAGAACTATCTAAAATTTATCCTAAGAACCATCAACTTTTTTCTTTGAATTTCCTTCCAAATCAGTAACTCATTTTAACTAGTCAAACATATCTATTTTTTTCTAACATTTGTTACGTTCTTTATTAAAAATATTTTTTATTTTCTATTTTGATTTATTCAGAAAATGTTATTATTGTACCAAAAAAAGAAATGCTTTAATAGTTAAAGATTTCATAATATCTTTGCAACCGTTATTGCAATTAATGCATGGGCGTTTATGAGTGTACCCGTATGTGCGCGTATGTACCTAAACAAATTGAATTACCTTTATATATTTTAACAGTGGACCTTGTATGATATCCATTTGCATCATCGTATTCCCTGTAGAATAAATTCTATGCTGACATAAGCTCGCCTGATATATACATCATGTGTAGGTTTTAACGGTCCTCGACCCCATCGCCCCTCCACCACCCCCCCCCCCTCTTCTCGCGTAACATCTTTACATTCGTTCTCTTTAGATTCAACAATGATATTATGAACTCGTTGTCAGTCCTTCCAGGCAAGTGCTCTGCTATTTGTGACCACCTGAGACATGTAATCTCATGAGTACTTCAAATCTGATCAGCACATGTGTGGAAACGGAGGTGTATATACATCTCATGAGAGGTTTTAGTGTATTCTAAAAAATAAAAATAAAAAGAATTTGAATCTAAATGATGATGTAAATCGAAAGATATGTTCTTACCTCATCAAATATAAGAGACTCAAATAAGCCATTCCTGTGTCACCATGTCATCCTGCTACTATATGTCATGTGTATATCATACTATTCAACGATTAGCTACTATGTGACTCGTGTATAGCATACTATTCAAAGATTAGCTACAAACTACTATAGTTATTTTGTGGAATAAAATTACTAACGAACAAGCTTAACTCACATACACTAATCATATTTACTAGTATCAATACAATAAGGAGTTAAATAATTAAAATATGTAGCACATGATTTGTGGCAAGAATCTTACTTGTTGCCTAACATGGTATGGAGGGCTAGGACGGTTTCCTCCTCTTCCAAGCTAAACATCCCTTTCTTCAATCCTGACCGAAGATAATTAATCCATCTTAACCTGCAGCTCTTCCCATTCCTTTGTAGTCCTGCAAAGAATCAAGATCATGATCATCAGAGTCAAAACCCTTGCTTCTCAACTGCAAAATCTCCTTGGACTTTAAAGTGTGTGTGTGTGTGTGTGTATAGACACACACACACGAGATGCCTGGCCAACGGTGTTACTAACATGAGGAAGTAAGAAAAGTTTGACAAACTGTTCATAGATACACTTGTTACACAATTTATAACTTTTCACAAATGAGAAAGGGATGGCGTTTCAAACGCTTAGTGAAATCAACAAGCACAATGACCTTTTGACCAAAGACAAATTTAAATCATAACATATTACAGAATTTGATACAATTAATAGTCGTTATGTAAGTAATCATGTATGCATCAAATGTAGTCTAGTTTGGAGGCACATGGATGATGAAGAGATATGACAAGAAAGAGACCTGCATTGAGAGGGACAGAGCTCCAGCAGACATGGTCATGGTTGAGAATGTAGTCCCTTAGCTTCTCATCTTCATCAGGAGACCACAACCCCTTTTTGTGATTATGCTTTGCTTTCTCCAAGGATTTCAAACCCATTATACAAATAGATATGAAAATGATATCGTTATCTTTTTATGCTTTGAAATTATTATTTTTTTTGGGGGGAGGGGGAAGTGATTGAGAAATTTAATGGGGAGAATGAGGAGGAAGGAAGATGAGGAAGTGATGATGAGGTTGGTGAGCCTGCCGCTTTTTAATTTAAAGGAGACGACTCGGTAGCGAGTAGACAACCAAATCAATGTTACCTCATTGTCTTAGACAGGGAATATGATGTACGCAACTATGATTATGTGTTACAAATACATATATAAGTTGTTTCCTAATGAACCGTAATAAAAATTGTATCAATATCGATTAAATGTTACTTCACAATATAAGAAGCAAGGTCAATTTGTTAAGTCATTTTGATTTATTATATAATATTCTAAAGTCAATGAATATTACGTTCTTCGTTCAATTAAAAATAGAAACATCCGTAGTGAAAATTAAAAACGACTTTGCTGCCTAGACGACTTCCTTCCTGCTACCGGGGAACACTTCCCCGATGGAAATAATTCGTTTGGGAAATAGTCCAAATGATTATATAATAATAATTTTACAATATGTTCTTATGTTTGTCAAAATCATTTAAAGTCATTAAATTTATCAGATTACTTTCTATCATCTCAATATTTTAATGAAAAGAATATGAATATCAATCACATCTCCCCCTTTATGGTATTTCTTCCATTCCGCTAGAATAATAGTTTAACCCACCATTATTAAATCAGGTCAATTTGTGTGATTTAACGAGTTAATAGTTGGTTTCTGCCAACGGAATAAAAGATAAGCTTTCCCAATAAGAGATTAAATTTAGTTTTTTCTTGTACTTTCTTTGAACTTTATAAAGAATAAATATTACGTAAAAATAATAATTATATTTATAACAACCAACTTATTATTTTAAAAATGGTTGAATACTCTATACTATCCATATTGATTATTTATTTTATCAAATTTATTAAATTAAATATTATTTATTACTCCTCATGTCTCAAATTATTATCTTAGTTTGATCTGTGCATAATTGAATAAAGTCAAAATATTTTTTAGTCAGTACACTACTCCTGTTATAGTTGGTTAATTGAGGTAACTAAAAAAATCATGTAAGTTTAATTAAAATGGTAGTATAGAAACTTTGACTATTAATATATTACTATTTTTAAAAAATAGAGAATATTTTTCATATAAACTAAAATAAGAAACTATAACAATATTTTTTTAATGGAGGTATGGAATATAATCTAGCTCATCATATCGTCTATCAATCTGAACATGCTCAAAGTATTTCATCAAATGAAAATGTAGGATATTTGCATAAGAGAATAAATATAATGCCACATGACCACATTTTTATGAGACTTGTACCTTAGTGAGACTTTTTTTCGTAAGGATTTTGCGTGAAAGTGTACGCATGTACCACATTGGTCATTGACCACAATGATAAGGCAGTCATTTGAACAACTGGCTTTTATATTAAGTGCGAACTGGTAAGGTTACTGTTTTGTGACTTTAATGTTAAAGGTTCGAGGCGTAGAAACAGCCTCTTGCACAAAATGTAAAGTGTGTACATATGTAAAGTGCGTACATCAGATCGCGAAGCGATCCACCCCTTCCCAAACTCTACGAAAACACGGAAGCCTAATGCACCGGGAACGACTTTTATATTAAACTTTTTGATAGTTTGTGGAGACATTTTAGTATTTGAGGTTTAGTTTATAGATTCTTTGTAATTGTTCCTGAACGAAATCAAATTCTCAAGTCATCGGGTGTGTCTTTTCTTTTTGTTTTGCTATAAAGAAAAAAAAAGAAGAAGAAGAAGCAGCAGCAGCTAAGTCACGGGGTGTATTTAATATTAATTGGGTTTTACCAACATAGCAAATCCAGCCAATAATAACGAAGCAAACAGGCCTTCATCAAAGATAATCACGGTTTCTAACTAAAGTCCATTTATGATCAAGATATATCACACTTGTTTCTAATATTTTTTGTGTTACATTTAGTTTTAGGCTTTAGCATCTTGGAAAAGTCATCTATTTTCTGTTATGGAGCATCATCCTTTCCTTTTATTACCTTACCAATCATTATCCTTTTCACGGTTCTAAAATAATTCTCCAATTATATTAAGATTAATCTGATCTTTTACTTCACTATACAATGATCGCTCAAAAGTCAAAACATTAAGCGACACATAAAATATGCATAATAGATGAGCTCTTAAAAGCTTTAATGTAATTATATTTCGCATTAAGTATATATTCTTTTTAAGAGGGCAGACCTTAGACCAGCTTGTAAGATTGTTGTTTTGTGATCTTAAGGTCATGTGTTTGAACCACGAAAACAGGCTCTTGCACAAAGTGTAGGGTAAAGTTGCATACATCATATCGCGAAGTAATCCAGCTTCTTCTCAGACCCATCGTAAATGCAGGAGCCTAGTACACCGGCCACCTTTTTTTATCTATTCTTTTGAACTTTTAAACTAGGACTAAATATTGTCTGATGCTCCTTCTTTGATACTTACAGGTTGAATCAGAGCTTAACCAGTCACAAATAATGAGTGCTCAATCAAAACTTCGCCAGTAATGGGCATGAAAAATAGCAGAAAACCCCTTATATTATGTACTCTACTCTAATTTTGGATCAATAATCTATCTATTTTTCTTCTCTCATCAACATGTCGTTTATGCAAATTCGATCTACCATTCGGTATCAAATAAATAAATAAATAAATCATTTGGGGTGCTGATTTTCTGACACGTTTCATAATTTAGGGTTTCTTTTGTTACGGAGTTTGCAGAAAGGTGTAATTACCGACAGACAATTAGATTTGTGTGAACACAAAGGAATTAACAGGACTTTAAAAAAGACGGATAAGAAGTCTGGTTATTATTATTTTTAAATAGAAAACTGACTCTTCTTAAATAGGAAAGGAATATAGTAAAAGTGTAAAACGAAGTAGTTAATGATGTCACCCAAAAAACCGAAATATAAATAATTGATGCGTCATTACAAATATTCTGCATATGTCATTGCTTGCATGCCCCCCCCCCCCCCCCCCCCAACTTCCTCAAACAGGCCTTTCCTCTTCACTTTTGGTCGCACCCGAAAAGAAAAAAAAAGAGGTCTGGTCATTAACTAATGGTTTCACGTACCACATTGCGCTGTCAGAATGAAAATTATTTATTGGGTTCGATATGGACTTCATCGTATCACCAAGTCTCTCAAATACAACTGCCTAAGTCAAGTACCGTGTTCGAATGTCAACAACTACAAATTACTACCACTAGCAGTGTTTTACAAGTAATCAAATAATTTCCACCGTATTAAAACCAAAAAATGTCACATCACCAGTACCTTACGTCCATAATTAATTTTCCTCCAATCTTGTTCAAGCACCATATTCGCATGCAACATTTTTTACCATCATTTTCTGTCTTTTAATAGTACCACGTTTGCAACTTTCAACTCATCCGTTGAATTAAAAATAAAATAAAACCCCAGAAGAAACACCGAAAATATTTATTGCAGTGTACAGCCAACATTAGAGCAAAGTTTATACTCAGGAACGTAAACCAATAAGAGACGCACAAATGGAGATGAATCTCATGTTTTAAATTGCTAATTTCGGGTAACATATTATTCATTATTATTTGTATATATCTTCAGAAAAATCAAAACCAGACTCTAACTGTTGTTGGTATATACTGGGTATCGTTGTTGTATCTTAAGAAAAATGAAAAGTCTGACCTAAGGCCCGCTTCAGGGGCTTCACGAGACACTAGACATGAGAAAGCGAATGGAAAACGTCCCCAACAATCTGTGTTCAGCGGAAAATGTTGCACAGACACAAATATGTTACTGTAACAGCTGTTACCACCAACAATTGAAATTCTTGAGGCAAAGCATTAAGTTTAATTTCGATCCAATAAACTAGGAACTCTAGCCAAGAGTTGTGCTTTTCCAGGACAGGTCTAAGGTACGTTGACGAACCTCTTGCAACACTGCTTCTAAATTTGTCTGTTAAAGTTCCGATCTTTTCGTTGAAATGATTGTTTGGAGAATTTGAAGTAAATACTTGACTATACACTTGAGGCAAGGGCAGTTGTGGAACATAAGTTAGTCCAACTAAGAGATAATTGGTCCCTTCAGCAAAAAAGTTACAAGACCTTTGTAAATAGAGCAAACTTTGTCCAGAGAGTTCAGTCCATACTTCAGGATCGTACCACAGAAAAATTAATCTCTATCGGGTAGAAAATATTCTTTGAAAACCTAATGATGATGCTTGATATGCCATGTTAGGATGCAGACACAGAGGTGACTTTAAACTGGACGAGGGCACCATGAACGCAGCTGGCAAGTTGTTAAATGAGGCTATTTTAACACTATATCCAATCCTCTGCACGCGTCCAGAGGTTCAGAAGCAAGGGAAAAGATGAAGAGAAAAGCAATGTGGAGGATGGCCGGGAACAGTATTTGCATTAGTCACAATCACTAAGAATTGCCAGAAGTTTAAGTTCCTCCAGGAATCTGGGTTCATAGGCCAGTTTTTTCTTCACATGGAACAGCTTGGATACATTACGTGTCTTGAAAGAAAGGTAAGAGAACGGCACTTAAAGAAATCAAAATGACTTGAGCAACATATCTTAACCTTTCTTGTCTCACACAATGAATTACATTTGACCAGACTAACATACAAACTAGGTTCATGTTACTTCAGCTAAACTAAGATACAAACTAGGCTGATGTTACATCGACTAAACCAACATACAGAACTAGGCTCATGTTACCTTCTCATGACCACTAGGCCACACGCCTAAACTAATATACAAACTAGGCTCATATTACATTGACTAGACTAATATACAAAACAAGGCTCATGTTACATTCTCAGGTCAACTAGGCTAGGTTTCTTTACATCGAATAAGCTAGAATGGAAAAATACTATTACATTGATTAAGCTAGCCTAGAAGAATATCGCATGCAGCTGCCACCTAACAGAATAGCTCCAATAGCCTCACTTCTTGCGGGGAGAGACCGTATGTCCATCATGTTACATTGACTAACTAATATACAAACCAGCTCATATTACATATTTACATTGACTAACTAATATACAAAACTAGGGCCCATGTTAAATCGACTACTCTAGCATACAACCTAGGCTCTTGTTACAAACTAGGATAATTTACTTACATCAACTTCGGCAGCACACAAATACACCAGCAGCACTTTTTCTACCAAAGGTAAAAACGAACACCATTGGAGCAACTAAAACAGAGATTCGAATAATCATCCATCTTCCAACATATCTCATGACACCACCACCAGCCTCATGCTGTTGTCATTATCAAAACTATTTTACCAGTAATAAAAATTCGTTTCAAGAGAGAGAGAGAGAGAGAGAGAGAGAGAGAGAGAGAGAGAGAGATCTAACTCCACATACATCTACTCCAATGAATATGGAAGACTCAAACGGACTAATAAACTAGAAACACCTGAGAAAATTCGTGCAGCAGAGTTGCCTCGCTTTTACTCATCATGGATGTATCATGTTAAACTGAAACCTAGAGAGCTGTTGAGGTATAGTGGATATCACAGGCCCATATCGCTGCCAAATCAATAAAAACATGACTTCAGAAAAACAAATACAACTTTAAGTAAATAAATAAGTAAACCAAATCCAACAGACTACGACAAAGAGTTATATCAGCAGCTTCTTCACATAATTATACGGATCAAATCCAAAGTAACTCAAATAAACAGAGAGTACCATGATGCACATTTAAGAACAGAATCCATGGTTTTTGTCAATAATCACATAGAGTTCTAAATTACTAAACTGACTTGCAAATAACGCACTACTTCAGATAAGAATAACTTGCATCTCTTCCAGCATACCTGCACATTATCGTACAGTTCAAATAATGGAACTGCAAGAAGCTTCAAATTCTTGGGAACAGCAAAATACTCTCTCTCTGAAAGGTGTACCAGGAAGAGCTTCTTGCACTCCTGTAGAAGCAGAGGTAAGTGGAAACAGCACAACGAGTCTGATAACTAACTCTGGCATGACATGGAGAAAGCAAAATAAAGCTCATCATGTATCTTCACCTTTGCTTTTGTAATGTGTGGAGGACAGTAGGGGTACATTATAGTCTCAAAATTTGGCCTCCACCATATAGCAACACACTCGCCAATCTGGAATGTAATGCAGCAAAATTATAAGTCCAAAGAAAGAGGCGGAAGAAAATACCACCACCATGCTGTCCTCTTGGACTCGGGCTCAGCAAGAGGGCTTCATGCCATCATTTGTACACAGAGAGGCTCAGGATGTCAGATTCACATTTACAACTTTGAGGTGAAAAAGAATTAACTGGTCATAGTTGGCAACATCTTGTTTATTTCATGTTTCCTTGAAAATCAACATTCTAGTCTCATGAATACGTCAGGAATATTGATCCTGGAGACTTCACTAAGTAAACCATTTCAGCAAACAAATAATCATAACAAATCACCTGCCAGTCTGGCTGAAGAGCTGGTGAAGTAGCAGCAAGTTTGCTAGAGAGTTTCCGCTTCAGCCCTTCAATTTCTGCAAGAGCAAGGGAACACAAAATACATTAAACGGAAGGACTAAAAGATGTCAAACTCCGCATCAATTCAGCTAGAGAGAATCTGACATCAAAATCCATATCAAGATCAATAGTCTTCTTCAATGTGCAGCTCATATAAAAAAGAAACAATATTGAGCATGTCATATTCAAGAGTGATTGTAATGAGCTTGAAAAAAATTCCAAAATACCAAAAGCAACCACTCAAAAAGGATAGGCTGAAATATGCTACCATTCTCTCCTGGCTTAAGCCGCCCACCAGGAAGTTTGCAGAAAGTGTTTCCGATTTGCAGAAGAAGAATGTGGGGATGATTATGCTCCTGAACCTATTTGAAAAAACCATTGACAATTTTAAACATATAAATATAGCAGTTTTCAAGTAAAGAGATCTATAACATATTATGGTAATAGTAAAAAGTTCTCATTGAACTTATTATCAGGGAAAACACATATTGTCAAAGCCACAAGTTAATGACCATCAAACGTAGAGACATGAAGCAGCTGTCAACGCACTAAGCTCATATAACAACTCTAGAGTGCATGTAACCATTCATGAAGCAAAGCCATTTTAACAGTAATAAGCTACCAGCACACTTGAAATTTATAGATTTTCTCAGAGTTTAAAACTATAGACATGCTCTTGCACAGATATAGTATGGTTATAGAAAGATAAGAGACCCACACCTCTTGATAACAGAGAGTACTTATACTTTCCCAGACAGTACATGAAAGGGACAAAACTTATTTACGATACTGAGAACAAATTGTCACTTTTCATAATTAGATTATGCCGACAAGCTAATGCTACTGCTACTAACATCATGATGATGATGATGATGAAAGAAGCTAACAACGCTCTGTTAGATAGGCCCACATATGATGCTTTCTATTCAAATTTCTGGAGAAAGACAGCCTCACTCTTATACATCTTCATTCATATATGCAGATCTTTTCTCACAAATATAAGGGGAACAAAAGCACATAAAGTGTACCCTGCTTCTAGAGAAAAAGAGAAAAAGGGTGAGCTATCTAATTCTGGCAAAACAGCAACTTCAAGTAATCACAACGGAAACCAAGCATAACAGCACAAAACAAGCAAAAATCTAAATGCCGGTTTAACAAACTTGATCGCCTCCAATAGTTGATCACTATATTACCCCAGCCAAGACTCGTTGACAGTCCAACTACTGCAACTTGTAACCATAAGATAAGACTACAAGTTCTACTTACTATTTTATATTTGACATTTTGAAAATGAGACTAATACCGAGAAAAGGCATTTCTTGAAAGCGCTTATCTCGAACAGCTAAAGAATATTAAGTTACAGATTACAGTTCCATAGGCATATAAATGTACACACATGCGCACACGCACACGCACACGCACATGTATACATAGGATTCAATAGTACTAGGGGGGGAAAGAAGAAATTGCACAAAGTTTAGTGACAAATGCAAGTACAGGAGATGCATTTTTGTATGAACAGAAATACCAACAAAAAGCTCTTTTTGCTCATCGTCCCTTAAACCCTAACATAGTGAGCATGCGAGAAAGTAAATAATAAAACTGGGCAAGATAAACACCCAAAATTACTTCTTACCAACAAGATGCCTTCAACGCTAGTCCTCATACCCTCCTTCATGTAACTGAAAAGCAAAAAAATGGAAATGTCATGCAACTTATATTGATGTGGAAATAAAACCCATCTAAATATCCAAATAAAGTATAAGCCTTGTATACTTCTATTCCAAAAACTAGATCCGATAAATACAACAACAACAATCATACACGGTATATCCCAACGTCTGGAAATACACTGAGCCTTGTATACTTCTGTCCGATAAATACATTTCTAATAAACTAATGTTCAGAGAAAAAGGAAATCAAAATCAAGTAAACCATAGAAGGAGGAAAGAAAGAAAAGAAGGTCAGGTATTCCCGTACTTGACTTTCATGCGGGCAAGGCGATCGGCGACAGAAGTGTCTTTCTCCATCTTGGGCTCCTTCGTGCCGAAGGTGTAGCTGGAGAGCGGGTAAGTATTCACCACCGGCGACGACGAAGTCACCATCTTTCCGACTTCCAGTTGTCTCGCAAATTTCGCCGGCAATTAGGTTGGAGTTTAGAAATAATCGTCCACTTGTGCTTGGGCTTTTAAATGGGATATGTTCTTCAGGTAGAACTAGAAGGGCCCAGAATCAACTTGGTAGTGATAACTCTGAAGGTGGTTGATCATTAGAATTTCTCTTAAACACGTTACCTAATTTTTAGCTAGTTAAATATTTATTTAATATAATTATAAAAAGCCTCAGTTAAATTCAACAAGAGCCTTATTGGTCTAGTCCTAGTGTTTGTCGAATTTTCATTAATATATTGCTTTGTAAACTAATAAAAAAAAAGAAAATTTGTTGGTAAATTTGATGATGATTGATTAAATTTTATAAGTTACTTATCAACCAAAATAAAACTTAATAATGGTTTCAAATCCATGCTTTTTATATTCATCAATGTCAAGTGTCCATTAATCGTTATATGGATAGTTAATAACACTCCAATAACCGTAAAATTTATCAAATGTGTTATTACACTTTCAATATATTTTTATTAGTCTATTTCATAAGTATTTCTACTCCCATCTCTTTCTTGAACTTCATGAATTCTGAAGAAGAGAAACACCCGAGTAACCTTGAATGAATAAAGGATGTTTTAGATACATTAAGTTTTCGCATCTGTGCAGGCTCCTACGTGAGTTCGAATGAATGAACAAGGAAAAATGACACAAATTATTATCCCATATTTTGACATAACACGTATACCATACTATCCATATACAAACTCCATGACTCTCTCTATATGTGTGTGTATTCGCATCCATAAAGCTAATATTGCAGGAGTACTTTGACTCGAGAACTTTGGCCAAAAAAGGGGTTTGGGGAGCTTATAATACTCCACCTTGCTAGGCTAACAAGTAGTAATTGAATGACATTGAATTAGTCAACCAAGAGAGTTTCACAAATCGATATTTTAGCCAACAAACTATTTATTAGCTTAAAAGGTCGCTTAGAAATCTTAATTAATGTATTTTATTTAGAAGTAGTCATCATAAATGTATGACTAAGTAATCCTAGGACTGCTCCGTACTTAGAGTTCCAGACATCTTTTGTCTGTTTGGAGGTCTTGTCAATCTATGAATACTTGACAATTTCGAAACTCCATTGACCAACACTCAATTTCATTATTGAAATTTTGAAGTAATGACGTTATTTAGTTTACTGTCATTACCTCATACTCAAGTCACTGTAACCAGTCTGTTGACAGAATTCAATGTAATGTGAAGGATATGATTGCTATAAATTTGTATACATGTATCTTTTACTATTTTCACACTAATCCTAAAGATAATTTTTACTGTTGTTTAGATTTACTGTGTATTGTTTTAAAACACACATATGTATGAACTTTAAAGCGTAATCATATAAAGTGAAAATATACTGGGTATTATTTTAAAACACACATATGTATGAACTTTAAAATGTAATCATATAAAGTGAAAAAACACATGAGAATACACATGTATATATAGACATACATATAGAGAGACTTTAAAGCGTAATCATAAAAGCGCCCCATAAAAACGAATGGTAAGATAAAGCTTGGATCAATGTAGAGCAATACAAAAAGAGCAATACAAAATTTGTGACAAGGACAACTGAATTCTCTTGTGACCCTGAGACAGGACCACCGTCTGCTGCAGTTTGCTACTTACCAAATATAAGAGCAACAAGAAACAGACCAGAAAGCTAACTTAATTATGCTACCTCCATATCCATAATCCTCTTCGTCTTCTCATCTTGTCGTTGGCAAAAGGTTGAACCACAACCTAAAGGGCCCCAACTGTCCCAGTCCCAAGGAGCTGCGTGGAGGATATAAATCAGGAGTCCATGGGCTTCCAGGATTGGGTGAAATCTTACGCAGTTACTCACTCCTAGATTGGGTAAGATCTTACACAGTTACCCACTCTTAGATTCGGTGAGATCTTACACAGTTAACCACACAAGTTGCCCCTACAAACCAGGCCTTTGGTCTGGCATCAGAAGAACGCCCACAATGTACGTGTTCCTGGATTCGAACTCATGACCTCTTGTTGGCAATACTCAACCCGAGTATCAACTGGACTATGCCATGGGGCTCTTCCTATTCTCATCTCAGACTACACACAACACCAAATTAAACACACACACACCCCCCAAGTCCAGAACAACACCATTAATCCCAGAACAACACCATTAATCATATCCAATGGGGGAATCTTGAGTGTTATTTGGAAATTGCAATACATACAGTTTTTCCAAGAAATATCAGGATCTGGAAGGCGCAGAAACCATTTATGAATGAGAGGATTCTGATGATAATTTAGAATTCACGAACAAATGAGTACACAGATACAGAGAAAACAAAATGAAAAGCTACACATGCTATCATGTCAAACTTATTAAATGTAATTTGCACTGAAAACCCGAAATTGTTTGTATAACGTAAAGTTTATGTCAATGCTGGAGCCTGGAGGTGTCAAAACAAACCAAAAAAAAGAGTAACAATGATCTGGGGACAAAGCACCAATAAAACGATTCTACTTGTCCTGAAGCATCATGCCACAAAATCTGTAAACCACCAATCCATCACCTTTTTCTTCCATTGAAGATTTGTAAAACACCATCCGAACCAGCAGCCACAAGAGTGCATTGAGCTTCTCCCATTTGCCTCCAGCACACGCTACTCACAAATCCAGGCTCCCCCCACGAACCACTCGCACTCGTATCTGCTGAACCAATTTGGAATTCCCGAACCCAAATGGGCTCGCCCCACCTCTTGTCATAGACAACTACTTGATTATTCTCCGAGCCACAGCTCAGCAGCCCACCCTCTGTCCACACGGATAAGCCCACGAATCTCCTACTGTTGACGTGCCCTTTGTACGTCCGTACGATTCGTTGATCATCTGTGCGCCACATCTTTAAACACCCGTCAACTGCGGATGTTACGACTGTGTTTCGATCAATAAATCTTACGTAGCTCACGGCTTTTTGATGGCCCTCCAGAACCAGCACCGGAACCGACATGTTCCTCAAGTCGTAGCCGTAGATTTTCCGATCAGCACATCCAACGGCTATGATTGATTCTCCAAATGGATTGAACTCCACGCAACACACTGGACTTCTGGATACGCTAGGCTGCACTGTAGCCAAGCAACTCTCTGCATCGCAACGGGTATCCCACATTTGCATGGTTCCATCATCCGACCCAGATGCGCCCAGAACCGGGTCCCGGTTCAAATAATCCATGCTCCATACCCGTCTTCCGCCATGTTCATCTCGCTCAAATATAGGGACTCTTTTTTCGAGATCATATTCCATTACTACCCCATCATAATCACCCGACCCTAGTACTTTTCCGCCCGACCCAGGTTTCCATTTTAGGCTACTAAGCTTCGCTGGGGTACAAATGTAAAATTCACACGCACTAGAATGGTCTAGAAAAGAAGTTGTTTGATCAGAATCGAAAAGAGATTGTTCTAATGGTAAAAGTGAATGAATGCTATAAATTCGTATTTTTCTAGCTATTCCGCCAGTGGCGAGAAGCCGATCAGAGGGATCGAATTCTAAAACTCCGACAGTATCAGAAACAACTCCAGTACTGCCGGAAGAAACTACAGTGGAGAGATTGAAATCCCATTCGAACTGGGCTTTTTCTTCTTCAGATTTATCTTCTTTTCCTTCTTCTGGTTGTGTTGATTCTGGGATATTTGAGTCTGGTGGGTTTTGGAGGTGGAAGTGTGAAGAGAAGTTTTTCATTTCCCATTTAAATGTTGAAAGGATTTGTTATTTGTAGTATGAGGGCATATATCCATTTGGAATAGAGGTGGAGGATGGAGCCATAGTGGAACTATATATTTGGAGTTTCTTGAGGTTTTTAACCAATCAAAAAAGCCTCTGACCTCACAAAGAATCTGCAAGAAAGTAATATTCTGAATCCGGATCTCAGTGTGTCCAGACTTGATGAATTTGATACAGTAGTAAACCAAGGGGGGTTTGGTTTGGGTTTCCAAAGTGTATGAGTTTGGAGGAATCAAAACTTATAAAATTTGTTTGTTTGAAGAAACAAGGGGTATGGATTTCGGTTTGATATCCAAGTGTTTGGTAATGGATATCGTTTTTTTGATATACTAGACTCTTGTCTATCAATATAGGGAATGGGAGTATGGCCGGTCAATGTTGCCGGTCCGCCGTCAGTCGGCTGGTCAAGTTTTTCCGGCCGCCCACATTCGATACCTATTTCAATTCTGATATGTTCGAAACACCGTTAATGTCTATCATACTTATTCCCACTTTAATATCAAACAACTATCACTTTTATGCCTAAACTCATATATTCCAAACTCATAACTTATCATATTCATTCCGATTCTAATTTCGATTCTGATACTTAAATGCGAACCAAACGACATCTAACTTCGTGTATTAGACTTTTAGATTAAAAGATCTTATTTATTATACACAATATCTCAAGCTCAAATTTGTTCTAGTTTAAGATGCAGACGAAAAGATTTTAACACTCATAGTCATTAAGAGACAAATCCTTATAATACAATTTACCACTCAATCACTCTCGAAAAAAGAATAATTCCTATAATGCAATCTACCACCAAATCAATAGGAAAAAAAATTCTTGATTACGGTTGTTATGACTCATGAGACAATAAAAAAATATATAACTAAATAAAAGGAAAAGGTCGACGAGACCCTCTCTTTTTTGCCACCAGCCTATTCCATTTTTAACGACTCTGCCATTTTGCATTTATTCTTTGTTTCTATATCTTCATTTGTTCCTTGCAAATGTCAAGTTTTATTGCTAACAATACTACTATAAATTATCATCGAAGTACATCTATTAATATATGAAAAATAAAAAATATATATATAGAATCATGAAGAGAAATGATTGATCACACATAGGAAAAAGTTGGTGCTATCCCTTTTTCTTTCTTTTTATCTTTACCCCCTTGTTTAAGAATGATTTTTATTCTCAAAGGTTCTTCACTAAAAATTCTGGTAATTGTTTTTTTTTAATCGATATGATGGTAACTTGGTTTGAAATATCTAAGGATAAGAAATAACATTGACTGTGGCTGTATGGCATATGAGAGCATGTAACTAGGTTATCCAAGTTACAATAAAACAATAAAAATAACAAAAGAAAAATAAACTAAATATACGATCAACATTTCCTGAATAGAAAGGACCCCTCAATTTATGAAAACCCCACCTGAAAAATAGCTAAAGCCACCTTTCGTATGCATGAAAGGAACGAACAAAATATTCCTTCTTTGCTAAATTATTCAATTCCTAATTTATATAATAAGAAAGAGTTAAGTAGTCATCTCATGTGGAAAGAACATTGTTGAAAGTGGCGGGGACTAATTGTGTCTTTAGCTGTTTCTTTGAAATAGGCGGGAAAGGAATATTTTTTTTTTTTAATGGGTTGCCCCGAGGTATCCTCCCAGCCGAAAGCCAGAAGACTAATCATCCGTCCCTGCGGTCAGCACACGAAGTGGTAGGGGACTGACCAAATGGTTTGCTCTATTCACATGAGCGGGGATCGAACCCCCAACCACATGCTTAAAGGACGAGGTGCTGAACCACCACGCCAACCATGTTGGTTGGGAAAGGAATATTTGAGGTAAGAATAAACGATCTCAGTTGATCTGAGTATCAAATTATCAAATCGATTAGTTTTAGATTTTTCTGAACTTGAGATTAAACATGATGTTTAAATGTTATTCGATTATAAATTCGGGTTCGAGCGTCTTTGAACTCAAATCGAACTGAGCAGTATTCGAGCTATTTAATCAAATATATATATATAGTTTTTTATTTTAAAAATTACATGTATAAGGTATAAACATACATTTTTAGCTTATTAAACTATCATTAGTTTTTTGCATAAAAATTTATCAACAATAAAATAATTATCCGTTAACATGTTTAATTTATTGTATATATCAAACAATATATTAATGTAACACCAAATCATACATAACTTTTATATATTTATAGGTTCGAACATGCTCATGAACTAACAAGTCGAGTATTAATATCTTCAAAATTGACTCATTATATTCAAGTCAAGCCAAATTTAACTCAAACTTTATCAAACCAAGCTAGTCGAGCAAAAATCTGAGTCAAACTCGATCGGCTCTTAAAGTGCTTGGTTCATTTGTATCCTTCGTAAGTCCCTTATTGGGATCTGCATTAGTGGCTTTATGAATTGAAAGTGCGGTGTCTAGCAGAATGTTTTCATGCTAACCCTTTGGTATTTATTTTCTGTAAGTACTTAAAAGAACCAACTGTTTTCATCTAACACTATTTCAAAACCAAAATAGACAGTTTGCCACTAGTCTAGTCTTACTTTAGCACAAAGCTTACAAAATAGGGTTTGAATAATAATAACAACAATCATGTCCAATATATCCTAACGATATTAAAAACTATTGATAGGGTATGCGTAGAGTTTGAATAATAAAAAACAATATAACCCGGGTCGCAGCAAGTAGGGGAAAAGGGAAATTGATGGATGAGTTTAGATCTCCTCACCCCAACTTTCCTCACCCCCTTTGTGGCCACGCGACACGTGGCCTGCCACGTGTCGCACGATCACGCGTCACCACACCCCTCTTGCGGTGAGGTGATCCTATCCCTTGGTGGATAAGTATGAGAGGAGCAAGTAGGGGGGGGGGAGGGAAATTGGTGGATGCAACTTTCTAAGGAAGGAAAGGTGATGGGGGCAAGATGGGGTTAGAATTTATTGATGCCCTTAAAATACAAGTGGAGCAGGAATAGAAGAAAAGGTGGTTGTTTGTGTGCCTCAATTTTAATACTCCAATGGAAGTGGTCACCCATCTCCTACGTGGACTTAGCCATGCCTTTTGTCCTCTCTATTCTCATTTTCATACTTTCCTTCTCTTTTTTTAGCACTTGAGATTTCTTTGATCTCACTTCTTATGACAAAAGTGCATGACAATTCAAACTTCATTATTATAGGTTGAATCTCAATCATTAAAGGTCTCTGGTAACTCCGGTTCTACAGGGTGTATAAAAATGTAAATTAAGTTTTCGAATTTTATTAGTAGAAGTTTGTCATAGCACAAGAACAGCACAAGGAGCCCATTAGTACTAAAGGAAAAACCGACGGGCTGGCCTATCAGCCTATCAGATCATTCCACGGACCAATAGTGCTCTTACAATATACAGCTAGCCTGAAGTAGATTCAAACGTTCTTACGTTCGCCAAGATTCGAACCCTGACTTTTCTTTCGAATATGTCCTCGACATCAAAACTATACAGAAACTGTTTCACGATGACTCATAATGAAAATTACGTCAACCTGAATTGATCAACTTCAACTCCAAAAATGAAGAATGCAAATCAGAATGACCAATCACATGACATGTATGTGATTGCAAGGGAAAAAATCATATATCTTCTTAATCGAGCAGACTGGATAATTCAGACATGATGAAATCTTCTTTATGTTTTGTGCCTTTAAGTTTTCTCTTTAATGTGTAATTAGATAGCTTTATGTTGTGTTATCTATGGAGACATAAAATGTCCTACACATAAGAAAGAATAACACATTGTAAAACTATCATTCAATTAATCATACCTAGTATATTCTAACAACATTAAAAGGTATCGTTAGGATATAGGGAAGGTGAGTGACAGACAAACAATACATCTATCTCAAGGGATAGAGAGTTTGATTCCAGTGAGACCTATGGCTCTATGTACCTGCATAAATGATACAATAATAAGAATATGATGTGTTAGTAAGTTAGTGAGGGAATTAAAAAAATACAAAATAGGAATCTGCTGATATTAAAATACTCATAATCGTGTATATGCGTGTATACACAAAAATGAAGATAAGATCTCACCCCCAGTTTAGACAACTTTTCTATCAATAAATTGTGCAAGTTTATATGATTTAATGGTTGGAAAAGTGACTGGCTTATTTAATTGATTGAGTGAAATAAATTTTTTTAAAAAAGTCTCCTTTTTAATAGCAACCAACTTTCAGCAACTGGTGGTTGAGGCTTGCAGATACTATCTGTATTGCAGTAGGGCATGGCAAGTGTGCAAAAATTAGCATTACGTGTTGAAAAGTGAGTTTCATTTCATCCTCTAAATATTAGCAAAATGTGTTGAAAAATGAGTTTCATTTTATTCTCTAAATCTTAGTGCAGAAGGTATTTATTCTACCGATATATGTCGAATCCAATTAATACATTAGAATATCGTGACTTGAACTTGAATCAATGTTTTCTATCTTTCTAAAATCATAAATCAATGTATCACAGAATATACTAAAATAATATTGTTTGCATATTTTTTTCGGCAACACCAGGGTTGGAGATGCTACAAGTGGTAAAGATGCGGCAATTAGCCAACTTGTGGACCGCTGGGCGACAACGATTATCTCCATCACCCGAAACGGGACCTGTTTATTGTACATTGAGTCTCACTGTTCCTTACATAGTTTTACGTCTTCGGTTCGTCCATCTTTTATTAAATATCACAACTTCTTATTATCACGTATCATACAAATCCAACTCTATCAACCTACCATAATTCAAAAACCGAATCACGTCATCTTTTTTCTGTCAGGAAAAGGAAGGACAATGGATAAATGTTACCGTCATCTTTATTACAAAAAAATAAAATAAGATTATATATATATATATATTATAGCGGGTCAATGCAAGTTGTATCTAAATTTTCTTGTTAAACTCGGACCCGTCTCGTCCTACTCTGAGCTTCCTAATTCAACATTTATATCTTCCACGTATTCAAATTCACCCATTGAGAAATTTGACACACTAGTACTTGAAAAACCTAGATCTAGGTTTGAGCAAGGATGAGATACAATTACCTAATTCTTCATAGTTTTAGATAGAGTTGATAAACATGTCACTTTATGTAAGTCTAGTATTAAATATGTCATTATGTTATGAGATACATTTTGATGCTATCTGGATTTATACATAGTCAAGCCTAGGGGGGCCGTTTATCATTCCAACTCTCACTTGAGTTTGCATGTTCATGGTATATTCGAGGTCTGTTATTGAGAATGACTTTTCACATATCAATCTATATTGTCATGTGAGAACGGTTATTGAAAACTATTTATTATAAAACAATATATAAATTTATATGAGAATAAAAAAGACTCCGATAGTATATTCTGATATGAGACCCTAACTGATTGGGGGGGGTACAATCATTTTTAAAGCAATTGCCACACCAGTGTACTCTGTGATGGCTACCTTAATAAATGACTAACATGAAGTGCCTGAGATAAGGATGGACAATCATCCTTCACAAATAAATTTTCTTTCTTTCACTCCACTTAAATGGTTAATAAATTTTAGACCCTTGATATCATACAAATTTCTATGATATAATAGTTTAAAAGCTGGTTAAATCATTGATGATGGATGCATATATTTTACATAAAGTAATTTTGTTTATTCTATGGTATGATTCAATCAGTTTTTTTATCATTAGATCCTACAAACTTTACATGATATAATAGTTCAAAAGTTAAATAAACAACTCAATTAGCTGAGATTTTTTTTTTTTTGACAAGTTTGGCTATCTGAATTTAAAAAATATATTTTTGACATTTTTTCTTTTTTTAAAGAAGGTAAGAGATGTCTACCATTTTCGGTTTTTGATATCTATGAAAATTTAATCTGAGAAAGTAGAGATAGGTTAGAGAAAATCTTCGAGTAACAACACTTAAATTTTACTCCTATATGTTAACTTGGTTTTTTTTGTGGGGGGGGGGGGGGGGGGGAAGCATATAATCATAACACAACCTTCTCTTTTCTTTTATCCCCAACCCCCCGGTCCGGTTTGTAGTCCATGCAACCTTACGGTGAGAGACTTGCGCCAATGATAGTTTACATGTCATCTGCCACAAGGATATAGCCAGATGGAAACAGATAAGGAGTAATCACCTTGAAATAGGAAAGTTGGGAGTTTGAATCTTCCGGAGGTATTTGTGGGGAATTCTATTGATTGGACTCCATAATGCTATATCCGTATATGTAACATGTCCTTTGTCTGAATCTATCAAGTTTCTGATTTACATTCCTACACTTTCTGTGAGATCGGGGCTGGCAGGGATCTTTACTAGTTGTTTACATGGCATCTAAAATATTTTCCACTGTATACTTGTAATTGTGAAGGTTTTATTTTATCCAAGTAGCAACTAGGAAGAAATAGATTTTATATTTTGAGAAAAGACCAAGTAACGATGTGATAATTTTACATTATATAAAAGATTGAAATATATTTCATTAGTAGAGAAATAACTAGCGATTTAAAATATTGTAGTAGTCCAGCATACCACTCAGGGATTTTCAATGCAAACTGAAAATTGGGATTGAGTCACCTCCTTTATAGACCACTCATAAATAGGATGTAAATTATGCCGTACATTAAGAGAATACAACCCGGAGATGCAATGCTGCAGTTGTTCTTTCTTTCTTTCTTTTTTAACACACATCATGCTTCTAGGTTTTCTTTTAAAACAAGTATACCCTCTGTGAGAAAATTTAACAAGTATTTCTTTCCTCTCAAAAATATTGTTTTAGTTTATATTTTAATTTGTTTCAAAAATATTATAACATTTATAATATAAATAGTGACCAAAATAATTTAACTTCTTTAAATTAGGTTCAAGTCACAATAAGCTAATTTTTGAAAAAGAAGGAGTATCATTTTTAGAGAAGCGCCAAGTATGATGTTAAGGCTATCATCTTCTTGAGGAAGAACCGCCACAGCATGAAAATGGCGATATGCCTTTCGAGAGACTGTATTGAATATATGGTATTGGAGAAACCAATTTATGCATGGCAGTATTGAGTAGTTACCATCACCGATTCAGATGTACAGAGAGACAGCTAGCGGATTATTGAAGCAATATTTTGTACATAAGCTTATCCGTAATGTCAAAATGGATCGTAGGATTAGTTCACATCTGCGTTGCTAGATAATGTTGATGTACATTTTTTTTTTGATTTATACCCGTAAATAAAGCTCTCTAATTTCCCAAAAAATAAGCTTCCAAATAGGATAAGCGTCACACAAAGCAATATTTCCTAGCTAATTACTATTCCCTCAATTTCTAATTGGTAGACATTTTTTATCTTTTGAGATCTTCCAAAAAATGATAATTTTTTAATTACATATAATATTTCAAATTTATCTTTAGTAATAATCAATAAAGACAACATATTAAATGCTAACTAACAATACAAAAAATGACAAAAATAATATTACATCATAGTTTTAGTGGTTAGACAACACATTAAATGATGTTCTTCTAAAATACTTGTTGGCAAAAGGTTGAACCCCAATCCAAAAGGCCTATACTGCCCCAACCCCAATAAGCTGCGTGGAGGATGTAAATCAGGAGTCTAGCGTCCTCCTACATTTAGTGAGATTTTACACAGTTGCCCACACAAGGTGCCCCCACAAACCAGGACTTTGGCATGGCAATAGAGAAACACCCACACTGTGCGTATCACTGAATTCGAACTCATGACTTCTTGTTGGCAATCCCCAACCTTAGTAACAACTGGACTATGTCCTGAAGGCGTTTTCCTAAAATACTATAGTTTCAAAAAGTATCTAAATTTAGGATGGGGAGAGTATTTCTCTGCAATGATGAATTAATTAAGTTAACTAATTAGTACTTTTCTTTTTCGATGAACTAACTAATTGTTAATTCTATATCACAAAGAAAGTAATAATCTAAGTCACATTTCAAGTGATTTGGTGCTCTGATTTTTTTCCTTTAAATGATCTTTTAGCTTTTTCTAAACAAGTAACTTTTTTTTTTTCAGCATGCATAAAGGAGTTTAACAAATAAGCATATTATTGATTTGTTTTATTAATGGTAGTGTTGGAAATAAAAGCCTGTCATGTTTTCATATTATAATAATTCAAGAGTAATGATGTAATTTACTTGGTCAAACTTACTTATCTGAGCTTTTAGCCTGGAAAAGAATAAATTACTCACTCCCAATCTATTTTTTTTAGCTTATAAACGCTTCAAGTGTTTATAAACAATTGATGGTTATTCTTTATCAAAAATGGCAAAATCCAAACAATATACACACATACATACATATACATATATATACACACACATACAATATATATACATATATATACAGACATGTGTGTGTATATACATACACATATGTATATATATACACATACACACACATGTATCCATACATATATATGTGTGTGTTTTCTTAGAAGAACTTGTTTTATGAGCAATTGGTAGTTATCTTTTACCAAAAAGGTTAGCGGGTGAGATCCAGGCAGGTAGAAAATAAGGCAGAAAATGAGGCCGTGAATTATAGCACGCCACATCGCCTTGTTATTGGTGAGAGAGAAAATTTATTTATTTTTAAACAAATCAATATGGCGATGTGGCGGGCTGTGATTCGCGGCCTCATTTGCTGCCTTATTTGATGCCTGCCTGGATCTCATCTGAAATGTTAGAAGCCAAAATATAGCCAAACAGCCTTGATTCCTAGTGCGGCAAATAAGGCGGGAAAGCAAACGCCTCTGGTGCAGGGCAGTTGAGTTCCTCTGTATTCCAACGGCAGCCATCGGAGAAGATGGGAAAGCAGAGGCAACAAGTTATTTCTCGTTTCTTCGCTCCCAAATCCAAACCTCAAGATTCCACTTCCACCGCCTATCCTCCTCCATCATCTTCATCATCATCTCCACCTCCCAAAATCTCCGCCACCGTCAATTTCTCTCCCGCCAAACGCCTTCGAACTTCTCAACTCATCGCCTCTTCTCCTCAAGCTAAACCCCTTAAAATCCCTAGATTTTCCCTTCCCGATTGCACTGATTCCGATACGCCTTATCAAGACGATCGAATTCCTCATGCCCGGCTGATTAAACCCTCCCAAAGCCCTAATCTTACGCCTCACACTCATAGCCCCATTCCTCCGCTACCTGATCCTTCTGTTCATGAAAGATTCCTAAAGAAACTTCTCGAACCCTCTCCGGAGTGTCTCGAACCCTCTAAACATTCTGCTTCTGCGAGCGCAAAGTACACTCCCTTGGAGCAGCAGGTGGTGGAGCTCAAGGCCAAGTATCCGGACGTTCTTTTGATGGTTGAGGTTGGGTATAGATTCCGGTTCTTTGGGGAGGATGCAGAGAATGCCGCGAGGGTGTTGGGTATTTATGCACATATGGATCATAATTTTTTGACTGCAAGTATACCAACTTTTCGTTTGAATGTCCATGTTAGGAGGCTAGTGAACGCGGGGTATAAAGTTGGGGTTGTGAAACAAACGGAAACGGCTGCGATTAAGGCTCACGGTTCGAATAAGTTAGGCCCATTTTGTCGTGGTTTGTCGGCGTTGTACACCAGGGCCACTTTGGAGGCTGCAGAGGATTTGGGAGGTGGAGAGGAGGCTTGTGGTTCATGTAATAATTATTTGGTATGCATTGCGGAAATGAGGATGGAAAATGCGGAAGGCTGTAGCGAAAGCGGGGTTGAAGTTAAGATAGGGTTTGTTGGGGTTGAAATTTCAAATGGCGATGTTGTTTATGGAGAGATTAGTGATAATTTTATGAGAGCTGGGTTGGAGGCTTTGCTTTTACATTTGTCTCCTGCTGAGTTGCTTCTAGGAAAGCCATTAACAAAGCAGACAGAGAAGGTAATTCACTAGAAGTTTTCCAGAAACCTGTAAATTTGCTTAACAATGAAGCTTGGTGGGCTCGCGTCTATTGAGAAATGAGAAGTTATGCATGGTCCTAGCTTACTGGTAATGGCGCGTGTTTGGACGCGTGGGGGCAAGATACCATGTTACTTGAAATGTAAACAGATGCCTTATGTTAGTTAGGAACAAGTGAGAATAAAATGGTTAGAGTCCTTCTGTGTATGATTCTATTAAAGTCTTCTTTTATCTATCATCATTTTATTGGATTTTGCTTGAATGGTGAAAAGTAAATACCTCATAATTTTTTTGTGAGAAAGGGAACAAACAGATTTACTCTAGCGTGCCTCTTTCAGATGGATATTCCATAGATTACCTGAAATCGGGTTAATTTGAGTGTGATTTTTCATTTGTTTAGTATTTCTTTTTCCGTCTCCAATGGTAATGATTGGATTTATATTTACATCAAGACTATAACATCTGTAGATGAAGGGTAGTTGTTGCTTTTTAGTGCTTCTAGTATTCTTATGGTGATAGATCGAAAGATAATCCTGTTTAAGAGTATATCTATATGCTAGGTCAATTTTAAGGTTGGCTATTAATTTTAATTTTTCTTTAAACATTTGTTACGTTAAAGATAAAGATCCTAAAGTAGCTACTTGTATGCAATGCTATGTTTATAGTTTCTGCATGCTTATGCTGGACCAGCTTCAAAAGTCCGTATTGAGCATTCCTCAAGAGATTGCTTTGCTGATGGAGGTGCACTTAGTGTTGTGATATCCCTGTTTGAGAACATGATTGAAGAAGATAAATTGGATGAGAGTAACAATCTGAAAGATGAGGACGCCAAAGCACGGTACCTTAGTAGCTCCATTATTGAGGTACACTACTTTTTGTTGATGGTGTAGGATAATTTATCCATCAGGCTTTGTGCCTGGCTTCCTTTCTATCATTGTTAATAATGATATCATGTTTTAGTTCTGTTTTTTAAGCATGTGAGATTCCTGGGGTACTTTTCCCCTCAATTCCAAGCACACTACATAATCGTTCTAATTTGTAGGGCATAACGGCAATGCCTGAGTTGGCAATTCAAGCTTTGATTTTAGCAATACACCATCTGAAACAATTTGGTTTTGAACGTATTCTCAGTCTAGGTGCTTCATTTCAGCCTTTCTATGCCAACATTGAGATGGCTTTGTCAGCCAACACTCTTCAACAATTAGAGGTAAAGTGTAATGACAATTGAATAAAGAATCTGTGTCAACTCATTTTCAATTTTTCTTTTTCTCTTACATTTGAATAACTTTTGGTGTAGTGCCACTGCCCAACTTGTGTTTGATACAGTATTAAGGCTAGAAATACAATTCTTTGAAGTATTTCTTCATCAAGTGCTTATGTTAAGAATAGCAAATGAAATCGGGGTCTGGTCTCCAATGTCCCTCTTCTTGCTGTGTAGGTTCTGAAGAATAATTTTGATGGATCTGAGTGTGGTTCCTTACTGCAATGTATGAATCATACTCTTACTGCATCTGGTTCACGACTTCTCAGGCATTGGGTATGCAATCTGCTTACATTTCCTGTAAATCTCTTTTCAAAAAAATTCCGTAAGTGACTTGGGCCATCAATTAAATGGAGCCTCTACAATTAGGAACAGATAATTCAGTTTCTTAATTTTACAGGTAACTCATCCTTTATGTGATAGAAACACGATACATGGTCGTCTGGATGCAGTCTCTGAGATAATTGAATCCATGGGTTCCTCTGTGCATGCTCATGATTCTGACATTGATCAGGAAAGATCTGATTTGACTATCTTGCAGCCTGAGATTCATCAAATACTTTCTTCAGTTCTGACCAGTTTAGGGAGATCACCAGACGTTCAACGTGGCATTAGCAGAATATATCACCGAACAGCTACAGCATCTGAGGTAATAAACTAGATTCACAGTCATTGCTTTTGCTCAGATTAAATAGCAATATTTGTGTTCCTTGGTGTGCAATCAATTATAGCCTTGTTGTACATCCAAGGTGTTTGTAGATGTCATTTTTATCTGCTTTCTCAAACCTATGCTGCCTTGAATGAAGGTGTCAAGGCAACTTCAATGGAATCCCTAATATAATGCCCTTGTTCTCCTCATTTGTTCATTTAAGAGTAAGCTAACTCTTGCTATTTATTAGTCCTTTTGTATATATTGTTTCATTATTTCTATCTCTCTTTCTTTGGTGGACTTATTGGGTGGAGAAGGCAGAATCTTAAAAATTTATTCTACGCCTCCAGCATTAATGGCTTAAAGCTAGTTTGTGTTATCCGCTGCTTATAATTGGTTGAGCCACATTTTCTTGAGTTATAATTTATCTATCACACTTTTGCTGGACTATGTCAAATGAATTCTTCTTGTGATGTTACAGTTTATTTCGGTCATTCAAGCAATTTTGCTTTCTGGAAAGCAACTTCAGCAACTTATTGAGAAAGAGGACTCGGGTGTAAATATGCACTCAAGACAAGGGCGCTCTTCGCTTTTGAGGAAGTTGATACAGACTGCATGCTCATCCAGTGTCATTAGTGCTGGGGCAAAGCTTTTATCTGTTTTGAACAAAGAAGCTGCTGATCGAAAAGATCTTCATAACTTGTTCATTATATCGGAAGAAAAATTTCCAGAGGTTCCAAATTAAAATCTTTTACCAAAAACCTTCTGTATTTTGTGGTGGCACCATTTATAATATGTGATGTCTGTGAACAATTTGTTTACCTCAGGTTGCTGCAGCAAAGACTGCAGTCCAGTTGGCTAAGGACAAATTGGAATTGCTAATTAGTATTTACCGTAAACAACTTCGAGTCAGCCATTTGGAGTTTATGAGTGTGTCCAGTATCACACATTTGATTGAGGTATTGGACTAGCAACGCTCCCCCCCTCCCCCTCCCCACCACCTCCGCCACTCCACCCCTCCAATAACAAGAAAAAGAAATCCCTTCCCACAATTCTATCAAAATCAAGTAATTTAGTTTTGCCTGTAACCGAAGCTAGTCTTTCATATGCATGTATGCTTGATTCTGATTCTTCTCTATGCTTTTAGATTCTTTGATCTCATTGTTCTCTGCTACTTTTTAGGTATCTTTTTTGCTTGTAATCTAGATCCTAGCATTTTGATTTTTTTTCCTCAAGCAAAAGAGTTTTCATATGGTACATATTGCTATTATTACTGCTATATATATATGTTTATATCATATGTATTTTTCTGCTATGTATTTTAAGTCGATGTTCAATTCCATGGACTTGTTAATTGCTATAGCTTGTTAAATTTGCTAAACTCTTAAATGTTCTGGTTACTGCTGCACTGCAAAAATGACAAAAGTAGCAGTTTACCATATAAACAAGCTGACATTTCCAGTTCTGTATCAGAGGACAATGTTTACGATGTCACATTGTAGCTTATTTAGTAACACCGTCATGCTACTTTCAGTTGCCGGTAGATATGAAGGTGCCTTCGAACTGGATCAAGGTAAATAGTACCAAAAAAACTATCCGATATCATCCACCAGAAGTATTAATTGCATTAGACCAACTGTCCTTGGCAAATGAAGAACTTACTCTTGCATGCCGAGCCTCTTGGGACAGATTTTTAAAGGACTTTGGTGGATACTATGCTGAATTTTATGCTGCAGTACAAGCTTTGTCAGCCCTGGATTGCCTTCAATCACTTGCTACTCTTTCCAAAAATAAGGTTTCCAAGTGGGATTTTTGAGTTCACCCCCACCCCCATTTCAAGTACTGATGCTAATGACTGTTAGGATTTTCATGAATATCAGAATTACGTCCGTCCAGAGTTCATAAGTGATGAAGAACCAGTTCAGATGCAGATAACTGCTGGTCGTCACCCAGTATGTTTCTTTACTCTTTAATTCTTTGTTGCTGATGTTAGGTTCTCTTTGTTTCAACTGTATTTTACTTCTAAACATGGCCATGTCGTTTATTGTGGTCTCAATCGTTTGCTTCTTGATATCGGCGTGCCTTGTAAATGACTGGAATTGCAAATATCAAAAATCTAAGACCTGAAGAGGAAAAAGAAAATTTTTGGTGCCTTAATGCTAACATAGGAAGAGAATTGCACTGTCTGACAGAAATTTAAAATGAGGCTTTCCAGCTCAGTAGTTGATGGATTTCTATGACATATTTTCCAGTTCAAAATTATTCAAAAGGTGGAAAATGCGAGAAGATTGAGCTAAGTGGTTGTTGAGATAAGCAGTACATATGTTAGATGGCTTCTACCTTTTAACTTGTTGACTTATCATGAAGGATAAATTTTCCAAGAATAATGCTCAAGTTATTTTCAGTACGGGGAAATGAGGACTTTGCTCTGTACTGCCCTCAAATAGTTGCATTATCCTATGGTTAGGTGAGAGCACTGTCTCTGTATGCCTTTCCGTTAGCTTTAGACTTTATGTTCTTTATAAGAAGTATTGGCTATTGCTACTTGTTTCCTGTTTCTTCTTCTTTGTATTCTTCACGTGGCACTTACGCTCATATTGATATAATTGAGTTACGTAGATGTTTTAACTGGTTTGATGAGTTCTTGACTGTCCATCTTTTATCCTGAACTATTTAATTGTAATGCGATTACTTACTATCTAATTACTGAAGTTCATTATTCCAGGTCATGGAGATGATGTTACATGATAACTTTGTTCCAAATGATACTTATCTGCATGCTGAAAGAGAGTCCTGTCAAATTGTTACTGGCCCAAACATGGGTGGAAAGAGCTGTTATATTCGGCAAGTTGCGCTCATAACTATCATGGCTCAGGTTACATTTATTCCTTAAAGCGTCTTAGAGAAAATATAAGTTAATGGGTATTCCGTAAAATTTTCGTTATTCATATATCAATAATCCATCAGAATTATCTCATTCCTTCCCCAGTGGCTCACCCTTGTATTCTCTTCTAATCATAGTCAGTTCTTCTGTTACCTCAACATTAATCAGATTCACAAATTTGTAGCATAGATACACATCCAAAAATGTATTGCCTACACATCCAGTTTTGTTTGTTTACATGCAGGATGCAAATTATCTTGGTTATGTGTAAGGCATGTCGAATAGATTCTACCTTTTGACTATCAACTTTTGTCTTTTTGGTTTTACTTTTGCTTTTATTTTTTGATAGTAGATATTCAAAGATTGGTTCGTCCACTGTCCAATATCAGTGTAATGTTCATTTTGAAGTTGGACTTGGGATCTCCTGAGATGAAGTTTCCAACTTCATCTTATGATCTGCTTTCCTAGTGGGACTACTTAATTGATGCGTTCTTTGGTGTTTCCAGATTGGTTCCTATGTTCCAGCATCTTCTGCTAAATTACATGTAGTGGACAGCGTGTACACGAGAATGGGGGCTTCTGATAGTATCCAGCAAGGAAGAAGCACTTTTTTGGAGGAATTGGGCGAGGCATCTCAAATACTACATAATTGCACATCTCGGTCACTGGTCATTATTGATGAGCTTGGGAGGGGTACAAGTACTCATGATGGTGTAGCAATCGCATATGCTACATTGCAGTATCTGCTAGAGCACAAAAGATGTATGGTCCTCTTTGTCACCCACTACCCTGAGATAGTTGGTATCAGGAAGGAATTTCCCAGATCCGTAGGAGCATATCACGTCTCATATCTTGTTTCACAGAAGGATGGTCAATTGTCTTCAAATTCTAACTTGGAAGTGGATCAAAAGCACGACAATATCACCTATCTTTACAAACTTGTGCCTGGTATTGCTGAAAGGAGCTTTGCTTTTAAGGTGGCTCAGCTTGCACAGGTTTGATTCCAAAACCTTTTCTCTATACATGTATGTGTGGTTGTAAAGCTGTAATGCTGATGGTCATGCTGTTACTTTGGTCTTGTCTTTTTTTGTTGTTTGTATATGATTAAATAGAAGGTTGAATCGGTTTTGTGTGCACATAGTTGCATGTCCAATGATTTGAAGGTTAACTATTCACTGATTTGTGCTGTAGCTTCCATTACCATGCATTGATAGGGCTATTGTGATGGCATCGAAGTTGGAAGCAGCAGTATCGAACAGGAAATTAATTGGCAATGTTGGAGGCTTGAGCGGATTCTCTAATGCTTGCAGAGAGTTCTTCTCAAACTTAAGCTTCACGATCTTGGGAAAAAGCGATGCTGCAGAAGGACTCCAGCGTTTGCAGCTTGCCAAAAGGCTAGCAATGGAACTGGTGGACAGGTATAGACAATTTCCTCCTTTTCAATCTCTACAATTTGTCAGCGATGTCAGAGATGCTGAGGTATGCTTGCATTTTTCAAGGATGACGGTGTTGTTACAATGAAACCATTTGCATAAGAATCGATTGATACATCATACGCTGGGGTCTTTTTCCTACACCTTAACTGTCATCCTCAGCCATTTTGTTGATTTTCTTACCCTTTTGAAAACATTGCAAATCAATTTTTAGTGTGCATTCTTATTTCTTTAGCATCTGTCGCCCATCTAAATGTTCAATTGATCTGGTTTGATTGATGACCACAATCAGTTTGTTCGTGCTTTTGTTTCTTTATACAATTTCTTCATATGCAGGGGTCTTCATGTTCTTCTAGTACCAACAATATTTGTCATGAATGTTCAAAATTGTTGTCTCTGCTGTTTTGTACTTTCAATGGTCATCAATTGAGCTATCGTTATCTAATTCAACTGGGCTACCTCTTTATTCACTGTGGGCCATCTTTTCTGGTCCAGCTAAATACAGATCCTGAGCTGGAATCCTCAGCGTACCTTGCAGCAGACTTGCAGAAATGATCTTAGGGTTGGTGACAAGATGGAATTGGCACTTCTGTGAATATTCTTGTTCCTCTTAAGGACAAGAGGACATGTACAACAGAAAGATGAAGTAGCTAGGTGAATTGCGACAGAGTACTGGGTTGTGTACAGTGGAACAGACAATTGCAGGCCTCCGTCCAGCTAGCAATGTTTAGTTGATTTCATCTGCGAAGTCATGATCGCATAAAGGAAGAGCAACATATGTCGTTTCTTTCCTATATTCTTTTGTTTTGTAAAAAAAAAAGGGGGAGGGGGGGATTTGGGACATGGGATGAAGGGGTTTGAGATTCTGAGCCTTTTTTAATAGTATTGAGGTGTCCACGGAGTGGGAGAGTAGCAGGGAAAAAGGAACATAATATTATGGCAATAGATACAAGGGTGTGGTTACATGCACTTCTTTTTGAGAGGGTCATCTCTAACTTTAGCTATGAACGATCTTAGGTCTCTTGCTCTCCTTGCATGATCCGGCGAGAGTTCATTTTCTGACTCATTCAGCTCGACTATGTCAATGTGCAGCACGTCAACTCATTGGCTTTTTGAAACTCTACGAACACATACTGTTGGTGAAGGCCTAACCAAATCAATTACCTCAGCTTCGGGCAAACATAAAGAAGAAAAATTGCTATCTAAAAAATGAGTTTCCGACTGTGATGTAGCTACAGGCAGTTCTTCCCATGAGACCTCAAAGTAATCCCTACTTTTCTTTGCTTAAGGATGCTGGAGATCGGACACGTCGCTGGCATCTGTACCAAGATAAACGGTGGAGGTAAAGACAACAAAACCCTCAAACTTAACCTCACCTGGTTCCCATGACAAATATAAACAGCCATTGGATTTCAACATTCCGCATTAATTGAGGGCTATATATAGTTGTCTTACGATCTTGAATAAAATTTATAAGCAATATTGCAATAACCCCCTTCTTGAGTATACTTTAAAATCAATCATGCCCAGTGTACAATAGCCTACTATTATAGAAGACAAAGGAAATTCCCAGCTTTTAAAGTATTTCGATGAAAAAGTCCCCGCCCAATACTGTAATTCTCCCGACAACCAGCTGTCCATGAGCAATAAAAAACAATAATAATATATGTTATATCAGATACCAATTTATCAAAAAGGAAATAAGAGAAGTGACATAATCATTACGTGTAAAGTGTTATGGATAACATATTATATTACCAATACCAGCTATATCTATCTTAGTTCCTGCTGACCAAGTGAAAAAGCAGTCAACCGATTTGGTTGGATAAATCAGCTCGGAAAGCCATCTCATCTTTGAATGCGTGACGTTGACACAATTATATAATAAAAACACATACTTAATATATTCTAACGTCCAATATATCCCAACCATAGCAAAAATTACCGATATGGTCTGGAGAGAGTGAAAGTCAGACAAACAATACCATAGCCAAAATTATCGATATGGTCTGGAGAGAGTGAAAGTCAGACAAACAATAGAGTTTGCTTCCAGTAAGACTCCGGATTCTATATATAGCTGTATAGATGACACAATTATAATATTAACTAAAAGATGATCGAATAATTATGTCAGAAGTAATGGATAGGAGAAAGAATGGGTTTTCTGCCGGTCTTCCCCTTATTTTTTCTTGGTGGCATTCGCACAAAGCTTATGTGATATTATATATGTTTGTATGATGCAGTTTCAATCACATAATTTAATTTTTCTTAACATTTTAAGAATTTCCTCCAAAGATGAATCAAATTGACCAACAGAATACACGACTTATTTCGAAAGATTAATGCATGAAATTGAAAAAATACATGAAGGTCAAACAGAACAAAGTGGATGGCAGAAGACTAGTAGATGTTTGGACAAATTAAAATAAATGAAACGGGGCCCTAAAATCCAAAGAACTAAAGATTTTTCTTTCAATTCTGACTAAATGAACCGTAAATCAAACCACTTAACTGCATGCAAAAAGAAATCAGATTGAACTTTCGCTCAGCAAGTCAATTAAATCAAGTTTCTTCAGCTTTGAGAATCCTTTCAAACCTCTAGACTTTGCAAGAGCTCTCAACTCAGCTAGTTTCATTCCAGTCAAGTTGCTATTCCGGCCAGCAGTCAGATGTGACAATTTGGCATTATCATCCTCATGAATTTCATCCTCCAATATATCATCAACTGTACTGTCTGAGATAGTGCAGGCAAATTCAGTTGTAGTCTCATGTTCCACCTCAAGTTCAGATGTTAAAGTTCTCTGATCTCCTTCTGTCTTTGAAACAGAACCAATGGACTTGTTGTTGGAGTAAATAGGCGACCCCCAGCCTGGGGGGACAGGAGACCTACGCCGAAAGTTTGATCTTGGGCGACTAATAATCGGAGAAATATTCTCTTGCTTCTCTTGTATCACACTACCGTTTGGCACAAAAATGCTTGTGTTCTTATCAGAAATCGAGCTGTTTTCCTCCGACTGGTCTAGTACAAAGTCACTGGTGCTGTCACTTTCATTGGTTCTCTTTTCCTGCTGAACGGAATGTTTCCTTAGAAGCTTCAGAAGAGAACTCACATCCTCAGTCTCTTTCTCATTCTTTTGCAACTTATCAACCTTTTTCTCTACCTTTTTCGCTGCTCTTTCCTGCAGCTGCGCCTGCACCTTTCTGAATAGTTCCACTATCTCCTTTTCCTTTGGACCTGGAATTGCAGTGGCCTGAAACTTAGAGGAGCCAAATGAAGCACTCAATGACTCATTTTTGGAAGATAATACATCAGATTCTTCAACATTCTCATAATTGCCTCTTTCTTCACCTTGCTTCTTCCTGCTTCTTGAAAACTTATTTGGCCTAGAGAAATCTGGGTTTCTCCTGTGACTACTGGTACTTGAACAAAAAATTGCTGTTCTGTAATTGGGGCCTCGGAAATACAACTTTGCCTTTTGAGTGTGCTCGCAATTAGACAGTGAAACAGAGACAGATATGCCAGAAACTCCAGAGTTGGAGAGATTTATACCATCAGTAGTTCTAATACCTACATTCAACAGAAGATGTAAACGGATATCATCTCATTCTAGTGTAATTTAAAAAAAATATGAAGTAAATTTGAATTACTAGGGATTGGTACAGTAAGCTAATGGGATCACTTATTACACATGTTTCTGAGAAAAGCCCGATAAGAAAAACCCAGAAGCACCAGAGAGCGATAGAGGGAGCAAAAGAATAGATTATATTTGGTATAAATGAACAAAGCTATGCAGTAGGCATCTTACACCAAATCATCAAGCTAAAACAACTATTACTCTGTTAACCATCTTGAGGAAATACAAACATGGATAATAATAAGCATCTAAGGAAAGCATTGAAGGGACTGGAATTCAGATGTTTTAACCAAGCACTAAATAAAATTCCTTTCATGCCATATGCAAAAATCTGCGAATGGTAAGAGGACGACACTCTGTAACGACTTTGCCTAAAACGAGCATCCTCTGTCATTGATCTGAACTCGATGTCGATAAACCTACCATAAAAAGGACATGGGCTAGAGGGAGATGTTTCTGCCCGCTGGACATTACTATACAGGGCAATTTAGGAGTCTCACATGGCGATGCTATAACGCCCCTTTCCGGCGCTCGAAGCAAATTTAAAGATGTCATGGTATAATGGACCTAAAAACCAATTCCTGGGTTAATTATTGCTTGATAAGAAAGGACAAAACCTAAAAAGTCAACCTTATTTAGCTCTAAACCTTGAGCTATGTTCTGGGTTGCAGCACACGTTTTCTAGAGCAGAAAAAATCTCACTTAACCCTTCTCTTTAGTCAGTTCTAATTTCAAGTACTACTAGGTCAGTGCCACTAAGCTTCTTAAGATAAATGAAAAACCTCGTATTCACCCAACTTAGTGATTGAGCCTGAGCAGCAATATGAAGCACAATGTTTCACAAAGCAAATGGGGTTCTTATCACAGGCATTTCATCAAGCATTTAGCAAGCCATCAAGAAGAAGACAGAAGTAATTTCCTCATGCTCAAATCCTCGAGCACATGAGCATAGATTATGATAATATGTTGATCCAAAGATTCTTACGCAAGAAGTGATACAAGGGGATTTTACCTTGATACGGTTGGGAGCCAAAATGGATAGCTCGAGACATGGTTTCCAGGTATAGAAAATTCGATCTTCAAGTCTACTGAGTTTTTCCGGGATCGCGTGGGACGCCGGCGTCCCTAACAGATCTGTGGTAATAAGAAATACTAAGGTCTTGAGCCTTCTTACGCTGACTGTAATTGCACAGTGCTGGCTGTTAATTGTATAGGTTGGTTTACCAAAAGGTTCACTCCTCACTGCCTCCTAAGTCCTACCCCCAAGCGGGATAGAATCCTCCTACCGCAATGGTGCGGTGACGCGTGACTGCGCGACACGTGGCAGCAAGGAGGGGTGGTGAGACTAAATGAACACCACCCCTCTTTGCTGCCACGTGTCACGCGGTCACAAAGGTCACAAAGGGAATGAGGAAAGTTGGGGTGAGGAGATCCAACCCCAAGCATATAGCTTTGTAACTAGGATGAAATTCTCGAGCAAAACGTCAAATTCTAAGGCCTAACCCTTCAAATTTATAGAGTTTGTGAATGATGTAAATCACATATATTTTTAGATTGTTAAGACGTTACCAGTTAAATCACACGAAGAATTTCTTATAAACTGTATCTATAACTTAACATCCAATTAGATCAGATTTAAAGTTTTAGTCATCTGACACATAACAATATTGTTGCTAAACTACGTTTGTACTGGTTTAAACTTTCACCTTTCTGAACCAATATTTCAACTCAAATACAAACTGAGTTATGTCCTGTTAAAGTTTGATTTCTTTAACCGAACATCATGATCGATGCAGGGGGGACCCAGATTCAAACCAATGGTTATAACAAGATTTCTAGCAAGATCTCAAGTTTCACCCTGCATTATGTTAAATATAATTATCTTTACATATCTCTTTCTTTAATGAGATATGGCTATGAGGACATTTAATCGTTTCTATAAAAAAAAATATTGTCATAGTTTGAATTGATTTTAATTCTAAACTATAGTCAATTCAAACTTAAACTGGTATAGAAAAATATGAATATTATACTATTTGGGATTTGTTATTGACTAGTAAAATATACATAAAATTGAAGTAACTAATACATCTGTACAGGTTCAGATAAAATTAAAAAAATATAATTGCACCAAATAATATAACTTATTATTAGTTAATCTATACTCCTTACCTATTTCATTTTGTCATATCTATGCATAGAACATATACTACCAATCCATTTGAGATAAGCTTTGACGTCCCATATTTTGCGGGACCTGGAGGAGGACCGCCACCTTGATTTCAAGGTTACTTACTCATCATAATCCTTACCTAGTATATCCCAACGACATCAAAAACTATTACTAGGGTCTGAAGAAGGTAAGTAGTAGGCAAACAATACCTCTGTTCCAAGGGATAAAGAGTGTGCTTCCAGTGAGACCCCGGCTCTATATATATATTCCAAGGCTACGTGTACTTCAAAATTCAAAAGAAAAAATCGAATGCCTTAAAAATTAAGAAAATGATATGTAATTTTTTCTGGAAGCTGCTATATGTAACAAATTGAAATACATATAAAATACATAAATTATGTGTGCGTATTAAAGGTAGTTATTCAGTCATTTTTATGCTTTTTATATATATATATATGTATGTATATATATAGGTATATATATATACGTGCAAAATCTGTTAAAATTGATGCAGTGAAAGTTCAAAAACGTGAAGACAAGAATGAGACTGGGGGTTGAAGGTGAAAGGAATATTGTCGAACAGTTTGGGAAAGACAGCAAGTATGTTGCACTTGAGCTCCAGGCAGTGTAGTGTTGAAATGAAGATGAACAAGGGAGTTGGTTAAACTGAAGTCAGCCAATCAGAGCTTCGGAATTCACAAGACCCACGTGAAGATGGGTGGTGCTGCGTAGTACAGTGGATGGAGGAAGAAGGTGCAGTTGCAACGAAGACGCGCCAAAATGTTTAAATGTACAAAATGACAAGAAAGTCTTTTTAGTTAGAATAATGTACAGTGTAGTGAAAGGATATTTTTGTAATTTGCGATTAGTTAGTTACTTTTCCCTTTGTATATAAATGGGTCAAGGCAGCAGAATAAACCCAAGAAGTCATTCTGGTTTTCTTCCCTTTCATTTGCTTTCGCTCTCTGCTTTGCTTTTGCTCTTGTTTTTTCGTTTGCATCACAACCTTGAGCTTTCTCTGATTCATTAGAAGCAGAAGCTGGTTGAAATTTGACATGGTATCAGAGCAATACCGTTAATCCTTTGAAGTTGAGCGATTTGATTCAATCACGTCTGTCCAAACGATTGTATTCGTTATGGCCTCTACATCTGGAAATGCTGCACCCGTTGATCCATTTGAGGATCCATTGTATGTTCATCCAAGTGATAGTCCATCACTTGTGATTGCTCAACCGCTCCTTGATTCGTATAATTACCACGCATGAAGCAGGACGATTAGACGTGCGTTGGAGTCCAAGAACAAGTTAGGACTCGTGGATGGTACAGTGAAGAAGCCAGATGAAGGTGATCGCAAGTACTCCGCACGGACGAAGGCCAACAATATGGTGGTGTCATAGATCATTAATTCAGTGAATCCATCGATTGCGCAAAGCGTCATGTGGATAGATGACGCAAAGGACATATAGAAGGACCTACGACTCAGGTATGGCAATATTGACGTGTTTAGATTGTCTAATCTGCAAGAAAATTTTTACAATATTAAGCAAGAAGGATTGTCTGTGACGGAATGTTATACCAAGTTGAAGATAATATGGGAAGAATTAACTGTGCTGAAATCTGTTCCATCGTGTGAATGTGGAAGATGCGCATGTAATATTTCTGGTCAGGTTACAAAATTTGTTGAGAATGACTTTGTTATCAAGTTTCTCAAAGGTTTGTCAGAAGAATTTGAAGCAGTTAAGTCTCAAATACTTTTAATGAGTCCTTTGCCCGATGTGAATTCAGTATTTGCCTTGGCTGTTAAATTCGAAAGAAAGGTGACTTGTGGTAGTCAGACTGGCTTTAATAACAATCAAAATGCTGTGTTAAATGTTGGAACATCACGTTTGGGGGGAATCCTCAGGGTAGCTTTAATTCAAAATCTCAAAGAACATCACATAATTCAGGAGGTTTCAAGCAACGTGGTGGCTTCGGTGGTGGTAAAAAGGGAGGAGTTAATCCTCAGAGGTATGGGACGGATAATAACAAACGACCTATATGTACTCATTGTGGATTTACAGGTCATGTCGTAGAGAAATGTTATAAGCTACATGGATATCCCCCGGGTTATAAGCAAAAGGTCAGGTTAATTGTGTGGATTATGGAGATGGTTGTGAAAGCCAGACTGAGGTGGAGCATTCCAACACTGATGGTAAGGGACAACATATATCAAATGTGATGACTTCTCCAATGTTAACATTGGATCAATATAACCAGTTGGTGAGTAAGTTGCAGGATCACCAGATGAATGGACAGAAGGAGCGGTCTGTCTTTATGAGTGTTGAAGACAGGGAGCATGATGTAATGTCTGCTCAGCAGCAGGGCACCAACGGTAAGCTAGCAGGTAATATATCAAGTAAGTGCGTTAATGTGTGGGTTTTAGATTCAGCTGCCACTGACCACATTTCTTGTTCCCTACGCATGTTTGATTCCTATCAGTCTGTCTCAAATCTTAAAGTCAAATTGCCCGATGGAAGTTGTGTAAACGTGACTCACACTGGCACTGTTTCGATATCTCCTTTCCTGGTCCTAAATGATGTCTTCTACATACCTTCCTTTTCATTTAATCTTATTTCTCTTAGCAAATTAACTAGTGCCAGTGGGATCAATGTTTTCTTTTATGATGATTGATGTGTTCTGTATGAACAGAAGAACATGATGATGATTTGTTCAGCTAGAGCCAACCAAGGATTGTACAAGCTGGTCATTGCAAAAAGGTCACATCCGCTTGCCATAACCAGCATACCTTCGCCTCTTATCAGTTCCCTTTCCTCAAATCATCATAATGCTGAAGTTCTGAGATGCTCAATATGTCATTTCAGGTTAGGACATATGTCTCATTCAAGGATCAAGGATGTGTGTAAACTAGATCCTACTGTGTTTTGTTCGAAGTTTCCTGTACCATGTAATACGTGCCCTTTGGCTAAACAGAGGAGGAATCCATTGCTTGTTTCTTTGACCTCTACCTCGTCTGTTTTCTCTTTGGTTCATGTAGACATTTGGGGTCCTTATAATACCCCCACTATGTTCAATGAGCGTTTTTTCCTTACTATTGTGAATGATCATAGTAGATTTTGTTGGATATTTTTGATGAAACACAAGTCTGAAACAAAATCCATTCTGCAAAACTTTTGTACATATACTGCAGTGCAGTTTGACACCAATATCAAAGTCATTCGATCAGATAATGGATTAGAGTTCAAGATGCCATTGTTTTATGCATCTAAGGGAATAATACATCAGACATCATGCATATACACCCCACAACATAATGGTTTAGTTGAGAGAAAGCAACAACATATCCTATGCGTTGCACGGGCACTCAAAATTCATGCTAATATGCCCACTAGATATTGGGGATTCTGTGTTATGCACGCAGTGTACTTGATAAACCTCAGCCCTTCACCAACTATAGACCACAAAACTCCATATGAACTCCTATACTGTAAAGCCCCAAATTACCACATCCTAAGAGTGTTTGGATGTCAAGCCTTTGCATTAGACAACAGTCCTCACAAAGCCAAATTTTCAGCCAGGTCAAAACGTTGTGTGTTCTTGGGCATGTCAACCACAACTAAGGGATATGTTTTGCAAGATCTTGAATCCAAAGCTATACTCATTTCCAGGGACATTCAGTTTCAAGAAAATACTTTTCCCTTCAATAATGCCTCGAATTCTATGTCCTCTCAGCCACTTGTTGAAACTTCCATACCATGTCATGACTCAGCTTTGTCTCAGACGCAGTGTCCATACACCTATGATCTCAGTCCCATACCAGCCTCACACCCTCTCAACTCTCCAAATGCAACTGATAATACACCAATACCACCATGTGAGTCATCATATCCCTGTCCTGGTCAACCCCCTGAGCAGTTCCAGTCCTCACCACTATATCCTTTGCAATCCCAACCTGCATCCACTACTGAGTGTTGTGTACCCATATCATCAGATTCAAGATCCATACGGACAAGAAAAGCTCCAGCATATTTGCAAGATTATTATTGTAATCAGTATCATTCTCTAACTGATCATCACACATCTCCACATCACTTATCTAACAGCTATTCTTTGGACTCTTTGGCACCTAGGTATAAAACTTATGTATTAAACACAAGCTTGCATACAGAACCTTCTTCTTATTTGGAGGCAGCCATTTCCTCAGCATGGCAGGAGGCAATGCATACGGAGATTGCAGCGCTGGAGGCTAATCAGATGTGGGACATGGTTCCTTTGCCGGCTGGCAAGCACCCGATTGGTTGTAGATGAGTGTACAAAGTCAAATACAAACCTGATGGGAGTGTGGAGAGGTACAAAGCAAGGCTAGTAGCAAAGGGATATACTCAGCAGTATGGTGTGGATTATCAGGAGACCTTTTCTCCTGTAGCAAAGATGACAACCGCCAGAGTTGTCCTAGCCTTAGCAGCCAGCAAAGGTTGGTTGTTACATCAACTAGACGTTAATAATGCGTTCCTTCACGGGGATTTGTGTGAGGAATTTACATGACACCCTTTCCAAGAATCCAATTATCTGGTCCTAATTTGGTGTGTAGGCTAAGGAAGTCCTTATACGGGCTTAAGCAAGCTAGTCGGTAGTGGAACTCAAAGCTTACAAATTTTCTGTTGGCGTCAAGATTTGTACAGTCAAAGACTGATTATACTTTGTTTCAGAAGGTTACTCCTGCTTACAGGTTGATCTTGTTGGTGTATGTTGATGATATAGTGTTGGCTTGCTCTGACATTGCCCCCATTCAACAGATCAAATCACAGCTTAATGCGCAGTTTAGAACCAAAGATTTAGGGGACCTACGATACTTCCTTGGGATAGAAGTAGCTCGGTCCCAGGGGGTTGTTGATCAATCAACGGAAATACACCCTTGAACTTCTTGAAAATACAGGTTTCCTCGATGCTAAACCTGCTAAGAGTCCAATGGAGATGAATGTGAAGTTGCTGCACAATGACTCTAAACTGTCAACAGAGGTATTCAAGTATAGGAGCATGGTTGGTAAATTGATATACTTAACTATCACGAGGCCCGACATACCTTTCGCCATACAGCAACTAAGCCAGTTCCTAGATTGTCCTACTTGTAATCATTTCAAAGCTACTCACAGATTACTAAGGTATCTGAAGGGAAGTGTGGGACAAGGCTTGTTGTTTCCATTTGGTGCAGAATTGAGGCTTAAAGCCTTTGTGGATTCAGATTGGGGCGGTTGTTCAGAAACCAAAAGGTCCATAACTGGATTCTGTGTGTTTCTTGGTGGTGGCTTGGTTTCGTGGAAGGCAAAGAAACAGAATACTGTCTCTAAGTCTTCGGCAGAAGCGGAGTACAGGGCAATGGCCAGTTTGGCGTGTGAAGTGCAGTGGTTAATGTATTTAACCAAGGATTTGAGATTGATTGGTCAGGAGCCTGTAGAGGTATTTTGTGACAGCAAAAGCGCAATACACATAGCTGAGAACCCTGTATTTCATGAGAGGATGAAGCATATTGAAATAGACTGTCACATAATTCGGGATAAAGTGCAGGAAGGGAAGATTAAGTTGATGTATGTGAGGACGGATTTACTGTTGGCTGATGTTTTTACAAAAGCACTAGATGCTAAGAGATTAATGGAGTTGACTAAGACATTTGATGTTTATAACATCTACTCCAAGCTTGGCTTGAGGGGGGTGTCAAAATTAATGCAGTGAAAGTTCAAGAACCTGAAGACAAGAATGAGACTGGGGGTTGAAAGTGAAAGGAATATTGTCGAACATTTTGGGAAAGACAGCAAGTATGTTGCACTTGAGCTCCAGACAATGTAGTGTTGAAGTGAAGATGAACAAGGAAGTTGGTTAAACTGAAGTCAGCCAATTAGCGCTTCGGAATTCACAAGACCCATGTGAAGATGGGTGGTGCTGCGCAGTACGGTGGATGGAGGAAGAAGGTGCAGTTGCAACGAAGACGCGCCAAAATGTTTAAATGTACAAAATGACAAGAAAGTCCTTTTAGTTAGAATAATGTACAGTGTAGTGAAAGGATATTTTTGTAATTTGCGATTAGTTAGTTACTTTTCTCTTTGTATATAAACGGGTCAAGGCAACAGAATAAACCCAAGAAGTCATTCTGGTTTTCTTCCCTTTCATTTGCTTTCGCTCTCTGCTTTGCTTTTGCTCTTGTTTTTTCGTTTGCATCACAACCTTGAGCTTTCTCTGATTCATTAGAATCAGAAGCAGAAGCTCGTTGAAATTTGACAAAAACATTTATGTAAAAATGATATGTCATTTTTATGCTTTATATATATATACGTGCAAAATCATGAAACCTTCTTTTCCCTTTTTCTTTTACTTTTATTTTCTTTTTAATTTTTTCTGAAAGAATGAAGGATTCATGAAATTAAATTTAGCGTGTTGAATTAACAGATAAGATGATTGATTTGTAACGAAGCATTACTTCGAACCATAAAAACAGTATTTTAAATAAAATAATATGCAGACGATCAGACACTGCGAGCCCATTTAACGGGAAACAAGAATTATGAAATTGAAACCTTCAAAAAGCGTTGGGTAGAAAAGGGGGTCCGTCGTCTCAGAGCAGTAATCTCTCTTTATGTAACAGAAGAACATCTGACGCCAAATCCAGACAGCTGAAGAAATGGACAAATTCGACAAGCTGAAAATCGCTTCATCCTCACTGGGAGAACGATTGAAAACGGGCGGCGCCCAGATGAGTAGAATTGTGAGCTCCAAAATGAAGGAAATTCTCCAAGCCCCAACACCTGAGTCCAAGATGGTCGACGAAGCCACCTTGGAAACAGTGGAGGAACCCAATTGGGGTCTTAATCTCCGGATTTGCTCCATGATTAGCAGCGAGCAAATCAACGGCACCGAGGTTGTGAAAGCTATTAAGAAGAAATTGTTGGGTAAGAGCCCTGTAAGCCAGCGTTTGAGCCTCGACTTGTTGGAGGCTTGTACTTCTAATTGCGAGAAGGTTTTCTCTGAGGTGGCTTCTGAGAAGGTGCTTGATGACATGATGAAGATGATTGATGATCCTAAAACGGACCACGAGAATCGATTGAAAGCTATGCAGCTTATTAGGGCTTGGGGAGAATCTGAGGAGCTCATGTATTTGCCCGTCTTTCATCAAACTTACTTGGTTAGTTTTCTCTATTCAAGATGGTTGCACTAAGTCCAAAAATTTATCTGCTGTTTGTTGGAACTTGGAAGTGGGAGGGTGGAAACATATCAAAATCCAAGCCACGTAATGGGCAAACTATAGGAATAGGGGGATTTTTTTTTTCTTTTTCTAATTTTGCTAATGTTTTTTTAGTACTTCTCTTCTCTCGCATCCATACTGGATTGTCTGTCCAAATTCAGGTATCAAATTGTCGGTATTGTCAACGGTATTATCAAATTTTGCTTATACAATTATTCCCATCGAAGAGGAGAGGAGAAAAACCATTTCTGTTCGGAGACAGGGATACTCGGAATTTTGAACAATGGAGCAATTAACTCAGATCTCCTATTGCGTTCTATACCTCCTAGCCCACCAATCCACTTGAGCCCATCTCACAGTTTGAACAGATTTCTTAAGCTATTCCTCTTCAGTATGCATGTTGAAGACTGACTGAAAACATTGAAATCCAAATGAATTCATTCCAAGTGAAGTCTGACCAATAATTCCTCATTACTATTATCAATAAGCCTTTGAATTCTGCGCCTAACCTCTTAGTCCATTCACACCATTTCCATTTCCCGTTAGTTAACACATCAGATACCTTTGCATCCACACTAATACCCGACACTGTCCTCACTTGTGCACTTTATTTATAATATCGCTTCCAACTGTCATGCTAGAAGGAAGTACAGTTGCAATTTCTTAATTTTATCTTCGATCTCTTCATAACCAAAAATAGGTTAGTTAAACGTCTCTTATCAATTGAAGATTTTAGGGGGGTGTGCTGATTGTAGATAATATTCTAGACGAAGAGGTAGTGATGAATTTGCTAGCATTCTCATCCTATTTGAGCTTAGCTCACATGAGATGTTCCCTTTTCATCCTTTTTCTTTTCGATATTAAGCACCCATATCGACTTTGTCGACTGTTTTGAGCCCAGATATGAGTAGGCGTGTCGGAGAGCTGTAAGCTTTTTAGCTATATACATCCTAATTAGCTTAAGCTTTTTAGGTATGCAATTCCATGCTAGGAAAGACAGGCGTTTAGTTGAATTTTGAAGGTCTCTCTTGATTATTGTATTCCGCTGTTTTTCTTTTCAGTTTGTTTCGAGTGCGTTTGTTTAGATTCTTATTTACTTTCCTTCCTCTGAAATTGTATGGGGAAAACTGATCAGTAATTAGATGGTTAAATTCTCTCTTATCTGGGTTATTTGGGAGCAAAATGCGCACAATTTATTGCTCTAAATTTTTTTCAGATGAATATGTATACTATTATGTCTATATATATTGCACATACCTAGTTTTTGTGCAAATCTGAAATCTTGTGGGAATTACCAAGATCGTTATTGAGGTAACCGTATGATGCTGAAGCAAAGACATCCTTCTTCGACTGTTGTTCTTTTTGTGTGTGTCTGAAGGGCCGGCGATTACAGGAGTCTTAGGTTCTAAGAATCTAAATGCTTTGAGCTTGATAAGTGTAAACAACTTGTATGAGGAGCCAAAATAACCACCGAGTCTTTTTTTTTTTAAAATAATTATCCACCACCGAGTCATAACAGCAGAGCTCCAGTTTTAAATGGCATGATATGGAACACATGGTTGTTTCTCCTGCCAGTATGTCTTTCAGCAATCTTACATCTCTGCAGCCTCCGTTAAATGATTATTTGGAACTTGTTGAGGACAATAATGGCTATGGTGAGTCCTGAGCCTTGTGCATGTATTGTATATAGCATGCTCAATGTATATGCTACTTCTTTTGCAGAATCTGAAAACAAAGCATGTCCTTCAGGGAACGCAGGACAATGACATGCCAGCTATGCCGTACCCATTGGAGTCATATCTAGATCAAGGTCGATTATCACCACCTGAAAGTTATCCTACGCCAGAAATGGACTTGCACAACATAGAGAATGCAAATTTCGTGAATTACAACAACCTATCAGGTGAAGACAGGAGGGAGTTTTTGGTGGAAACTCGTAACAGTCTTGATGTTCTCTCCAGTATATTAAACTCTGATGGTGAACCAAAATCAATCAAGGTTACGCCAAAACTTAATTTTCTGTTCGCTTTGCTGCTGCATCTATTTCTACTCACTCTAATGTTGTTTTGCCTCTATTGAAATCCTTGCTGCTTCTACTTTAACGTGTTCTCTGTCAATGCAGGATTGTAACTCGTATCCATTTTTTTTATTTTGGCTATTTTCTCATTTTAATATAATGATGTTCTCCAGAGATAGGAGCATGTTCATAGCTGATTTAGGGACATCAGAATGTTGAACAATCAATTAAACTTCTGATGTTTGCAGAGTGAGCTGATACAAAACCTGTTGGACAAGTGCAGACATTCTCTGCCTATTGTTCAAAGAATTATAGAAACCACAGCTGATGATGAGGGGACGCTCTTTGAGTGTCTGAGTCTCCATGATGATCTTCAGCAGATGATTTCACGGTGTCTGGAAATGGAAACTGCTATTGATTCAGAAGCAAGAGTTTCAAAACAGTCTGCTGTTGGTGTAACACAACCTGCTGATCCTGATGCTAAAGGAGGCGATTCTTTACAAGTGCAGAATCAGAATACGCCTGAAAATGCGGGCTTCACAAATTCACCGTCTGATGAATCTGATTCCAAGGAACCCAAGTCCATGCTTCATATTGAAAACCAGTCTACCAGTCGCACAACTAAGGGGTCTCCTCTTGAGAAAGAGAGTTCAGGAGCAAAAGATGCCTGACTTGAGATTTTACTAAAAAGGCCCGTGTGCAATGTTACTTTAAAAGTCCACGTACGTGGGCTGAATTTGGCTATCAGAATCAATGAAGTTTAGGTTGATACCCGGAGGAATCTGTCTTTGTACATTGAAAGAAGTTTAATAATCTGTTCCTTGTTTCTGGGCTCCCTCTTTCCTCTGTGTAGAAAAGATGTTACTGTTATTGTGGTCTTGTGACAACTTTCGGTAGTAGGTGCGAATGATGTTAATTTTGGTGTATAAATTGGTAGAAGGAATTGCTGTTCTTGGATCTTACTGATAGTTGGACAGACCCACGTTGGTTTGCCAACTTTTTCCCGCCTAGTTATCTTTTCCCTTCTAGTCTTTATGTGAATGAAACATGAGACACATAATGTTGGTGGAATTCGAACATGCACATTTTACAGATTTAAGGTTGGTGGAATCCGAACATGAGACTTGCACATGTTACATATTTCAAGGTTTACTGTAGCAGATTGGCTAAGCAGAAGCGGCATCCACTTGTAAATTTCTTGGGGAAAGCTTAGGGATTCCAGAAATTGACATTGTTCAACCTTTTTTATTTCCCCCCCCCCCATTTTATTCATTTATTTGTGAGTTGGAACAAAGATACATCCTCCGAACTGCAAAAAGCTGTAGAAAAAAACAAACCGAATTCGAACAACTTGTCTTGGACTTCTTGATTCCTCTTCAAAAGCCATATAGTCTGGTAGTGTTCTTGTTCTCCAACTTTTTTTTATCCATAAAGCAAAATGCCTAAATAAATTGGATACAATTCTTGTATTGTAAAATAGCTATTGATGACACAGTTTGATGCAATTTTTATTATGGATCATTGAGAAATAACTTCTGTATTTCTAACATATAGATATGGTTGTATATATCCGACCTGTTTATATTATGTCATAGAAGGAAATCTCCTACGAATGCGCTTAGGCAGATTTATTAAAGGAATGAACAAGGATGGCTATCAAATTATCCAAAGTGCGCGTTACAATTTTGACATATAATTGGGCTTCTATTGTTATTTGTCCTTTCCAGGGAAATAGTTTCGGAACCTTTTTTATTCTTAAGAAATATAGTGCATCCGGAAAGAAAACCACGTAGACATTGCTGCTCTTGCCATTGGTTCATAGTTTTTGAAAGGAGAGGACATTCCTGTAAGTTTATGCTGCACCAATAGCAACAACATTATCCTATTGCGTTTTCGTCTATGACGAAGCATGAGAGATGGGATGTACACAATTATAACCATGTTTGACTGGTGGCCGTGAATATGATGATGTCTCTTACTGTGCGAGTGATTATGCTGATATATTTGAAAGCAGATAAGTGGGGGCGAAAATGGGTAAATATTGGCGATTAGTGTTTCTTGGTGGCTGATAATCGCCGGATATAAGCAAAGTACTAGGAGCAAATATGCAAGTTAATTATAAAGTTTTTTTGTCCTAAATGAATAAATAATAACCTTTCTGTATTATGACTTATCGGCAAATTTCTCGAATTTTGAAGTCGTACCAATTATAAGATCAGTTTTATAATACTTTTTCCGACAGCTTGATCGCATTTCTTTAATTAGCTAGGGGACGTGAGCTACGGACGATGCTAGTCATGAGTTACATAGATGCTCATTTAGGGACAAATGAAAACGCTTTGCCGGATATATATATATATACATACATATATATATATATATCCGACAAAGCGTTTTCATTTGTCCCTAAATGAGCATCTATGTAACTCATGAATATATATATATATATATATATATATATACATACATACATATACATACATACATATATATCCGACAAAGCGTTTTCATTTGTCCCTAAATGAGCATCTATGTAACTCATGAATATATATATATATATATACACACACACACACACACACATAGGGGGAACTTGAACATCTCATATATATATATATATGTGTGTGTGTGTGTGTATATATATATATATATATATGAGATGTTCAAGTTCCCCCTATCTGGGTTAGTTTATATATATATGTATATATATATATATGTATATGTATGAGATGTTCAAGATCCCCCTATCTGGGTTAGTTTATGATGATGTCGGATTATATCACTAAGTATAAAGTTGGATGTGGTGCGTTAGAACTCCGTCAATTGTCTTTATTGGGCGAGCTGCTGACCTGCACAAAGGAAGAGGATCAGAGGACCTGGGATCTATGGCCCCGGGTAATACACTCCGACGGTCAAGTCAGTTAAGGCCATTTTAGGAGAGATTTGTATATTGGTGAAGGTTTTTGCAATAAAGGTTTTATGGTAAACCTGTAGTTTCACAGTGGGGAAGATGACCGGCTGCTGTGAGTTGTTCAAGGTAAATTTGTTGTAGCATATGATTGCTTGTCCTTCTCTCTCCTGCTGCTCTGCCCTTTTATATGGCGGCTTGGGCCAATGCATGGGCAGAGCCCGGAAATCGTGACAGGCAAGAAGGTTACTCGGATGATTCCTGCTCTTGCATGCTCGCCACGTAACTCGGTGTTGAGCTGAGTAGGCTAGCTTAGGACACCTGGCTGGGAGTTTCACCTAGTAGATTTACCCTGGGTGAACTCCTAGAACCGAGATGAAGTCTTCTAGAGGCACTCAGAAGTACCCGAGATGGCTTGAAAGTGTAGGGTCAGCTTGTCGAGATGAAAGGGGGCTGACCTCAAGGTATTGGTGGGCCCTTCGGGATGTTCGCGACTGACGTCACAAAGGTGGTCCGGACCCCGTAGTCAGGTCGGACCTGGGGCCGTGCATAACTCTCAGGCCGAGATGCGACCCTTAGGCTTATAGGAAGCTCTTAGACCCAGAGGTGCTTTTTAACCCCGATGGACGCTGAGTCCGTGTGACCGAGATGACAGTGGGGCCCTGTGGTCGAGATGAAACCTCTAACTTTGGGGGGCACGGGGGCCCTATGGCCGAGATGGCGAAAGGGCCCCAGTGGCCGAGATCGACTGTTTGTCCGCATGTGAACTAGTTAACTTTTGGGCCGACCCGCCATACTTGGTTACTTTGTTGCCTTACTTCAGCGTTGACCGTCATTGACTAACGGGGGATTTTTTGACTCATCAGTTTAAGTATTGTATTGATGAGTTGATGTAAGTATGAGTCATTGATTATGAATTATTATGGCAGTGGTTAGTTGATAGATTCATCATAATTACAGGAAAATTTTGAGAAACAGCGTTTTGGGTTCTACATTCCAGGTGTTATACTTAAGGTTATATAGTTGCATATCACCATCGGAGGAGGCAACGAGAATGACCTTCAATTTGTGGCAACGTGTACACACACGTGTTTATACACACACACATAGATGATTGTTACACATCAATTCTTCTTTTTGCTACCCAATGATTCGCGAAGAAACGGATCAATGCTTGTATTAACTTTGTAACAAAAAATGTACATCGGGCATAACTAAGCTATTTACGTAACACTAGACATAACTTGCTAATCGATCCCATGCTAGTCTGAAATTTCGGAATCGCTCAAAAATACGCTGTATCGTGGTATACACTTCAGGTCTTTCAAAATCTTCTTCAAACAAGTGCTTGTTTCTCAAACTCCAGATTGTCGCCACAGTTTCCGAAAAATGTACGCCCAATGATATTTATTAGATTCGCTAGATTCACATTTTAATTTATTTGACACATGATGATGTATTTTTCAATCATGTTCATATATTTGTAGTTATCCGTGTTGTTTAAAGTAAGGTTAACCGGTCATGAGTTGTTTTTCATGGCAAACTTTATTAAGATTTAGTTAATTTTATTTTACATTTTCGATCATCTATATTTGTCTTAAGTTGATATTTTTGTGCAACTGAATATTATACTATCCTCAGTTGGCGGAACATAGTTGTTTCAAAATGTTATTCATTTAAGAAAAATCTTATTAAATTATATTTAATTCTACACTTGTCATGATAAACGACCAATAACTGCAACGTATTGATAATAATCAACTCATAAAATTTAAAATTGGGATATTAGTAATGATAAAAAAGTGAATTAAGTTTTCTTAAGTTAGACCAACAAACTATGACAAGTAGAATGTATAAGATATATTATATTTTGTATATAAATATCATTTTAGAAGAGTTCTTTATTTCAAGAAATGGTAAGGGTCAAAATATATATTTTTGGCCATGGCCAAACCTTTCCCATTGATGCTTCTCTAAGGGCCCATATTGGCAGCATCAAAGAAAATTAGAAAAAGTTGAGCGGGTCTAAACACGTAACGATATAAGTCGATCTGAATATTAAATTATCGAGATAAATATTTTTAAATATTTTAACTTAAATTTGAATATAATGTTTAAATGCTATTAATTTTAACATCTTCGAATCCAAGTCAAATTTGAACAATATCTATTCGAACACAAATAAATATAGTTCTTTGTTTTAAAAATTGTATATATCAGTTAAAAACACTGTAGCTGGTTATTTAATCGTTATTATTAATTTTACATGAAAACTTATTATCATTAAAATATTTGTTAGTTAACAGGTTTAATTTATTATATGTATACAAAAATATAATAATACACTATTATATTATAAGTTCGAATATATTTACAAACTAATTGAATCAAAAATTAATATGTTTAAAATTGATTCATTAAATAATTAAATTGAACCAAATTCAATTTCGAAATTTGTCAAACCAAAATTACCCAGTCAAAACTTTATAATAAATTTAGTCGTTTATAAATAGCTTGGCGGAGGAAACAGAAATTGATCATATGCCCATTCACTCTTCTCCCTTGGGGCTTTTGTCAAGCTGAGATTCTTGGCTCAGCTTCCATGCTTTTATTCTCTGCTGGCGGGACTCTCACCTGCCGGATCCTAGAAAACGATAGAGCGAAAGCCTGCCGATCAGCATAGCTTTCTGGAGGATTCTGAGTCTGAGTCTGGAGAAGCAAGTTTGAGGAGTTGCATTCCCAAGAGGAAACCCAAGAAATGGGAAGCAAGATTTTCAAGAAAGAAATGTTGCAGTCTCCAAGATATCGTTTGAGGAGTTGCGTTCCCAAGAGGAAACCCAATAAATGGGAAGCAAGTTTTTCAAGAAAGAAATGTTGCATTCTCCAAGAAATCGTTTGAGGAGTTGCATCCCCAAGAGGAAACCCAACAAATGCGAAGCAAGTTTCCAAGAAAGAAGTTTTGCATGATTCTATATATGAGCCAAGAGAAAATGGTCGGATCAAAAAAAAAAATCTCAAGGGAATTACTCTCTGGGGTGTCCCTTTGTTACCCAGTAAGGGACACGTGGGCACGGATATTATCCTGTTAAAGCTATTGGAAGCAAGTGATTATAATGTGTCGGAGTCATTCAAAACGCTTCGGAAGACGATGAGATGGAGGATAGAATTCAAAGTAAACAAGGTTCTCAATGAAAAGTTTAGCCCAGAGATTGAATCTATGCGGTACACGAGTGTGACGGACAAAGGCCAGCATTTGCGTTACCATTTATTTAAGGAATTTAAGTATCAGGATTTGAGAAGCAAGTATTTACGGGCTGATGGAAAATTGGGGAGTTCTTGAGGTGGAGGATTCAGTGTATTGCGAAAAAACGGCAGCTGGCTGATGGTCAATTGGAGACATATCACAGAATGTGAGTTTATATAGTGTCTTTTTCCTCTTTTGATTGGTAAATTCAAGCGTAGACCATATCGCGTTCCAGGCAATTTGTATTATCTACTTTTTTTTGTAAAAGTCTGGACTGCAAAGCCCGCGGGTGTCTTATAAGTAATCCTTTTTAGGAATACGGTGGCCATTAAAAGTTTTCTTTTTTAAAGCTGCTTTTATCTTGGCCAACACATATATGATCCGATGTATAAAGGTAGTTACATTGTTTGTATGGACTGTTTAACTTCAACGATAATTTGTTTGTTCAGGTGGGCTCATAAACAAGTACAATGAACAAAATATGTGCATGCACTTGTGAGTGAATGATGGTGCTAGCAGCGATCAATGCACAATGGGAAAGAAAATTCAATCAGTCAATTTATGGATGAACAATTTTCGTACTAGATCAAGCACTCATTATAATCCACACCATAATCTTTGATGCATAGTGAGGATGAAAACAAGGTACAATTGTCTTAGAAATCTACTCTTTTTACTAGAAAGAAGTGATTTGTTCTGCTAATGCAAATCGTCGTGGCTCAAGTTATGCATGCTATTATTTTTGGTCTGATAACTTGTAGTCTTTCAAGTAATGGTTTATGCTCTTATACTGATTCAATTGTTTTGTCTTATCGCCACCTTCAGCTAGCCCATTGTTGGACCCCTTCCTATATATGGGGAAGCATCAAACCGCAGGTACGGTTATTTGTCTTTTATAGAGCAAAAAACTCTATGTTCAATTATAAACCCCATTATTAAGGTTTCTGAATTTAAAATTCCAGAGTTCTTTTACATTGACTTGACTTTTTTTCTTGTGCCATCTCTATATGCTTTCTAAGATTCAATGTCAAACAGATTAATTAGTTGCTTTTCTTGTTCCTATTAAAATTTCATATTCTGTGGCGCAAGTGACCACAACTTATGTGTCAATACTGTAATATCTGCTGACTTTTGGTAGGAAGAATGTATGATTTGGTTCCGAAGGATTCCATGGAGCACGACATAAGAAGATAGACAAACTCAAGAAATAAAGCCAGCTTTTATCTTTGGTTTCGATGTTTTCTTCCATTGTATTCGGGAAACTATCTCCTTTTGATGCCACTGACTTCATGGTCTTTAGTGCAGGCTATAAAGTTTGCATTCAAATGCAATTCAAGATTTATCTGTGAGCATATGTACACAGGTGGGCTGAAGAAGTAGAATGTATATTCTTCATGTTTATTTAGATCATATGTACACAGGTGGGGACGATCCTAAAAATTAGGAATTTACACCTCTGTAGCTGTAGCGAGGGATTAATAGTTCCATAAAGAGAATTGGGTGATTGTTATCAGTTGAAGAAAGTAGAAGACTGTTAAGTGGTAAGTTTAGAAACAGATTTCTTAAATTGCAGGAATTGAATTCTAGTAGTATTTTAGTTAATTAGAGCTATTAATTATGATTGAGTGTTTGATTTTGGTCTAAGTCTATCTCTAAGTCTTGAGGAGAGAGTCTTGAATTTTTTTGTTTTAATAAATTTATTTATGCGGATGTAACTCAAATTGTAAGGAGGAAAAGCTTAAAAAAAAGAGGAGTGGGGTGGAGGGGGAATATATGCCATTTTTCAGTACAAAGTCAATTCTTTTTCGGACATGACATGTATAGTTTATCGAAGGAAAACCAGCGGTTATATTTATCAAAAATAATTTATGTCCCCTTCCTCCGGTCCGATTCAAATTACTCTCCCTCATGAACGTGTTGGTAGATTATTAGGTTTTAATTTTTATTTTTGTTTTTATTTTTATTTTTTTAAGCAAGTAGATTAGTAGTTAGTTAGAAATATGTTTGGGTTTTAATTTTAAACTACATAAATTATTATTTTTTTGGTTTTAATTTTTATTTTTGTTTTTTTTGAAGCAAGTAGATTAGTTAGAAATGTGTTTGGGTTTTTAATTTTAAACTACCTAACTTATCTTTTTTTGGATACTACTTCGTCTTTTATGTTTAAATTATTATTCTAATGTGGATGATTTTATTTAGAACATAGAGAGGGCAACTTAATGAGTGTGTGAGGCTTCAGAAATACTTCTTGAAAATTTCAGCATGGTGCATGAGGTTTCACAATTAATTCTTGATTCTTGAAAATTTTTTACAGACAAGAAACAGTATTTTGACACTGAAGACCCGTCTGTAAATAAACTGTAATAACGCGTGGTCCAGCGGCAACTATTTAATTATCCATGGCCAACCTCTCACGTCATCCAAAGAAGAGAAGGTAAAAAAACCTCTCTCATTGTCGTCGCCTTCTTCCAAAGAAGAGAAGGTAAAATCTATCTCTTATTGTCATCGCCTTCTTTCCCTCTCCGTTTCCTAGTCTTTCTTCTTCCTTTGATTATGTCTCCACGAATCCTGTCTACGATGAATTTGCTGCAATTTCTTTCACTTTTAGGGATTGTTTTCAGAGTGAACCGTAGCATCAACGGAGAGTCGTTGACATGTTTGACGGTGTACAAGGAAGGTGGTGCGCCGGCAGTTTTCCATTTCTCAGATTGCGCCCTCAAATTATGTTCCGGCCAATTGTCCTCGAAGAGTCCATCGGCCAGATGTCAAGCAGCCATGCACCAAGGTCGCCGCAAGACTCAAGAAGATCGCAGTCTCTGTGCTCGTTTTCAGAGTGAACCGTAGCATCAACGGAGAGTCGTTGACATGTTTGACGGTGTACAAGGAAGGTGGTGCGCCGGCAGTTTTCCATTTCTCAGATTGCGCCCTCAAATTATGTTCCGGCCAATTGTCCTCGAAGAGTCCATCGGCCAGATGTCAAGCGGCCATGCACCAAGGTCGCCGCAAGACTCAAGAAGATCGCAGTCTCTGTGCTCTTGACATCCGTGTCCCGTTTTCCGGTGACTATACACATCTGATTCTCTACAAATTGTTTTTAAGGTTTCTTTGGCTCTGATGCCAAAAAGTTCAGACATACAAGGCTACAGTTTCTTTCTTGTTTCTGTCGCTGAATTCGGCGGCAGCAGAATTGAAGGATAAAAAATAAAGTGCTCGATAGTGTGTCGGAATGCAAATTTTTTAGATGTTAATGTTAAGGATTTTTCTTTAAAAAGAATTCAGAAATTTTCTTAATATTTTTTTTTCCAGGTCCCGCGGGAATAAAAATGGTGAAAGTTGGTCTGACCGGGGTTTTCGATGGTCACAATGGTGCTCGGGCTAGTGGGATGGCTTCGAATCTACTCTTGGATTATTTTTCTCTGTATACGTATCTTCTTCTTGATATAATTTTCTTGATTTTATCTAGGAATTTTTTTACCGAAGTTGCCTATGGGGGAGATCATGGTCAATTCTTTCAGGAACCAAAGTGGGAAGGCTGGGATGGGTATCCTATTAATTTGTGGAGGTCTCTCTATTTTCGTTCTATATACATCAATATTTAGTTTTTTTTTTCTTTCTTAAACTGCCCTGCTTTGTGAACTTTCTTTTTTTTTTTGTATGTGATTCTTCTTTGTTCTGCCTTGCCCTATCCTAGTACTTGTTCGTATAGTCTTCTGTTTGTCGGCGTATATGAAAGGACATGGATTTCATGACCATTGGAGAATCTCATTTGCAGTTAAATAAAGTGGACTTCTAGATTTTCTATTATCAGTCTTATTATATGAAGAAACAGAGACAAATGATGCACTAATATACAACTGCATGGAACTCTTTGTTGGTCAAAGATGGCTCAGACCTGTTCCTTCATCCTAACAACATAAAGTCCAGATGAAAAATTAATTTGTCAAACTTTCTACTACTGGAAACAATTGTTAACGTGATAGTGTTGTGGTCTCAGAATTGGTGATCACCTATCTTCTTCATATGGACAGATGAACATCTATTTTATCAAATTTTGTACTAAAAACAGTTGCTCTGCAATATTATTGATTTTTCTGGTCTCAAGAGTTGGCGATGATCTACCTACTTTAAAATTGTTAAGCTCAAATATATGGATAAAGAAAATAAGGAGAAGTAAATTGTCACCTTCTTTCTTGATTTCAGGGTTCATTTGCTCCAGTTCCTTGGACATGTTCTGAAGAGTACTTTTCCAATCAAATCAAGAACAGGGATCCTCTTGAGATAGGGTAAGTTGCCAGTTTACATATTTTTGGCGTTAGAAGATAAATTCGTCAATAAGTAGATATTTGTTTGTTGGTCTCACGAAGTTCTTTTTTATTTTCTTTTTTTTGAAGGAGGATTAATTTTTTGCATTCAATTCCAGAGTTTTCCCAACATATGGGCATTGCGATTAGTGCGAGAGCTATTGCGATGGGATCCTGTAAGTTTACTCTCTAAAACCATTGAAGGAGGATTCATGGTTTTCAATATTTACGCTTCCCTAGGGTTGATTGAGGCAGATACTTGGGAAATCCTTAGACCAATTTATTACTATTAGTTTTCTCTTATTTTGCCAATTCTTATGTTTTCAGCTCAATGCTTTTTAAGCCAATTGACGTACAGGAGGATCGGTTAACTGTTGATGATGCTTTGCAGCATCCTTATTTTTCACAACCCTATCAAGCAGTGCAAACATAAAGAGCTAATGGAATATGATCATAACCAGCCGTGTTCAGGTGGTGAGCTGGAGGTACTTCTTTGGCTTTGGGTTTGACATGGCACTATTTCTTCTTTTCCTCTTTCTATGATAAGAAGCATAATATTCGCACCATCTGGATTCTCTCTCTTTTTCTTCAAGAAAAAAGAATCATAAAAGGCAGGATTAGTCTCTTGCTCTGTTCTTTGGATAGGCTCATCAATGATTTCTTAATAGATAGAAACAGGTATCTTTAGATGATCAATTAAAGATGAAACAACGGAATGTCGATTTCCAAGGGAATTTGTGTTGGCGCAGGACTGTTTGTGTACAAGGTGCCTGACTACTTGTGTGTCTAACCCAACAAGTCTTCAGATGTCTCTTCATTCTTTTATTTCCCTTTTGCATTTAAAGCTGAAATTTCATCATCACGCCCCTTCATAGGTCTAATTTGTTCTTTCCCTTAGATGTAAGCTTATGTGGGTCAGATATATGTGGATGATTACACTTACGGGACTTGCCTTGTTGAATTTGCATTCTGATACTTTTTATTTCTGCAGCAACAACGCATATGAGTGTGCTTCGCTCCATTCTAATAGTTCATTAATTGTCATGGCGTTTTTCACCAAAGACTTTGTACTGACAACATGTAACAAAAACATATGAGTGTTCTTGCTCTCCATTCTAATAGTTCATTAATTGTCATTGCATTGTTCACCAAAGCCTTTGTGCTGACATGTAACAAAATGCAGTGACACGAAGGATGAATCACCATCCAACACCTTTTGTATCGGCGTTTCTATTTCTGAACCCATCCATGAACCCTGGCGGGTGGTTCCTATAGAGGAACAAATGCAAGCCTCTAAATGATATAGTTGGAGATAAGTGTTAAGGCAGTGGAATTTGTTATTGGCTTCGTGTGATATAGTAAGTTTGGGAGGAAACTATTGCTTGCACCAATTTTCTTTCTTCCATGAGGTATTATTAAGAACAGTCAATTAGAACTACTATCGCATCAGCTAATCTCATGTCCTCTTCAGATTTTCTGAGAATTGCTATTAACCTCTAGCCAACATTAGTGAAGTCCCAATTGTGTATGAGCATCATAAGTTTGCTCCTACGCTTGTAAGCTTTGACTGAAAAGATAGGGTATCAGTTCTTTCCAGCTCGTGTAGAAGATGTTACTTAGGGCATTCCGTCACAGGGACCTGGGGAATTCAATGTCTTGATTGTCCTCCTTGCCCTTGACAACCACCCAAGGAGCTAAAATACCTAATGCCAACTGCAAAAGGAATAGGATAGTAAAGTGATGCATGCCTCGTCTAAAAATGGTGCTACATGCCCAGACATTTAGGTTGCTAGTTACTTGGATAAGTGTATTTGTGAAACCATTGCAATTTGGAAAATAGTATGTTAAAGTAGTCGATCATCTGATGACCATGGTGTTTTCTCTTTAATTTTTATTATTACGGTCGTCGTGTTTTATATATCTCTTTTACTTCTGCAATCCGTTACTGATCTGTGTTTTCTACATGTGAAGCTGCAATTTCTGTTGAAGGTCATGTTTCACCATAAAAGGAGAAATGCCACTCAAATGTTTGTAGTTCCATGCTGGACATTTTGCTGTGCTTGCTGTTGAAGTTGGTCATAATTTCAACGCTTTTGTCAAAATCTTGTGTCATGCTGGTATGTACGTTAAGAAGAAGCTTATATCTCATTTTGGGGCTAGATGGAGATCTAAGAAGACTTCTTTTGAACCATGTAAATATCTTTGGCTGGTATGAAGCTTTCTTATTTATGTCTGACTAACCTCATGTTTGTTTATGTGTGCGTGTGTGTCTATTTTAATCTTTTATGTATACATATATAATCTAGGATCAAGGAATCTGCATCTATATCAGTCTAGCAGGATTTCAGTGTGACCATGCCCTGCGGCTTTATACCATAGCGCGTAAGTCTGGCTAGTGCTTAGTGCAGGTAACGGTTTTTGTTTGGTTGTCTGTTTGTGTGCTACTTCTTAGTCGTATATGTGGAAAAGGGGGGGTTATTAGGTTAGAGGCAGCTAAACGGTGTTATGTCATATGGTGAAATGAAGCATGGGTGAGAAGGGAGGTTAGGGGATTGGTGTTGTGAGAGTGATAATAGTAAAATATTCCCTTTAATTTTTAATTATTACGGTCGTCGTGTTTTATATATCTCTTTTACTTCTGCATTCCGTTACTGACATGTGTTTTCTACTTGAGAAGCTGCAATTTCTGTTGAAGGTCAGGTTTCACCATAAAAGGTGAAATGCCACGCACATGTTTGTGATTCCATGCTGGACATTTTGCTGTGCTTGTTGTTGAAGCTGGTCATAATTTCAACGCTTTTGTCAAAATCTTGTGTCATGCTGGTATGTACATTAAGAAGAAGCTTGTATCTCATTTTGGGGTTAGATGGAGATATAAGAAGACTTCTTTTGAACCATGTAAATATCTATGGATGGTATGAAGCTTTCGTATTTCTGTCTGACTAACCTCATGTTTGTTTATGTGTGCGTGTGTGTGTGTCTCTTTTAATCTTTTATGTTTACATCTATAATCTAGGATCAAGGAATCAACATCTATATCATTCTAGCAGGATTTCAGTGTGACCATGCCCTGCGGCTTTATACCATGTAGCGTAAGTCTGGCTAGTGCTTACTCCAGGTAACGGTTTTTGTTTGGTTGTCTGTTTGTGTGCTACTTCTTAGTCGTACATGTGGAAATTGGGGGGGGGGGCTTATTAGGTTGGAGGCAGCTAAAGGGTGTTATGTCATATGGTGAAATGAAGCATAGGTGAGAAGGGAGGTTAGGGAATTGGTGTTGTGAGAGGGATAATAGTAAAATATTCGCCGTATTGCAGGCAGGTAACATGGGAACTGGGACTCTTAGTACACATTCCCGTTTTCGTTTGTTAGAGCTGACAAATAGTTTCAAAATTTTATACAAAAGTTATTTTTTCAGCACGGTTAAAAATGAGAAATTTAAAAAACTGAATCAAAATTTTATTACAATATATGATATATTTATAATTTGAGATTAAAATTTAGGCCCCAAACAGCAGCTTAGCACCCATGTTTGTTGAACAAATTTTATTACAATGTCTGATGTATTTAAGATTACTCAGAAGCAATATAAAATTTAAATTTTAGACAATGAAATTTTTTTAAACAAAGTGATAATCATTATTTCGACTAGAACCAAGTGTTGTAACAAACTATCCAACACTTTAGATCTGATATACTTGGATGTGGGTGCGTTAGTTGTACGTATGCATTTACGAAATTTGTTTGCATTATTTATGTAGCTTACATAAACAAGAAGTTTTTTTTTTAAAAATTTATGATTATCTTATTATTATTTGGTGGATCTTTTGGTGAAAATATTATTTTAGTAAAAATAAAGAATTCAAACTTCCCATTGTACGGGATGAATATTGTGGTACGGAGCGACAAGGTTGATACTATCTTTTATTATAATTAAGAAGCTATTAGGTGTATAAACTATAAAGTAATAAAATAAATAAATAATGTTTTGTTTATTTAATTAAAAAAGTATCATAAAAAATAAAAAATAGAAAAAATTAGCGTAGCTGCTCCGTCTGGCAACACAATGTAAAGCCTTTTTATAGGAGCATTTGGGATTTAGCCCATTCCTAAATATTTTGTTTGAATAAACACAGGCCCCAACTTTCTCCTCTCTTCTTCAGTCTTTCTTCCCGATCTTTCTTTTCTCTCTTTTCTATTTTCTGTTTCATCTGCTCCTCTTTCATTGGGATCGAAATCATAGATTGTTGTTTCGGAGTGGAGAGATAAACGAAGATGTTGGTTGGTTTATGAGATTACATTTTGCTGAAGGGATCGACTTCGATTCTTGTTGTAATCTTTCTTCGTTTTCTCCATGACTTCTTAGCTTCGGGTTCTCTTTGCAGCAACAAGAATGGGGTGAAAACAGGGGTAAAACGAAGGCAGAAAACTGTAAAATAAACAACACGGCCCCATAATTTTGGCAGGTGAGAAGGAAAGTAATACTGCATGAGCATTGAGAACTACGGCCCTTTTCTTTTTTTTGATTTGTTTCCTTTTTAAAGGGAAAAGAGCAGAGCCTTTTTTTTAATTCCACTGTGTTCTTGGTAGTATTTCAGCCATCGGTGGAAATGGCGAACCATCCAAAGCCATGGAAGGCAGAGTATACGAAATCTTCAAGATCGTCGTGCAAGACCTGCAATAAATCCATTGAGAAAGAAATACATATGCTCGGCAAGATGGTTCAAGATACCCAGTTTTATGGTTTCATGCTTGTATGCCACCCCCCCCCCCCCCCCCAATTGCATGTTTTTAGTGCATTTAATCTTTTTTCTCTAGTTACTTCTTTATTCGCCAAATTAAGTTTCTAGAATTATCGATTTTGTGTCATTACTGCCCAAGATTTTGCTCATTATCAATCAAGGTAGTGGTTTGGTGTCCAAGATTTCAATTTTTTTTCTTCCCAGAAGTGAACTTAAAAGATAATTTTTGGTGGATTGTTTTGGTCATGATAGACGAAAGTAGCCTGGCTTGTTAATGGAGGCTCTTTAGCGCATTAGGGTGTGGTTTGTCTAGAGTTTGATGAATATCAATCCAATGGATTCGTTGTCTACTACTGCAATATATTATTCTTGATTACATTATTATCTACCGGAGATGGAGTCTCTGCGACTGCTCGTTAGCTTTCTTCAATCGATGTCTTGAACGATTTAGTTTTGCCATTGTGATGAAGCATCTTTGTCTTATACATGTTATGTTTAATATTTCTCGCTTAATATCTTACTGTGTTGAACTATGAGACAGAACATCTGACTTTCTTATGACTGATTCCCCCCCCCC